>WHVA01000320.1:0-133961 GCA_015179125.1 Gautieria morchelliformis
TGGCGTTTCCTCAGCTTGATCTCTGAGGATACCCATTACACAGGCAAGTCCCCATGTATCTATCGTTGGTAGATTTATAGACTGAGGATACCCACTACACAGTTGGTCATTGTCCTAGTATCGGCTCTTATCTCCTTGAGTATCTTTTGGTTGTGGCTTCATCATTACTGTTGCCCTCACAGAAGATCAAGCTCATAAGACAACCCCACACACTTTTCTTAACCAACCTTCATCTCAGCCTATGGCAGACCAACTCCCGGATGTATACTGGGACTCCCTGGGTGAACATGGGCCATTTCTTTGAGGTCTCCTTTCTAGTCAAACACAGCAGCTGCAGCAGCTTCAATTGCAGAACCAGGAGCTGCACAATCAGATTGCTAATGTTCACGACCACTTAGCCCATGCTGCCACCACCGCCGCTGTCGCTGCCACTCAAACCCTTGCCCCCTCAGTACCTCACAGTGTCCCTCCATCCACTCGCTCTATCAAAGCAGTGGAACTGGAGAAGTTCAGTGGAGACCATGCAGAGACTGAAGGGTTTATCAGGTCTATCAAGTTGTCCATTGCCGTCCAGCCAGCATCCTTCCCAGATGAGCGCACAAAAATCCTATACGCTCTCTCCTTCATGATGGGAGGCTCTATGGAAATATGGGCACACAACGAGACTCAGGATGTTATTGATGGTACCTCCTCAATATCCACTCTGCAGGCATTCATCAAACATATGGAGGAGGCCTTTGGGGACCCAGATCGTGCCAGAATGGCTCGCACTAAGCTGCATGACCTCAGGATGGCGTCAGGAATGTCGGCAGATGAATACACAGCTCAATTTGAGATCCTGGCAGGCAGGACAGGCTTTAATGATGAGGCACTCGAGGATGCCTATGCTCGTGGCCTTCCAGCAGGTATCCTTGACAAGATCCACGCCCAGCCCTCTCTTCCATCCAACCTCAAAGGCTGGAAGGAAGCAGCCTGTCAGATTGACTGCAATCATCGCCGTCTGTTAGAGGTCAGGAAGGCACAGACACCTCATGTTCCTAATCGCCCTCCTCCTGCCTGACCACTCCACACTCCTGCTACGGCTCCTGTTGTCACAGCACCACCCAGTAATGCGACACCTATGGACATTGACTCATCCTGCCGCCACACCGAAAAACTGACCTGCTACAACTGTAAGAGATCTGGTCACATTTCACCAGACTGTCCTGAACCTCGCAAGCCACAAATCTGTGCAAACCTCACAGAGGCAGACATTGCAGCAATTGTCTCTAAATCTGTAGCAGCAGCGATGGAGGAACACAAACAGAAAGTGGAAGCCCCTGTCCAAGAGGAAGGAAAGGGTTTTTAGGCCAGTCAGCAGTGAAAGACATGCCCCGCTCAACGAATCAGTTTTCAGTTCTCGAAACATGTACAGTAGGGATCACAGGCGATATGATGCATCCTTCTCCTACCCCTGATCGAACTGAAAGCAAACCAGCCATGCCAAAAACCCAACCCATCGCTCCAGTTGCTAATGCAAACCTTCCAGTCCCTCTATATGTCCATACTGCTGACCTCCGCCGATGCACCAAAGTACCTCTCAAGGTCCACTCCGTTGACACAGGGCATCTGTTAGGAAACGACCTGTACAGTACCCAGCGATCCATTCACCCTTCCTTAATCCACCAGTTACTGACTACTCCTTCCCGTTGACGAGTTCCCATTACCCCGCGAGTCAAACGAATCCATCGAGGCGCGCATGCGTGCAGTGAGTCGAGTTGAGTCGAGCCGAGTCGAGGAGTCGCGCGAGCTCACGGGCTCACAACGCCGCATTCACATCGCGGATCAACCGGACGATCGAGTCCCATCATTCCTCCCCCCCCCTTTCTTCTCCTGTCTCGACCCTGTCCCATTTTCGTGATCACACTATGTTGCTCCACAATATGTACCTGTAGGTAGTCACCACCCCTCGATCTACCCCCTATATGCTCCACAAACATTATCTACCCCCGGCCCACCGTCGTCTGACCTCCTCCTCACCCATGTCCCCCTCTATCCTACCACCAGATACAGTAGCTACGAATGTATAAAGAACAGAATGAATGCTCCGAATGAATTACCATTATTTTGCTGGTCACCGTCCCGCGCTCGAGTTCCCAGCGCATCGAGTTACTCAGTGTTGAGCTAAAGCCATCACATGCGTTTATTCCTAGCTACATAGTATTACATCTCCACACACACATGCCCTGTTAGCTATTGTTCTTCAGAGCATCCACTTGCAATTTACTCCCTCCTTGACAGTGGGGCTACAGGGATGTTCATCGATGTGGAGTTTGTAAGGGAACACAGACTTCGGACCCGTCCCCTACCCCGTGCCATCCCCGTCTACAATATTGATGGTACCCCAAATGAGGCTGGCTCAATCAAGGAAGAAGTCGACCTCATTTGCACCTTTGGGGATCATATGGAACAGTGCCACATTCTCTGTCACAAGCCTTGGATGACTTGCCATCATTCTTGGTCACACATGGCTTGTTGAACACAACCCAGAAGTTGACTGGCATACAGGAGATGTGAAGATGACACGCTGTCCCAAGTCATGTGGGGGCAGACCTGTTGTCAGAGGGCCCACAGCCAAAACTGTTCCAGAAGAGAGTGTAGATCAAGAGGAAGTTCCCATACAGCACACCCGCTCCCTACTTGAGGAAGGAGACAGGACCTTTGTCATCTTTGTGAATGAGAGTCCTGAAACGATTGGCACAGGCTGGACTGTCTCCCAACAGCTTGCTGAATGGGCCAGCAAGTCTGCACTAGTCAGATCCTTCGAGGACCTTGTCCCTAAACCATACCAGGAGTTCAAGGATGTGTTTTCTAAGGAGTCATTTGACCATCTGCCTCCTCGAAAGCCCTGGGACCATGCGATTGAGCTCACTCCAGGTGCACAACCCTTCAGCACAAAGGTTTACCCAATGTCACCGGTTGAGCAAAGGGAACTGGATAACTTCCTTGAGGAGAACCTGAAGAGCCATCGTATCCATCCTTCCAAGTCACCTATGGCATCTCCAGTCTTCTTTGTGAAGAAAAAGGACGGCAGTCTTAGATTTGCGCAAGACTACCGGAAGCTCAATGATATAACAGTCAAGAATGCCTATCCTTTGCCCCTTGTTCCAGACATCATGAATAAGATTGCTTCTGGAAGGGCTAAATACTTCACAAAGCTTGACATTCGCTGGAGATATAATAATGTACGCATAAAGGAGGGAGATGAGTGGAAGGCAGCCTTTCGGACACATAGGGGCCTGTATGAACCTCTAGTCATTCTTTGGACTCACGAACAGCCCAGCAACCTTCCAGATGATGATGAATGACATCTTCAAGAGTCTCATCGATGAAGGATGAAGGGGTTGTGGTGGTGTTCATGGACGACATTCTCACCTTCACAGAGTCGCTTGAAGAACGTCGTAGGATTGTACGACGTGTCCTTGAAATCCTCCGGGCCAACAACCTGTACCTCAAACCTGAAAAATGCCTATTTGAGCAACTAGAGGTGGAGTATCTCGGCCTCATCCTCTCTCAAGGACAGGTTGCCATGGACCCAGTCAAGGTTGCAGGAGTGCGGGACTGGCCAATACCACATAACGTCACTGAAGTCAAATCATTCCTTGGTTTCATCAACTTCTACCGTCGATTTGTGGAAGACTTCTCACACATTGCAAAGCCCCTCAACCAATTGACAAGACAGGATGCCCAATGGAGGATGTTTATAAATGTCATATATATATATATATATAGCTTAGTTCATCTATATTTCATAAAATATATCAAAATTGAGGCAGTTGCTAGCACCTGTAAGGCATGCTTAATCCTAGCCCCAAAGTTCTTTCTCACAGTCTGCTGCTCCCCCAGGAAAGGGTGTATACCCCATTGTCTAAACATCAATAGTTACACATCTTTGTACTATACATGCATATTATTTTAAACATACCTTCTAATCAGATCTCTCAACCATATATAATAATATAGTACAGGTATTGTCCATACTTGCTTCTATATTCTGTGATTGTACATCTAACATGTTTCATGTATACCTTTAATATATAGTCATCCACATCCTCTCTGAAATTGCTCGGTTATATCAATACTGTTTTGGAACCCTTCAAGACTTTGGTGTTATTGCTAACGCCTCTGTCTATCAGAAGGTGTCGTTTACACGACTAGTAGAATACCAATCCAATGCAGCAGCACAACTCCGGAAATAATTTAATATTTATACCTTGGTTGCAATCTGTGTAATAACTAGTCCAAGTTATTACAGATAGAAGGCAATGCGTTTCTTAGCTGCACTGAACAATAAACTAAAAGAGTGTGTAGGTTCAAGGACACTATCGGGGTCCAAGAGTATTCCTTTTATAAAAGAGGGAATAGGCTCTGCAGGAGAGTTTGTAAGTGGATTGGGTCAACCAACGTCAATGCACTGCAATAACGAGAGAGTAATGTGAAGTGGCTTTCGCGCACAACTTGACTTGACTTGTGAAAGTCACTGAACAGGAAAATCAACTGAACAGCTCGTCTCAGGTATTGGAGTGCTAATTGACAAGAAAATCGATTGCCAACCTCACTCTGTAGAGTTTCACCCAGCGTGTTAGGCTAAGTGGCTAAGCAGTAAAGCAACTACTTAACTAAGAATAGTTACTCTAAGCAAGAGTAGTATTCTAGTTCGGGTTAGGAACTTAGATAAGATGTGCAAGTCACACAAGCTGTGTAGGATAGAAGATGGGTAGATTGATTACTCAAAGGGCAGGCAAAGGGCCTCCTTTTATATTGTAATGTACAAGAGCTTAGTAAGCAGGTAGAACCTTCTATCTATTAAGGGAATGGGGGAAGAAGCTTGTGGAAGATGGAAGAAAGGGTTGGAAGAAACTGGCTGTTTCCAGGGGACTCTACCATGCTTCCTATCAATCAGAGCTTGATTTGTCAGGAATGACTCACTGAAAGGGGTCATGTGCCATAGCACAGCTTGGCTGAGTCATGTACTCCTGACTCACCAAGGTGTGCCTGGATTGGTTGAGCCATTGAGGCTGTATCTCCAGATAACCATGTATTTGGCACTCAGAAGCTGAGTAAGCAGTTCTGAGCCAATTAGGGCTCTGTAGCCATAATTACTAAGAGCACTGCTTAGCACAGCTGGGCATAGCCTTGTACAGCCTAGTTGTCATGACTGACCATGATCCCCATTGTTTGGTGAAGCCAAACAGGCTGCACAGTTGCTATGGCTGCATATAGTAACTGTTTGGGACTCAGCTGGAAATACTGAGAGAGCCATCCTGCCGGACTTGTGGGTGCTTGGGTGACCATAAGTCCGAAAATGCGGCCACCGCCGAGGTGCCCGGCGGAGTTTGAAATAGAGCGCCCGGAACAGAGTTGTGGGTGCTAGAGGATCCACAACTCTGTAATGACAGAAAAATGGTAGTTTGAGCCATGGAGACTTTGGAAAAATAAGGAAAAATATAAGATAACTAGAGGAATGTTTGAAAAGCCTTTCCCCAGTTATATTAACAGCATACAGATACTGTCAATTCTTCAAATGTGTTTTTACATGTTGTCAAGACAAAAAGAAAAGACTAGGGCTGGTTGAGCAGCCTTCCTTGGCTGGTTGAACAGCCGTTCCCTACAAATACACACCATGCTTTAGCACATACAACCATATTTTTAAAATATCAGAACATTCAAAAAAATTTAGGATGTCCACAATATACAAGTTGCTCAAAATGATGGATTATGAATTTGGTTAGGGTTGATATTTTAAAAGATATCTAATATATCCTAGAAGAATATACATTGTTGTCAATGTGAACATCCTCCAATGGTCTTGGGATCCGAATGGCCCAGAGCAAGCATCCTTTGACAAACTCAAACTCCTCATCACCTCAACACCGCTCCTTGTCCTCCCTGATCAAGACAAACGTTTCCGTCTTGAAACAGATGCCTGGGCCTATGCCACTGGAGCAGTACTGTCCCAGCTATGTGATGATGGCAAATGGCGGCCTGTGCGGTTTGTCTCCAAAAGCCTCAATGATGCTGAACACAACTATGCCATCCATGACAAGGAGCTTCTTTCTGTGATTTGGGGATTAGAGGAATGGTGCCACATCTTAGAGGGAATGAAGCACAAGATTGAGATTCTCAATGACCATCAGAATCTCACCTACTTCCGCACTGCACAAAACCTGAACCGTCGTCAAGCACGCTGGTCACTCTACCTCTCTCGCTTTGATTTTGAGCTGATCCATCGTCCTGGTCGTCATTCAGCCAAGCCTGATGCACTCTCACGACGTGTGGATCATAAGCAGGGGGAGGAAGGCAACCAAAATCAAATCTTACTTACCCCTGACTTGTTCCGCATCAAGGCGAATCCCCCAGAGGCTGGCGCGCAGTTAGTCCCAGGTGAAGGCAATGCTTTCCTCAATCGAGTAAGGAACTGTGTAGACCGGGATGAAAAGGTTGTCAAGGCTCTCAAATAACTGGGCTCCTCTGGAAATTTACGAGGAGAAGAGTGATCTGAACAGGATGGGCTTGTCCTCTATCACAACAAAGTGTACGTGCTGCTTGATGCAAAACTACGACATGACATAGTGAAAGCGCACCATGACATGCCTCTCACCGGTCACCCTGGTCGTTGGAGAACTACTGAACTAGTTGCTCGGAGTTACTGGTAGCCTGGGATGGGATGTTACATCGCAAAATACGTGAAGGCCTGTGACCTGTGCAACTGGACAAAAACCTTCCCTGCTTCTCCCAATGGCAAGCTTCTACCAAACCATATCCCAGACCATAGATGGCAGGTTATGTCTGTTGACTTGATCGTAGAACTGCCTACCAGTCATGGCTGTGGCGCTCTCCTTGTTGTCGTCGATCGCCTCTCAAAGCGTGCACATGTCATTCCCACCACTTCAGATGTAACTTCAGTGGGAGTTGCCCGACTCTTCCATGATCATGTTTAGAAACTTCGTGGGCTCCCTGAAGAAATCATCAGTGATCGAGACACACAGTTTATCTCCCAGTTCATGCGTGAACTGAACAAACTTCTTGGTGTCAAAGTCGCTGCCTCTACTGCTTATCACCCCCAAACTGATGGACAGACTGAAAGGGTTAATCAGGAGATTGAGCAATGTTACAATTCCAACATTATACACATTCCCACTCCACATATCCCCATTCCCCCTGTCCAGAACCCCATATCATAAACCGTGCCACTAATCATCAGTCCACCCCCTTGAACACACACACCTCCACTTGCTACACCACAACGCCCCACCGGTCCACGAGCGTACAGACGATGCAGCCATCAGCGGATCCGCCCCTGAACCCCGAGACCGAGACGCCCCCATGGATCAGTAGTACGATCGTTCCATCACACACTCCACTTCGTATAGACACGTTCTGATTCTGATAGTTCTTGATCACTCGTTTCCATCCCCCTTTCCCCACACACCACACATTCCTTACATCCCATTTCATACGACTTCATTCCTATTCGACAAGTAGAATACACGTGCATAACAGCAGCTGGCACTCCAACCCCCGTAGCACATGTCTCGTACATCCATCCACCGGCGCCGGTGACACCCCTTTTGACTTAGCATGTTACACACTGGGGATAAAAGCTGTCATATGTATAGTAGAACACCAGTCAATCGAACTCATTATCCCCAGACATAGTTACTCAGCTTGAACATCGTTCTCCTGCACCGCATACATCTCACCGCTCACATATCCCACATGATCCGCTCACATTAGAGCGATCATATACTCGATTCGACTTCACGCTGAAGTCCGAATTGTAACATCTTCCAATCCAAAAACTCAACTCTTATTCTTTTCAAGCAATACCTTCAACTATTCATCAACCAGCATCAGGATGATTGGTTCGAATGGATATCCTTGGCCGAGTTTGCCTATAACAACCAAATCCATGCCTCAACCCAGACTACACCCTTCCTGTTGGACAGTGGCCAACATCCAAGGCTGGGACTGGAACCAGTCCGGGAAACTCGACTCGAGGCCCTGGATGAGTTCACAACACGGATGGAAGCAGCCACAAGAGAAGCTCGTTCAGCCCTGTCCAAGGCAGCAGAGGACATGGCACGCTTCTATGACGTGCACCACAAAGCAGCCCCAGTTTATAAGCTTGGTGACAAGGTCTGGCTCAATGCACAAAACATCACAACCACTCACTGTTAGAATAAATGAAAGATAGCTATATCACAGAGTATTCTAAGGTCTACACAATCATCTAACTGAGCTAACATCTGGATAAATGATCCATGCACCAGTAGCAGTGCCTGCCCTGGAAAGCAGGCACCTGGGCCCTGGTCAGAAGAAATATTGCTATGGGATTAATAGACCCATACAGGGACATCGGACACTTTGGCTAAGTGAGGCATCAACATTAGGTTTACCACCTTTATTGCTATCCCCCCGGTCCAGATTAGGGCCGTTTCCTCCACTGTCAGGGGACACCCTGTTTTCCATTTCCAGTTCCAGTTCCGACTCCATTTCCAACTCCGGTTCCGGTTCCGATTCCATCTCCGCCTCCGCTTTCGGAAATGGTTCCGCTTCTGGGAGAACTTCCACCAGTTCTGTTCACTTTTCCAGTTCCACTCCAATTTCCGACTTCCGCTCTCGGAACAGTGTCGGAAATCAAGCGACTCGCATAATAGGTGGCATCAAGGGTCGATCAAGGGTCAGGGGGATGCAGGGTTGATGGCGGGTGCCAAGTGTTGTCCCTGGAGATTACAGTACACTGTCCTATCTATGCACGTACTGAATAGCTACCTCAGGAGAGAGGTACAGAGATGGCAAATGCCTTGCCAAGGCTGCTGTAGGCACACAGCACAGGACACACATGATTTCTTTTCTATTCTATTCCCCTGACCAGCTCCACTGATTCCGAGCTATATTACATGTTGAAAGGGGCTTTGTACATTGCTCCAAGGTCCCATCTTAGATACTTGTCAGTAGGACAAGTATCCCCATCATTGTTCCTGCTCCACAGCTGTATGCAGCCTGTGGAGCATTTCCACATTATCCTGACCCATTCTGTCACTATCTTGAACACTGGTACTCACTACTATTTTAGTATAAGTAGCTACCATAAATGTACGAACAAAACATCCAGAATATCATCCAGAAATATCCATGATTCACTGTTTCACCTCCTGAAGTAACTGTAGACTTGTTTGATAGCTACAGAGCTTGTTTCTTGATAGATTTCTCTAATTCTTTGTTGAGAGTCTACTATAACTGGTTACACTATACTGTTCCAAAAGCGAAAGCTTCGGACCCCTTGTTCCTCTGTTCTCACCTGTTTCTTCCTCGACTCGGTCACGTGACCTACATCAATCAGTGACGCGCTCGCCCCACAGAGCTTAGTCAGCTCGCGCATATACTGTGCACAGGGGTGCACGAAGGGTTCCAACTCCCTGAGTCACCAGATATATTCATTCTAATATATCTGACATATTATTCCTAAAACTCACCCAATGAAGAAGCTAAACCACAAGTGGCTAGGCCCCCACACTGTTAATAAGGTGGTCTCACGAAATGCCTATGGTCTAAATCTTCCTGCATCCTTTGGTCGCACACATCCAGTGTTCTCTGTCGTCCTGCTTCAGCCATATGAAGATGACCCAATTCTTGAACGTCATGCCCCTCCACCCCCCCCCCCCCACCCCCCCTGTCATACGGGATGGAGCCGAAGAATATGAAGTTGAAAGGATTCTAGACAGCAAGATGTTCCGTGGAAGGTTGGAGTATCTTGTGCGCTGGAGGGGCTATGAAGCTGCCGACGATCTCTGGCTACCGGCAAAGGATGTCTCTGGAGCAAAGCGACTTGTTAAGGAATTTCACAGGCAGAACCCAGAGGCACCTCAGTGTACCTCAGCAGCCACATACATGTCCCTCCCCTTCCAGAGATTTCAGAACGTCACAGAACCTTCCAGGCAAACTCTCTTCGACTGGACAGCAGGCAGGGCTTCTACTCATAATGTCAAGGGTCCAGAACCCCAAAGATAAGCGATATCAGCCTCTGCCTAACCAATTCATTCCGATAAGCTATATATCCCCTCTCCACCTGTGACTGCTTACTTCCACGGCATCGACCCCACCACATCCATCAACCATGTCCTCACCCGCCATTGAGCTTGTTGCCCTCCCTAGCTTCACCCAAAACCTCTCTGACCTGCCAAACATGCCACGTGTCGATCCCACCCTCATGCACTTCTCTGGCTTCTCGTCATCCAGAGCAGCCAGTGAAGCCAAGCTGCAAAGGATGCTTGACTGCCATGATCTCAACGCCGCATGGTCTTCAAAGTGGTCCATCAGCTCTGAGGACCTCACACCAGCGAAGAGTCAGGCACCCACTCGCCCTGCACTCGCATTCCTCAGACCCCGACACAGACGAGAGAACACGTACTATGTCAGTGACCCTGTCTTCCTCAACGATGGAACCCCCCCTTGTGGAACCCCTTACACTTTCGAAGGCTGGGTGGGGCAGCGTTTCTGTAACAGGGCAGGAGAGCGACTATGTCAAGCAAGGTTCAGAGGGCCGCACTTGCCCATGGACCCCAATCCCCTGAGCTCATCATTGGCCTGCACTACCAGGAGGGGAAGAGACAGGAGAGATGGTGGTCCCACCTGTGGCATTTACTTGGAAACGATGTCTCGGTGGATGTTGGGGGCTAGGTGGCAGCTGTGCTTGTCGGGACGACAAGCATTGAGAGGGGGGTGATGTCAGGGTTCACGTGTTTCCTTCCACAAGTTTCTGTTTCCTTCCATGAGTTTCCGTCAACTTCCGTCAGTTTCCATAAACTTCCGTAACCTTCTACAAATTTCTATCATCTTCCACGAGTTTCCACAACCTTCTACAAGTTTCCATCTCCCCTATTATATAAGCCTTGCCAGCGCTATAAGACTGTAGCCAGTGTGGTGGCGTTTCCTCAGCTTGATCTCTGAGGATACCCACTACACAGGCAAGTCCCCATGTATCTATCGTTGATAGATTTATAGACTGAGGATACCCACTACACAGTTGGTCATTGTCCTAGTATTGGCTCTTATCTCCTTGAGTATCTTTTGGTTGTGGCTTCGTCATTAGTGTTGCCCTCACATGACCATGGCCAAAGACAAAGTCCAAACCATCTATGATTGGCCCAAACCTCAGAAGGTGAAAGACATTCAGTCCTTCCTCAGCTTTGCTAATTTTTACCACCACTTCATTTACAACTACTCCCACATCATGGTTCCCCTTACTTGGCTCACTCGTAAAGGCACCCTATGTGAGGTTGGCCGGATGGTCGCGCTTCGATTTCATGATGTGCATTTTGACTCCGGGTCTCCGGCCATATACAACTGGTGTTCTATACTTATTGTTAGACAATCTAGACTTCATACATGGTAGTTGACTGGTATACTGTACAAATACTCTTACATGCAAATCACACAGCGGGAAAAATCAATAATAAGGATGGATTATGCCGCTTTCTAGCTAAGCTGACACCTTCAATAAGTATCACGATGCTTACTCTATGGCCAGACTTCTTGGTGCAGCCTGGACTTATTGGATACGATAAAGGTGGTAAGCCACTGTTCAGCCATCTGGGCAATATGATTCATGATAGTCAATTCGTTCGGTAGGGTCAGTTACATACCCCGCCAACCAAGGTAGGTCAAGCAGGCCCTCGCCCCCGCTTCATCAAAGGAATTTATTTATATCATGTATTTTTGCCAGGAATCTCCGGCTTTGGGCTTCAGACCGCAACGAATGCTATATCATTAGTTTCTGCTCTCGTCACCGCAGGTCTCTATGGGAACATCGGTATAAAGGTCGGTTTTCGACTCAGAAGCTATTCACTTTGACTAAACTGCATCATGGGGTTTAGGTCATCTATGTCAACATCGTACAAGATCTTTTCAATGGACCCGCTCTCATCAGCCGGAAAGGTCGATTTATTTGGATAGGCCTGGTGACTGGATACTGGGCATTCGCATTTATCGTCGGTTCAGCCATCCCTCAATTCTCTAATATTTCAGGTCAGTTCATATAATTCATGCTTTGTCCGGTTGCTGACGACCCTGTGTCCGATGCAGCCATTGTTGGTAAGTGCATCTAACTACCCACGATCATGCACAGATCTGAAGTCATGGAATACAGAAAGCTGCCATCTGCATTCTGCAGTTCACTTATACTTTCCCTCCGATTTTGTATGTCGGTTTCACGATGCAGAAGGACGCCATCGAGGGACAGATTGAGTACACACCTGGTACTGCAGTTGAGACGTTGCATCGGGATACCTGGCACTCTTGGTCACGCTGGCAGCGAGGCTTCGCTAAGTGTTGGTGGCTCAACACTTTCAACTTTCATTTTTGTCCCAAATAGGATCCGGTTACTCGCGAGCCTGTGGTCAACAAGCAACTAGTCAATGCTGTCAAGATTGGTTTTTAGGCGTTAATATCGTGTTTTAGTGAACACAACGAATGCCCGAATAACTTGTGCGAATAAGTATGCCATTCGGCGAATAAGTGAACCGATGAATGTTCATGAAACAAAGGGGTTGCCCGAACGGGGCTCGCCCTGTCTACAGTCGTGGCGAAACAGCTCGCAGCACTTGACGACGTACGTAACGTGCAAGATATCGTGGAAGAGCTGTCTAAGTTTCGACGGTCCCTTCGCTGGCGAAGGTGCTCCTTCGGAGCCCTTCGCCAACAGCACAGAAAGTAGTTCGAAGGCTAAGGTAACGAAGACGAAGTATGAGAACTCACCAGTGATGCCTAAGTCCTTGGCTGGTCGAAGATAGAAATCTTCAAGGAGAGGCTCAAGATGATGATCACAGCGAGGTCAAGTTTGCACAAGATGGACGACGTATGATAATTGAACTGGGGAATATACATGCGAATGTAAACTACTTATGTCGAATGCTCGTATGGTATCAGCGAATAGGAAGGAGGCCGTCACAAGTCAGGGTTGGATAGGGGTGCGCAGTCATGATACAGCATAGATGAAATAAACATACAATAGAATGTGAGAAGAGGGGGAACATGAAATGACGGAGAGTAAAGGTGGCGAAGGCACTTATGGACAAAACCATGTCTTGGGACCCGCATACATGCTACCCTGCATGGGCTCTTGGTCTACTGGGTTGATTCCGCACGACCTATGGAAGAGGTGCCCTGCGAACACATTTTGACCATACGAACGCCCAATGGGGTTGGATTAAGAAGACGATGGGGTTACTGATGAACCATCATGCCGGGTGGATGGCATCGATTGTATTTGATGGTGTGCCTGCCGGTGAATGATGCGAGCAGCGAATAGCCGTTTGGCGAAAATGCAAGGAAGGGCGAACAGAGGTGACGTAGGGGAAGAGAGGTCGAGGTGGAGGGCGAGGCCGAGCGAACACTGAGGAGGAGTAGCGAAAGGGAAAATGGGGATACCAAGGTGCAGGAAATACATAGGTCATGACAATCCGATTGTCAGCACACCATCGGAAGAGGGTCGAGCGGAGGATGTGATAGGCCCAACAATGACTGCTAAGTTAGTCCGAAGACGTCGGTCGCTTGTTGACGGCATAACCATGGTCATTGGTGCGAACAGCGAGAATTGGTTGCCGAACATGACGATGGCGATCAGAACGAACACGGAGATGGAGTGATAAATCGTAGGACAGAGCACCTGAATATGAGAAATAAACACGTCGTGACAAATGCCAGCAGGAAAATAATGATCTTGGATCGCTTGCTTACCATGAGAGAACACTGTAGCGGTTATGCGCAGTGCTAATAGTAATGAAGCCTCAGTGAACGGTCAGTTCACTGAGTATGTATAACTACTCTACCTAATAGTAATGAAGCCTACATAATAGTAAGTATACCATTAGGACACATAATGGGACGGGGGCATGTACCTCCGTGAACGGTCAGTTCACTGAGGGGTTAGCGACTGTGGAGCGAGTAGATATAGGGCCTTGGTCAAACTTGACCGAGGCCAGTAATACTATTTTACTAGACGATGATAAATCCTTCCCCTAACCTACTTGGCCCTGCATTCTACGCTTACCGACCCTGACTCCAACACTCCCCCTTAAGCCGAACGTAGACCAAGTAGGGTGTTCAGGTGTAGAACCTTGTGTCGGGGGAGGGCTTTAGTGAATAAGTCGGCGGCCATGTCATCTGTCGGTACGTAGTCGATGTACAGTAATTGTCTCTGTACTGCATGATGTATGAAGTGATATCGTATGTCGATATGCTTGGTCCTCGGGTGACACTCGTCATTCTTTGTGATAGATATCGCAGAGAGGTTGTCGAGGTGGATGGTGACGTGCTGGCTAAGTGGCCGGGCGATCTCTGCCAGGAAGGCACGTATCCACAAAGCCTCCTTCGCGGCATGAGTCGCTGCGACATATTCCGCCTCCGTTGTTGACAATGCGACGATTGGCTGCTTCTTGGAACTCCAAGACACAGCGCCTCCATCGATCGTGAACACGTACCCCGAGATCAAGTGTCGGTGTCCTTGTGATGCCCAGTCAGTGTCAGAAAACGCCTCTAGTCCCCTGCGAGATCCGCCAATAGTCAGGGCCACGTCCTTCGTGCCCTTCAAGTAACGAAAAACGCGTTTGACCACCTCCCAATGCGGCCTCCCAGGGTCCTGCATGAACTGGGCTAGGAGCGACACTGCGAACGCAATGTCAGGGCGCATGCCCAGTGCCGTGTACATGAGTGAGCTGATAGCTTCCCTGTACGGTACGGCGTGCATTTCTTGGTGTTCACGAGGGTGGTGGGCGATTGGGATAGGGATAGCTTGTGGTGCAGGTCGAGCGGCGTGCTCAGGGCGTTCGCATCCTGCAAGCTGAATCTCTGTTTCACCTCTATACCCAATAACCAATGCAGATCGCCCAAGTCCTTGATTTTGAGGACCGTATGTAGCTCATTCTTGAACTCAAGGATCGCGTTCTTCGAGCTTCCGGCCATGGTCAGATCATCGACGTCAACCGTGACAATAAGCACGTCCCGTCCAGCATATCTGTGAAAGACTGCATGTTCCGTCTCGCAGCGCGTGAAGCCAAATTGGTTCATGAACCCATGCAGCATATCATACCATTCTCTGCCGGATTGCCTTAGCTTTGAGATATCGACGTTGTTTGGTACGTCGATCGTCATCTTGCCCTTTCCAAATGCTCTAAAGCTCTGCTTGTTTGCAGCTTGGAAGGATCTTGGAGATATTTTGACGAAGTTTTCAACTGCATCACGGTAAGGAGTTATGTGAGTGGTACATCCTGAGTCATAGACTTCGATGCAAGGTGAGGTTTTTGCGATGTCTTCGACTTCGACGCAGACTGCGTGTGCGTGCTCCGGATCAGTGCCGTTGCAATTCATGTCACCACCAACAAGTGATAAACCCTCACTTTCGTTAGTGTCAGGTGACAGCTCCATTTCGCATTCATCGTCTGAATCGTCGCTAACCTCAGAGAACCAGTCTCCTGTGTCATCTCCAGTAACTTCATCATCTGAGTCCGAGTTGATGTTCGACAAAAGTGGTGGGAGCTCGCTGTCTGACTCATAGAGCTCATCTTCCATGAAGGCATACTCTGTTTCAGAACCGGATTCAACAGCAGCATTAGCTGTGCCACTGCTGCTCTGAGCCGTACTCTTGTTCGACGTCTTCGCAGGTTTGGGACATTTGTCTTTGAAATGTCCCTTATCACCACAATTCCAGCGGACACCGCGTGGCTTGCGTTCAGTGCGTTTCCCTTTTCCGCTTTGTGTGACAGACATAGCCTCATCCTTATCATTCCCCTTGCTGCCACCGCTTCGGCGCAATTTCTGTGCCACCTGACGTTCATACTCTTCAGAGACCAAGGAGATAAGTTCATCTGGGTCTATGGTCTTCGAGGCGCTGTATAGTCTTGCCCCAGCGAGTAGATTCGAAGCGAAGGCAGAGAGGTGGGGCGAAAGGGATTTTATGATGGTAGAGCGATAGTCTTTTTCCTCAATGATGACGCCGTAGGTGGCCAGCTCCTCCTTTTTTACTCGCAGGTTGTCCAGGAACTCACGTACATTTCCTTTTTCAGGACACTTGGACTCCATGAACTGAGTACGCAAGTCAGCCTGTGCAAAGGCACCTTTCGAAGAAAATTCCTTCGAAATGAGGTCCCATCGATCCTTTAGGGACGACTTTCCATGGATATGGATTAGGGTCGAGTCGGGGATGCGATGGGTGAGGAGGGCTTTGGCAGAGCGGTCTTCCTTGATCCACAGGGTGAGTGCAGCTTCCTCTTCAGCGGTGGGAGTGGCACTGAGAGTGGGGCGAACAGAAGTGCCGTCGAAGTATCCCCACAAACCTTTTGCCTTGATCGCATCCTGGAAGTGCATGGCGAATGCTGTCCAGTTTAGGCTGGTCGACATGAGCTTGGGCACGGAGGACGGGAGGAGGTCTGTGGTGGTAAGCGCTGTGGTGTACATTGGAGCAAGGAATGTTTATTGAGAGTAGGGAGCAGCGGGGCCCAATAACCTGTAACAATAACTATACGATGAAACCTCAGTGTTTGCTCGGTTTGCAAACAACTGTAATATTACCTATACGATGAAACCTACAAGCGTATAGATAAGTAATGGACACAAGACTCGTAATAAATGTCTTACCTCAGTGTTTGCTCGGTTTGCAAACAACTGAGGGATAGGACTCGCTAGCTAACTACTTTATAGGCTAGCAGACAATGGAAAAATATAACAATGAGACTGCGGAATAATCTATCTATATACTGTGGACAATGGCACTCTATGAGACAATGGTACCTGGATCATTAGTCACATGCTGTGACTCGGGGTGACGCGGTTTGCTCTTTTGCTTACGCGTCCACTGCGTCCATTCCTACACCTAATAGTAATGAAGCCTACATAATAGTAAGTATACCATTAGGACACATAATGGGATGGGGGCACGTACCTCAGTGAACGGTCAGTTCACTGAGGGGTTAGTGACTGTGGAGTGAGTAGATATAGGGCCTTGGTCAAACTTGACCGAGGCCAGTAATACTATTTTACTAGATGATGATAAATCCTTCCCCTAACCTACTTGGCCCTGCATTCTACGCTTACCGACCCTGACTCCAACAAACACGAGGACATACAACACGGTGTTGTATGTCCTCAAGTCTTCTGGAGGGACGCCCTGGAGATCCAATATCTGAATCATGGCTGGTGCAAAGCCGCATTCGGGGAGTTTTGGACTGCCCTTGCTGAAGACGACCACGGGAACTACGTTCGATATCTTTGTGCATGCGTCCTAGGCGCCGGACTGCTTATGTACCCTTCGAGTCGCATTGACACGCCAGCGTGAATGGATCCAATTTACAGCCATGCATTGAATTGATGCAAAGCCGTGCATGATCATAGGCATGTGTGTCTCTTTTACAGTGCAAATGTCGATAAAGTCCTGCCTTGTGAGTGTGCCCGCTGACTTGTACGCGATAAGGATGTGCGGTGGTTGGGCAAGGGTACTCATCCTAGATGTATCAAGAGAAATTTGGGGGAACCCGCACTCGGGCAACAACGTGGAAGTGAACTGAGACCAAAATGAGAGGTACTTAGAAAAATGGTTAGCTGACGAACGTCCCTCGACTCCGAATGAATGGGGAGGGTTCTGTCGACACAGCATGTCCCGCATGCATGACATCTTGTTCATTGATCTCCTGTGCCGTTTTTTTCAGATTTCCCTGGAAGGTTTGGTTTGATCCCAATCATGCTCCCATTTTCTTTCTTATCATGAGTAGCTTTTTTTGGTTTCCCGGCATCTTTTTCATTGATGCCGATGATATTCCCACTCAGGTGAGCATTGACGGCTTGTGAATTTGTTTGATTTCTTTGGGATCTCGGCCTCGTATGTCCATTTAATATTTTTCTCCTGGTTCATTATTTTTGTCCCACATCCTTTTGATATATCTTACGTTTGCATGCCTCCTCTTTCTCCTCCGCTTTTCCATAGACCTCATATACCAGTCACCCACGGCCATCCCACAGTATGTCTTTCCTGTTCGTTGATCTCCTTCCACTCCTTCGCTGACTTGTTTTATCCTGTACTTCTTCGTCTCTCCTTGCCGCTTTTCCATATGGTGAAGGACACAAAGACGGGCGAAGTGCTGAGAGCAGATCATCTCGTCAAGGCCGTCCTGGAGGCTCATGTGGCTGGGGATAAAGAAGCGCGAGGTTTGAAAGCTGACATAGTGGACTCGGAGAAAGACAGAAGCCAAAGAAAGAAGCCAAAACAATCGCTGTCAAGCTGCCAGACGAAGTTGTCTCTCAATATGAGACCATTCTTGCACAGGTGCGGCATGTCACACGTTCTGGTTGCGATGTTTTTGTGATTCTCTTGTGTACTTTAAGCTGGATAACTACTCTGGTCCGGAGCTCGGTCAACTTTGCCAGCAGCACAAAATCACAAATCCTGACACAGGAAACGAAGTGGGCGAGCCGCAGCAATTTAACCTTATGTTCGCCAGTAGTATTGGCCCTACTGGTCAGCATCCTGGGTACTCCCACTTTTCAGTCAGTCTTCTTGTGGCTCACTCTGTCCCAGTTACTTGCGCCCAGAAACTGCGCAAGGTCACTTCCTCAATTTATCTCTCGCTTACTCGAATTCAATTACAACCGCGTCCCATTTGCGTCTGCCCAAATTGGCAGATCATTCCGTAATGAAATCTCGCCACGAGCTGGCCTGCTGCATGTGCAAGAGTTCACCATGGCTGAAATTGAGCATTTTGTCGACCTGCTCGACAAGCGCCACAAAAAGTTCTCCCAGATCCGAGACGTCGAGATACGCATTTTGCCGCGTGATACGCAGTCTGCAGGGAAGACAGAACTGACCACTATTACCGTTGGGCAGGCTGTCGATAAGGGCATCATTGCGAATGAGACACTCAGCTATTTTGTTGCACGCATATATCAGTTCTTGCTCAAAATTGCTATCCACACATGTCGGTTGCGATTCCGCCAGCATATGGCCAACGAGATGGCACATTACGCGACCGATTGCGGGTCCGTGCCACGATGTCATTCATCCAGGTAGCGTTCTCACGACTCGACGTGCGGGTTGCAGCAACTAGGTTAGCGAGGGCGTGCGTGGCGGTGTGCAGGCGGCTGTTCGTGTGTATGGACGGTCTTGTGCACTGGCGCATCGCCTGTGGTTGTCGGTGCCTCAGGCTGTGGCGGGCCGCTAGGGCTCTGCACCTCGGTCTGCGCTGCCGTCGCGCGGGTTCGTGTCTCGGCGTCGTTCGCCTGTGTAACGGTCTTGCGCTTCCACGTGTGGGTCGTCGTCAGGGTCAGGGTCATGTTGTCCACCATGGACGTCCGTGGGCTTGCGGTCTGGGTACGTGTTCCGCAGTACTGGCAGCCATTACTCTGCGCTGCTGGTGGTGCGGAAAGGGAACGCGGACGGCGTCGCTGTGGCAGCCGTTCTGTCTCTGCGGTTGGTCGCATTGCATTCTGCGTGGGGTTCGTGATAAAAATGATGCAGGGAAACCGAAAAAAGGCAGTCAGGATAAGAAAGATGTGTCAAGTGTGGCTTCGGCGCCTCTGAGTGCTGTTCGACTACCCATCCTCTTCGTCATCTCCTGCGGCTGTCATCACACACAACACACTCGGCCTCCTTATGTGCGCCTCAATTCCTACAACTCTTGAGCAGCGTGTTGGCAACGACGACTCGACTCGACACCTTGTGTGGCTTTACTGGCAGCCCCGCCGCTGAACCTCCTCACGCTCCTCGACCCACCCCTCATGGCGCCCGTGTCTGCGATTCGCGGCATGTTGCTCAAGAGGCAGAAGAATCCCTCTGCATTCGGCGTCCAGAACAGGATAGGGCAGGACGTGAAGACCCTCCTCGCGCAGCTCTCCTCCTTCGAGGTGCGGGTCATATCAGTCAAGGGCGTCATGCTCCATTGTCCATTGTACTTATAATGCTTACCTCGATCCCAGAATATTGCAGGAATGGCTTTCAACAATATCTGTCGCTGGAGATGGAAGATAGATATGTTGGTGTTGCAGGGCGCGAAGAAGAAGCGGGTCGAAGAGTATGCACGGTGTAAGTGATTGTGTCGTTCATTAATGCCTTACTTATTTAATTTCTAACAACTTGTGCCATAGTGATGGGAATGTCATTCAACGACGCAGTGGAGAGGAAGAAAGGGATTATGTACCCATCCCAGAGGTGGAGATCACATCTGTCTGATCACAGCAATTATATGATTGGGGATGGGGTAATACTTGCAGAATAGGACAAATGACTACATAACTCATTAGTGTCTGTGTAGTTTATACTGATAGATAATGTAGTATGATTACCACTATGATAAAACAGTGGCAAAGCTGCAAAGGACTGGGATGTCATGCAGTCATGGTGGACATGACCGAGCGGTGGTCATCGTCGTTGAACGGTACCTACAGGTTTAACTCCAACCTTCTATTTTCATTATCAGGATATCCAGGTGGAGTCCCAGCCCAAGTCATTTTCCACTACTGGGCATGGCACGGAGAGGAGTAGATGGTGCAAAACTCTAACTCACGGAGTCAAATTGTAAAATCGAAGTGCAACCAATTGGCCTACGATACCCTATGGGTGTTTACCGAAGGATGCGGAAAGTCCTCCAATTACCTCAAGGAGGATTTCACTTCAGCTCTGATTCTGTTACATTGGGCTCCTGAATGACCTATGGTCATGGAAACTGATGCTTCAGATTATGCCCTTGGTGCAGTCCTGTCCTTGTTTGATGATGAAGAGTCCTGCATCTGGTCACTTTCCACTCTTGGACATTTTCCGGTGCCAAATTAAATTACAAAGAACTTCCAACTGATTTTCACCAATCAACAACTGTCGGAATCCCTCTGGGCAACTTACTTGCTTGCACTTGTCCTCCGAGCGAGCACTGTGATGGACTCTGAGAAGCTTCATGCTGACATCTCAGCCAATCTGGCATCCAATCCTGTAGCCTCTCAGCGTCTCGGTGATAGTTCTGACCAAAGATGGACGCAAATCGATGATGGCTTCCTCTGCCTTGACAGCCACATATATGCTCCCAATGCCAATGACCTCTGGCTCCAAGTACTTCAGTACAAACATGACCATGTACTCTGGGACATTTCAGCCAAAAAAAGACCTTAGAACTAATCTGATGGGAATACACATAGCCTGCACTTCAGTCTTTTGTCATTGACTTCTGCAAGTCATGCACCACTTGCTTGCATTCAAAGTCTCAGAGTCATCGGCCTTACGGCTCCCTGCAGCAGCTTCTGATGCCTGAGCAACCTTGGAATTCCATCTCCATGGACTTCATTGAGCAGTTGCTGGCATCTTCAGGATTCACTGCAATCCTTGTGGTAGTTTGCCACTTAACCAAGCAGAGCATCTCACTCCAATATATGACATGGTCACTTCCGCCAACCTCGCATGCCTGTTTGTCTTGCACGTATTCTCGAAGCAGGGTGTCCTGAGCCATGTGACATCAGACCAAGGACCAGAATTTGTCTTGCACTTGTTCCGTTCCCTTGTCATGTCCTTTCCTGCTCTGACCATCTCTGATGCTGTTCCATGCACACCTGTCCACTCCTTGTTGTTTCTGGTTTGATTGCTTATGTCATTTGGGGTTCAGGCACTTGGAGTTGGATGCCTGGGGCTTATATAGTTGTAGTTAGCTGGCAAAGGGGCTCCTTAGAGTTTTCTCTTTGGATCCCCTTCACCAGGTATGTCTGTGTCATGTATATAGCCCCCTATCTGACTTTGGATCCCCCTTCACCAGTTCACTGCTTGAGTGTAGAGCATCTGCCTAGGTTGCCCTTATAGTCCAAAATCACTGCAGTGTGGTAAGGGCTGCAGCATTTATTTGATGTTTTCATATTTTGCCAATCGCCTGGCACCTGCTGCAGACAGACACTTGGGTACTAACCAACCACTGAGGCCAGTGCATTGCACAGCCACAAGGGGCTCGTGTCTGTTACCTTATCTACTCGATGGATAACATAGTCGTGTCCGTATATTCATCTGGCGCGTGTGCGCGCTGATGCGTGTGTCGTAATATGTTTGTGTCTCGATTAATATATTATTAGTTTGTTTTTCGTTTATTCATATATGAAATGGATTGCATAATTTGTTTATCACAACATTGATCACTGGTCGGCCTCTAGCAGCTACATCATGATGCTCTGAGTTCGAAGGTAGACCTTATTCGGTGATTCTACCTTCGAACTCAGGTGCGTGCATACCCTACGTGGAAGACAGAATAATTATTCGGTGAGTCGACATTCGAACTCAGGTGCGTACATACCCTACGTAGAAGACAGAATAATTGATTCCGTAATTCTACCTTCGAACTCAGGTGCGTGCATATCATACGTAGAAGACAGAATAACTGATTCGGTGATTCTACCTTATAACTCGCTTCTAACATGAGGAGGGGCTATGAATAGATCTCAGTTGCTTCCCTTAGAGGTGTTGATAGACTATTGATACCAGTCAATCGCTATAGTAGCTTGAAGGACCGTTAGATACCTCTCGATCCCCTGAGCCTCAAGTTCAACGGTGGTGAAATATGTCATCCCAGGACGTCACTGATCTCGTCTGGTTAGGGTACGTCGGCAGTTCATGCAACTCCATATCTCTCTATCGGACTCACCAAAGGCAATTCTATACAGCACTCTCCATCAGTACCTTGCCGTGTCTGCTATTGGTAGGAACCGTACATAGCCTCGCTACGTATCCCACTCGCTGATGAACCACAGCGCTATATGGACACGATTATTTGATAACTCTGCCCCAGGAAGTCATCCTTGTATGGGGAAAGAAGATGGGGCTTGGTGCAGGCGCATACATCATGGCTCGACTGAGTGTGGGAGTCTGCCTCACTTTTTATCTTGCCGTCGTTACTATACCATTCGAGTCTCTAACGGTAGGTTGTTTATACTTCCATTTACAATATAAGTTATTGATGTTACTGCGGCTATGGTTAGTGAGTTTGCTTACCCGAATGGGACCGACAACGAAGCACACTTATTCCTGACAGTGCATGTACTGTTATCTTGAAAATCTCCGATGGATCCTTCCTTATCTACCAGATGTCCGTCGAAAGTGAGTTGGCTTCGCTAACTCAAAACAATTGTCCTGACCCGATTGCAGCCATTCTGGTCTTGCGGACGTACGCCATATCACAGAATAGTGTATCGACACTTATTGGGCTCTCCGTCTTGGCGATTATATCAGTCATTCCAGGCTGGGTATGCATAGGACTTACCCTTTGTTAGATAAAGTTAAAGCTGACGTTGAATGCACAGTTCGAGGTGGCCGGCCACACTTGTGGTCCATTAGCAGGACATGCACAATTGTGAGCCTCATCTCCTATTCCGCGGTACGCTACTCACATTAATCATGTGTTCAAGAGGTATGCGCCATACGACCGACAACTGGGCATCATGTTGATGGGTATGTGGCTTGGCAGAGAATTTACTCGGCAACATATTGGCGTTAGTCTTTGACTGCGTGATCATTGGGGTAACGGTGTACCACTTTGGGATTTCTCGTATTAAGCTGTGGAATGTCAACGAATCGAAATCATTTATATCCCTCTTATTGTATCAAGGTGAGGTGAGACTCCATACTGGACGCCGTATTACTAACACACTTTCACCCGCAGGACTTCTTAGGTTTTGGTGGGTGGGTACTAAATGTGCTCGTTATGTCGCTGAATCAATCGTTCTTTAGCATTGCACTCATGATAGTTGTTCTTACGGTTGTGAATGATCAGGTACGCACTTCCGAATCCTGTAAAATCAAATAGTATCTTCTGAGCTTATTCCAGGGACTTCCCGTACGTTACGCTGGCAATTTTGAGATGTCACTTATTCAGCAGCTACTGACCTGTGAACAGCAAAAATATTTCAACATGTTTCTCTCGCACGGGCAAGTGTGAGTTGGACTCAACCATAATCCCAATGAAATCGCTGAATATGCCTAATGATGGGTTGAATGCAGTTTACTACTTGGCACTATATGTCGCTTTTTCCTGGACGTCCGCGCGATGAACATGGCACTTGTCCGTGGGGTTAGCACACCGAGTCTCAACACACCAAACTTCAGAAACGGGGATACACTGTCGACATTTAGTGCGGTATCGAGACGAGCGCGCGATGCTATCGTTGAGGAGCTCGGAAATCCGGGCATGGAGTACGGTACTGCTACCCAGACATCTGCAGGCACTCCTGGCAAAGATGCTGTAGGCATATGACGTTGTTGTGGATGCGCGGCGTATTATGGTTCGTTGTTTATCATTACGTGTATTTGTTTATTTGTCTGTGCGCGCATTGTCTCGCTGAGTCCCAATGGTAAGATAAACAAGACCCGCCGGCGCTACGCGCCGGCCGGATCTTGGTTAGCGGTTGCATGGAAGGGAGGATCATAATATATTGTTACAGTAAAATTTCGGGATAAGTGACATTAATTGTAGTATTTTCTCCAGGACGGAGGCGGACCCTGGCACAATCACGATGATGAACTCTGGAAAGTGCACAGTAAATGGCCATGGGAGAATACCGGTCGTGTGAGATCAATCCCGACACGATCCAGGGTGAGGCCCTGACAGCTGTTGAACGTGGTTGCATATGCAGGAGCAAGAGGAAATTGTTGACGGAGCAAAGTATGTTGGGATGTTGGTAAGAAGGCAGTAAATGTGATTCTCGGAATGAGAATGTCCTCTGCTTCAATGTCACTGACACCATCAACACCCTTTAGCATACGTACTGTGATGATCCTTGTTCCAACTTGAGTGATCAGTACTCTAGCATTTTTGACCAATCCTCGATCTATAGAGAAGTTTCGAAGGAGTCTGTATACACCTCCAACTTTGACTTTTAAGGCATGGGGGGTAGCCCAGGGGGAGGTTGACATGTGACATAGTCAAGAATGCTTTGTGGAGATTGAATTTCAGCATCATCAGTTTCATGGAGGCTGTCAGCAGCAAAGTATGTCTTCTCAGGATGGTGGAGGCGGTTGATGAGCATTGAATTGTATAGGTCAACCTGAGAGTTTGTTGGAGCAAGTATAGCCCACGTCAAGCACTCTGCGGGAGAAGACTGCCTTTATCACCACAGCAGAACCCAGGTCTTTCCCCTTAAGAGGATGAGTTAGAACAGAATATACAATATAGAGGATAAGCGGATACCTGTCAAAAGTGACAGGTGACAATAAGGACACTCATGGGCCTGACCCTGTCTGATTTCACCCCAACAAAAGGAAGGGGTGGAGATTGGGCCAGTTTTCCAAACCGATTCCATTTGAACGCAAGGGAGAATATATAGCTTTGGCAAGTAAACGTAGAGACGTTAGGGGGGATGATCGAACCTGGTGACGAGTGTGACGGCGTTTAGGCGCCCAATCCCGCAGCGAGCGTCGTACCGCGACGGAGACATCCTTCGGAGTCGAGAATGGCATCCTAACGGCAAACCTCGAATGGGAACTCATGTGGATTACCGTGGTGCTCCTTCTTGCGTCCGGGTTTGCAAGGGGTCTTAGTGACATCGTGAAAATTCCAATACAGGTGGACTGTTGTCTCATATTCTTTGGTTAACAGCTACTGATTTAGGTTGTCTTCTCAGACAGTAGTCCGGAGTTAGTGACACAGTGAGAATTCCAATCCAGTCGTGTGGACAGTTGTCTGATATTGTTTTCAGGCGTGAAACCTTACCAATTGCTTTGATCGACCATGGTTAACAGCTGCTGATTTACGTTGTCTTCTCAGACGGTATTCACCAGTAGTTGCAGCGATGGACGCAAGCCCAGCAGACGGTATTCCATCCTCTTTCTGTATATTTTTTGGACAGCTGATCGCCTCGTAGCCCTAGCGGTCCTCTATGTTGCATATCCAGTCTTTGCTCGGATCGCGCCATTCGTTCCCCTGATCGTCAGTCGTAGACTTCGAGCACTCTACGATCCAGGGGAGAAACGTGGAGCGCAGGTGCATAAACATCCATGGCGGGGATACCGGGGATTGATAGGGGAGCAAACAACAGCGCATCGGGCAGTGATGGTGAGCGTCACCCTCTGTGTTTGCACCAGTCAGCTAGATGCAGTCCTGTCATCCCCTCACGCGTTTGTGGTGGAAGTACTCGGGTGCTAGGCAACAGCCGCCAGGTCCTGCGTTGTGCCTCGGTGCCGTCGCTGTCAAGTACAATGCGACGTGACTGGATACAGCATTGGACCATGGTTAAGGGGGACAAACATCTGGTTTCTCCGTGCGTCCTGTTGGCCATAATTTCCGCAACCGAAAATGCAGCATTTGCATGATATTATGAAGGAATATTAGGTCCAGGGGAGGAGTTTCAAATTGGACCGATTGCATGGACGGACGGCATTGTGGTACGTCATTTTACTTACTACCCGGCATGCTCGTTTATTCTCGACATTTCTAAGGTCAAGTTCATTTTGCTTGAGTTGCTTCGCTTACTCGGCGTGACTGCAATTTTTCAGATCATTTGTCTAAACCGCACAGTGCGCCTCTATGACTCGATGCCCTTCATCCCCGTGTTAACAACCCTTCCGATAACACAGCCCACGGCAGGAGAGTGTTCTCACATGCCTTGAGCTGGCGCTCCCCAATGGTGAGTCTTTCGACGAGTACAGCCAGTGGGCTGTTAAAGTCACTCATTTTCATTAGGGGAAAGCAAAAGGGGTCGCAAATCAGTAAGTCGTAAAGAATACAATACAGTTACGTTTGAATAGGGACGCGGGCATAAAGGTTAGAACTCATATTCGACTACAGAACGACGTCTAAGCCCTGCTACGGCCAGATCCCTCCCCCTGTAAAAAACTGTTGGGTGCATTTATGCTCCTGCACCAAAATCAAGCCAAATAGATTCCACCATTCGTATTTCTTTTGATTTTGACTTGAAACCATGCTGACATTCATTCTATGATTTGTCGAATTTTCCTTTGATTTTTTGAAGCTGCATTTCTACTTCTTTTCATGTTCCGTCCAACCGACCCTTTGTGGGTGGTTGTGGACAAATTTCCTTGTTGAGCTGCGGCTGTTCACTACCGTGGTACGTTCTACGGGTGCTTATCATGGCACACGGTGGTACCACGGGCGCTAAAGCGCCGGCTAGTAGTACATGCGCATGAGACACATTTCCCTCCTCTCTCAGTGACAACTAAATTCACTGAGAGAGGCAAGTAAATTAGTCTTGTTTCCTTTCGATTTGTTGACCTAGAAATCCTGTAGTGAATTAATTTCTAGGTAATGTATAATATTAATAGTGACAACTAAATTCACTGAGAGAGTGAATTAATTTCTAGTCGTCTTTTGAGTACCAAGTCCAGTCCTACTGCCTATAATTCCTGTCCTCTACAAAAATGACAGCGGACGTGACGATGGATGTGGAGGAGATACGACCACAATTCTGAGCGCATGGCACGTGAAAGGTTGTCCATGTGTGGAACAATACACAGGAGAAGGTTTATAGAAGGAACACGGTCCTCGTCTGTACGATAGTCTGACAGAGAATGACGAGCATAAGACCGA
Source organism: Gautieria morchelliformis (assembly GCA_015179125.1). Taxonomy (NCBI): domain Eukaryota; kingdom Fungi; phylum Basidiomycota; class Agaricomycetes; order Gomphales; family Gomphaceae; genus Gautieria; species Gautieria morchelliformis. The sequence continues at coordinate 27,585 of WHVA01000320.1, forward strand.
ATGTATACCGCGGTTTCCGCGGGCGTCAGGAGTTGGAAATCAATCTGGATGTCGTTCAGATGGCTGAAAGGTAACATAGGAACGAAAGATACATGGTCAACTCCTCGACGCTGATGTTCGATTGTGGAGGGGACATATGATAAGTGACACGCCATGCGGAAGATAAGGAAGATGAGTGTATATGTACATCGACTGAGACAGAACGAAAAAACAGATTAACCCTGTGCGTCATAATGTACAACACATTAACCCCGAGCATCATCGTTCACCCTCGAGCCAAGGAATTATGAAACTGCTTTGCATTTACCTAACGCTTTCAACAATTTTCCTTCAGAGCTGTCAGGGCATGCCCTAACAGTGGGTACAGGAGAGGAGGGAGAGTGGGACTCGTTGTGATAAGTCTCAGCATCGGAGGGGGAACTGCCACTGCCTAAAGTGTCTGTAAGCGCACAGGGAGGCAGGCAAAAGAAGGACAGCAAATACCTTGCATCTCGAGGAGACGTTGAGATTGCGCATTCTCTACTGTTGGATACCGCCTTCTCTTGGCAGAGGGATGTTGATGGGGAGGTGGGACAACAGTAGTTCCGATGTTAAGGGTGATCGAAAGGATGGTTACAGCGAGATTGCCTTGGGCATTTAGCGTCTCGCACGATCCGAAAACCATCAGAGGTGAGTTAACCGCGGGCGCAGGAGTATTCTTCCAACGATTTGATCCGTCCAAGACACACCTAAGGCAGGGAACAGGAAGGAAAGGATGAGGTAGGAGAGCGGCTTACTGAAGAGTGGACAGTTTGTTACTGTCCCGTACGAAGTCCGACACAGCAAGATTAAAGCAACGACTTTTGCCGTCAGGCATTTGCTCCAATGGGGTCATAACAGTTCCGAGCGCCCACACATAGGCGGTTGTCGATTGAGGAAGGTGAATATCATACTGAGGAGACACCGGGTCGCCAGGGAAAGGGGTTATCACGTAGGCATCAACGAGCATGGGGCCATCAGGAGGTTTAACAGCCCTTCCGATAACACGGCCCATGGTGAGATCTGGATGGACGACATCGTTCATGGGACTGTAAATACGGATGTCAACAGGGAGGAGAGTGCGATCGTTGCACTTGATGGCAGAATTATAGTAGCAGTGCCACGTGCGATTGCCGGAAGCAGGAGCGACAGAACTCTGTCGGTTACCTCCAGAGAGGCACACAGTGCATTCAAGAAAGAAATTGGACATGATGGGAAGGACGTAAGGGCTTTAAACAGATACGATTCGCATTAACAGAAACCATCGACATGACACCGGGCGACGGCTAAAGGAAAAACCAACAATGACATCATTGAGATAGAGGAAAATCGGTCGGCGACTGGGTAACATTTGCAACCCCGCAGGAGAGAGTTGTCGCGGGTTTTCTGTTAGGTACGTCGTATGTGGTCAATCGGGATGAGGGAGGTAAGGAAGATAAGGTTCTGGGATTCACGGCGGTTAGCGATGCGTGGTTTTTAAGAATAAGTATGATTTGTAGATAACGGTTAGGTGGTGACAGAAAGAAGTAAAAAGATAAGAGGGCATGAGGAGAGTGATGTTGAACGACGGCTCCTGGGTAGTACTGCTTCTATCATTCAACGCTCAACGTTCGACTGTACGAACGGAACGGCTCCTGCCGTCGAGTCACATGTTGTCTCCCCACGGAGCGAACCAGTCGTTAACGACGGCGTGGGGGAGTTTTTGCCCCGCGCTCATCAAGGGGAACCGTCGTATTTTCGAGCCTCCGTGTCGGAACCAACCCAACACAGCGAAGTCAAACAGACGTGGTGTGCTACACAGGGGCTGCGCATAGAAGGCAGCGCCATGCACGATACACAGCCGCCACGTAGCAGACCGCGACTGTTTGACTTGGCTGCGTCGGGACGGTTCAGAGGTAGTGAAAAAGGTTTCGTGCAAAGCGTGGGAGGACCGCGGGAGGTCTACCATGGCAAGGACCAGCACGTGTTTTTCCAACATACCGTTCATTTCGTCCGGATTTGACACGCCGGACGGTATGAAAGGTTCGGAACCCGAGGGGAGGCCGGTTGTAAGGAAGCCACTTCCGTGGTGGAAATGCACTGTGTCCATTGTCAGTCGCGCGACACGGGTCTTAGTCACTGCGGCGCACCTCAAAGGCGTTGCCTGAATCATATGACCCCGGACGCGATGCTAAGCAATGGGCCCGGCGAGGACTTTCTTCGAGCAACTGGGACGCGAGTTAGAAACACATGTTGAGCAACTGAAGGGCGCAGAACGGAAGGAGGAGGGGAAAGAGGAAGGCGGGCAAAGGTAGGACCATACAGGGGAAGGGCAGCGAAGGAAGCAAAAATTACTGGGAATGAGCAAAGGGGAAAGGGGAGGGGTTGGATATGTGGGCGCCCACAGATGCAAAGAAGGGCAATGCTCGGAGCGTCGTTTCGGTCATAATACGAGTAATAATAGCCGTTGTGTTTGTTCCACCTCAGCGCTCGTGTGCGCTGAGGTGAGTAGGTCTACATTTATGTATGTTCCAAGTTCTAACAGTACTTCAGTCGTATTTATATAGCTATGAATTTATATATATATAGCGCCCCTGTTACTTGCGCTGAGTTGTATTTTAGCCTCTCCTAGTTGTATCAGCAAACTCTATAGATGCATAGAGCTCAACTGGAAGAGTCATGATAAAATATGATAATGCGCCGAGTCCAACCTCTTCCGACAGCGTCGATCAAGTGTCAATCATTATGGGAGCTGCCCAACTTAAATATATTTCGTGGAATTGGTATCCTTTGTCTCGGAAAGGAATTCAGATTTGAACTCTGTCAATCCCGTGTCATCCATGTCGTTATTTTTACTTTCAAAAGAAACTGATTGATGAGAACATCCAGCCACGGCAACCATAACGACGAAACCTACGCAAACACGTGATCCTTCCAAAAAATTACATTATCACATTTTTGTGACGAAGAGCCTGGAATCTCCTCCCCGTCCGCATTCGATGCCTATCGAGTATTACTTCAGTCAGCCGCTGTCTCAGCGAGGAAATCCGCCGTAAGATTACCCCAGGACATCTCCTATCACTGATCAGTGATCACTGAAAATTTGGTAAACATTTGGAGGCATGTTCGGATCGGACTCTATTGTCCATTACTGTACCTCACAAAGTACTGCTGCAGTATGCGGAAGCAGGCAACAGTGCCAAAGGTACGTCGAATACGCGAAGTAGCAAGGGAAAGGGAAGCGTAAGCTGGACAGTGAGGAGAATATCATGGATGAGTTTCACTCGCTCATAGTCGATGTGCACTGTGGATAGTGGAACCATTGAAAACACATAGGCCGACCCACTGGATTTCAATTTTCACGGCTTCTGCCACTGAAACAGCACCCAATGAAAAACCCACTGAAAAATTTTCAGTAAATATGTTCACTGAAATTATCACTGAAGTATTTTAGGTGGTTTAGGCATTGAAAATTTCAATGATATTTTAATGACATTTCAGTGTAACATGCACTGGTAATTTACATGCCCAACCTCATGAAATTTCAGTGAACAAGGCATGGGAACTCCAGGATATAGTCACAGAAAAAAAAGGAAGTAACACCAATGAAAAGTCCGCAAAAACTTGACTGAAAATCCGTGCGGTCAGCCGGGAAAATAATGGATGAAGAACGCTGGATGTCGTTGAGTCGGTAGGTGAAATTCCGTGACTGGGCATTGAATATAGGGGAGAGAGGATGTGATAATGGCACTGAAAACACCATGGTAAGGAAATGAAAATCAACTGATAACTCACAATACTAACCGGCTCTGTCCTACACCTAGCCTCGAGCCCGTTCGACACCGCATCCCTAGCGACATCTCCATCAAGTGGCTCACTCTTGATGTTTGCACAAGTTCAAATGAGGATGTATGTAGTGGGGTGCTCCAGTCCAATCGCACGCGACACAGGCAGAGTGCGAACCACAATGAAGTCAAGCTGCCTATAGGACACATTCTGGGACGCGCCTTCTATGGCGGGCATTTTTCTCTATGAGATGGATGGGAGAATCTGACACAGCAATTCATTATCGTAGGTTCGCTGTGGTAACAAGAACGTGATTATGTAATCACGTGACATTTCGTTTACCTTCTTACTGCCACGACCACCCATGGATGGTACACACTGGCAACCTGTCTCTGGTTTCCAGATCCACACCAGCCTTGCCCTTTGTGGTGGGTATAAGTTGCTTGCTACATTCTCATGCTGTTTTCTCCGCCGTGCCAATGTTGCTTTTATTTTTTGTCCTTGTGTGTATGCAGTGGGCGGTTTCTGTGGTGCGTTTCTGCTCTGTCTCACACTTACGCTTGATTGCCAGCATGTGCGGTGCGGGGTGTTGGGACTGCGGACTGATGAAGTGACGATGACACGACGCAGCCATTCGGGTCGGTGCTGCATAATGTGTCGAGCGTGTATGAGTGATGTCCGTTTTTGTCCACTGTCGCTGAGTCGTCGCGTTTTTGTTTTTTTTTCCCGATGCTGTAAACTTACTATATGCATCTTGTGATGTACTCGTTCGGCTTCGAGGCGGCGTGGAAGCGCTGCGGAGTCGAGGCGGGGGACATCTTCGCAATGGTGCATGGGGTGGACGGGATGGGCTGGTTGGACTAATGCGCGTCTTTCTCTCTCATTAGTGTCTGCAAGCCGCAACCGCAGTCGTGAAGCATTTGATCGACATGCATGTGCCACTGGAGATCCTGCGATATGCACTCGACTGCTTCTTCGTGATGGGTGAGTTCTGCGCGTGTTCCTGCTCAAGGTGTGTTGGCTGCCATTTTTTTTTCTGCGGGTGTTCTGAATGATGTTGTTGTGGATGCTGCACCCCGAGTTCGCGGCCTTGTTGGACATGGAGCAGCACGCGCGCATTGTGGTGCTCGTCACACGCTTCGTCTAGGTGCTCTTGTCGCCCGCGGCATTGGTCAATGAGACGCACACCCCAAAGCTGTATGCAAAGTTCCTGCACTGGTAGCTGCAGTATTTCTTGGTGGCTGTTCCCCAACAACAGTCCACCACCGCACCCACACCAGGTCTGCGTCCGCCACCCCGCCCCATGACGCCGTGCGCCCCGGACATGTCTCTTGCGGAGCGCTATCCGCACGCCACGCTCGCGGCCGCCTTCCCCGACCCGCCGGACGCTGGAATACAGTGGTATCTCCATAGAAATTCAATGACTTGGCAGGTATTTTACATCTTATATGCCTGTTATTACTAGAATATCATCCAGAAATAGACTGCTATTTCACTATATTTCATTGGATCTTTCACTGGCTTTGGGTGCCCAAGTCATAGAAAATCCGCCTTCTAGCTCAAGCTCTAACAAATGAAAAACAGCAAACAAATCATGGGGATGCAGGGAGCCACCCATGGGTATTTCCACTCTTGTTACGCTGAGTTATTGGTGTATTTGAGCCGACATTCCGTGATTACCCCATGAAACCTCGGTGATAACTCATTATAGTGTCCATGATATAAACACTGAATTTGTATGATATTACTACTTAAATCCAATGATTTAAACATGGAAATACCATAATAACTCACTGAAATTACATGATATGCACACTGAAATAAACTCACAGGTATGAACACTTTTCCACTGAAAACAATTCAGTGGCTTTATCTCGGAAACTCAGTGGATTATGCACAGAACGCAGTGATTTAGCCACTGAAATTTCAATGGTTGAAACTAAAGGTTTTCAGTGGTTCCGCTATCCACAGTGTGTGATGGAGCAGCTCCTTGAGAGATCGGTGTCACATATACATTGATGGTATACTTCAAGCGAATCCGCCTTTCATAGGATACATGCTTGGACGTGTTATTGAGACGAAACAAACCTGCTGCGATTCCTATTAATCCGCAGCAGCCATCTACCCCGGTGACTACCCGGTCGACTGAGTCCCTCTTTAGCACATGCGTCGTATCTGCGGAAACCGCAGCTTCTCTTCCCTTCGCCTGTATATAACACAAGTGCACCAGCACCTTGGATTCCAAAGCCCGAATACAAGCACCATGTGGTTGTGCCTTTGGGCCGGGGGATAAGTGCGCAGAGTTCTGTGTCATGGTAACTTCCATCTCGTAAGTCCACTCACAGGCACGCAGTCCACATCCATACCAATAAGAGACACGCATCTCACGCCACCAATGCATCTTCTCAATCCGCCTTCTTCACCCCCCCAGACCCTCTTGCATCTTGTTCCCCCGCGACATATATCTCACACGTATCCCAGCTTCCCCGCCTTAAGCAATGAGACAAGCACCTGAGATTGCAGTTGACTTGGAACACCACTCATACCGGTTTTTTTCTGGATTTGTGTGTCTCATGCATATATCCACGCGCACTCAGGACTGGATTGTAGATTGCTTAGATGAGATCAGAGAAAAATTGGAGTGTCTTAACGAGATTTTTCAGATCCTGCTATTGTCAAGGTACGCTCACCCTGAGCATACGTGAAGCAGCCCTTGTTCAATTAGCATAGGTATTTCATGTTGCAGAGCGTGACATTGTGTGGCTACAACAGGATTTCAACCTATATGTTGTCAACCTTTTCGACACATACCATGCCACCAAAGTCCTAGGTTCGCCGTTATGTCCCCCGTTTATTTTTCTCTTAGACTCTCCCAAACATTCACTGGCTGCATTGCTCGAGATGTTTTGTGATTTCAAGCCAGATAAGCGGTATCAACTCGCAGATTGGCGCATTAGACCACTCCCTGACGAGATGTTCGTCTATGCCCGGTCAGACACACACTTCCTTCTATATATATATGACCGCCTGCGCAATGCCCTCGTTGTCCCACGGTCACCTCAGACGCAGTCCCAGCATCAGACCCCTTTTCTTGATGTCCTCAGGCGTTCAGCGGACACAGCGCTGCGAACGTACGTGAAAGAGACATACGATGCAATTGGTGGGACGGGTGCTGGCGGGTGGGACAGTCTGAGTCGCAAGTGGAATAGGAGTTCCGGTGTTGGCGAGGGTGTGCAAGCTGCGGTGTTTAAGCGGTGCACAAGTGGAGGGATGACGTTGGGCGTAGTGAGGACGAAAGTACCAGGTGTGTTGTTGTTGCCATTCTCCCCAGCCCGCATTTCTGATAATTTATCGGTGAACGTAGATACGTGCTGCCCAACCATTACATATTCAGACTTTCGGAAAATCCGCCACAGGATCTACCCGCCCTGTTAGGGATTTTCACCCCGTGCCACCCCTCGTGCGGACCCGATCGCTTGAACTTCTTGATGTCATCAAGGAGGCGGTTAAGCACGCTGCGTTACAGCCTTCCATCGAAACCGTGCCTATGATTGTCACAGATATGGAAAATGAGGTGCATGCCGAGGATGTGGGAAACGAGGAAGCGGCAGGTTTGTGGGACCGATTGAGACGTGAGTGGACTTCTGAATCAATGTGTGAGACGGCGCTTCATCCTTAGATTCTGGCACAGCGACTGTTGCCAAAGTTGCACCGTCAAGCGCGCTATTTGGCCAAACACTTCCCTTGTCACGGCCATCTCCGGCCGAATATTTAGCCTCGTCTAGCTCGCTGTTTGGACCTTCACTCCAGGGATCTGTACGTGTAGCTTTCGTAAATTGGCGAATACTTTGACACCTTTGGCATACGCAGGCTTCTGCGCCGACCAACCCGCGATACCGTGACGTCGTAGCTCGCATCCATAGTACGCTTGTCCTCGCGCCGTCGCTTACTTTGGGGGTAAGATTGCACACATGGCGCTTACCTTTTGGGCTTATCGTATTTCGTGTGGGCACAGCAATATCAAGCTCTGAGCCTTATGTCAAAGTATCAGACCAAGACTTTAACGCAGCAGCTCAAGCTGAGATTCCCTATATACCACCTGCCCAGCGTCAGCCCATCCTGAAAACGGATCCAAACGCAGATGACACTTCGTTGTCGTTGGGCAACGACTAGGGATGCACACCGTCCGTATTACGGCCACGGCCGTATAATGTACGGCGGGTTGATGGATACGGCAGACCGTATGCTGTCCGTATGATCAAGACCTCTCCCCTCTGACGGTACGGTACGGCACCGTACCGGCCGTATTACGGTTGACGGCAATATTATACGGTGGGGCTATTGGAAGATCGGTTAGTGACCGATCCGTGTAGACTATGATGTTTCATTATATTAGTATGCTCGCCTATGCGGCCTACACAGGTAGCTGCGCTTTATGTCAGCCTATGCAGACTAATTAGGCATGCCCAATGTGTACGTGCCAGCAGTAGCGCCCATCAGGCGCTGTGTTTTTGGCTCGGCTAACACGTTTTCGGCGTTTACCAATGCATGCCGTATACATACCGTACATACCGTACACAGCCGTATTTGTACGGTATATACGGTGTCAAACCGTACCGTATACCGTACCGTCGGCACAGCGCACCGAGCCTTGACGGTACGGGTGCCGTGGCCGTAATACGGCACCGTACAGCCGTGGATGTACAGCACGGTGTGCATCCCTAGCAACGACCGAAGAAGCGGAAGAGGAAAGGCGTGTCATCCGAGGTGGTCGACTCGTCTGTCACAGCCAACCCCGCGGACCCGAAGAAGCGCAAGGAACAGGTGAAATCAGAAAGTGAAAGGGGGGCTTTGGAGCCGTTTGACTTTGGTGCTGCGCCAAATATTCTAGACGAGCCTAGCCCTGTGGCCCCGCCTGTGCCTGCGAAAAAGCGACATGAGAAAAGTAAGAGCTTCAGCGGGATGCACGCTACGCGTATTCACGTTTGATGTAGGTGCCAAAACTGGTGTGCAGTATGGCAATTTTGGGGGACCACCGCGAAATATGAGTGAGGTGAAAAGTGGAAATCAATCCCACACATTTCGGTAGTAGCTGCGAAATGACGAGGTGCATCATAGGATTCGTAAAGAGGCCAAATTTTTCAGGACACGAGCGATGGCCTGGTGGTGAGTATCAATTGTCAGGGTGGAAAAGGCCAAAGCATAAGTATAAAGAGGACAGGGTTCAGATGACGAGTCAACGTGCGAAGACGATTACTTAACACATCAAGTCGACAATTTCGTTATTCGTCCTCGTTCAGTTGGGCAGTACTGCGGCAATATTATAACATAGTATGCATAGTATAATATATACTTGGTGATACTCTCGGTGAGCTTCACTGCGGCAAAAATCTCCACATATAATACGTGGAGATCCAAGTAAATCACTACGCTACATGTATCCAAGGAAGACGACCCTTACCTATAATGGGTACTTGACGGGAGATTACCTTCTTTTTCCCAACCATCACAAACCAGAAACGACCCAACTCAGGATGAGGATGACGATGCAATCCTGCCACTTATAGACCTTAGTCCAGAAGAGGAAGCAGAGATCAATGACGAGGAGGTTGAGGAGATCATAGTGAACCCACAAGGGGAGGAGGAACATTCAAGCATAGGAGACAACAATGAAGGAGAAGAATCAACAGGTCAATCAGAAGGTGACACAGAAAGAGGAGAAAGTGAAGAAATAGCACCAAAGGAATTTTTGAAGGGTCTGTGGATGAACCCTTCAAACACCAATTATATCAGGGTTTGCAAGGTCAGCATGTGTCCATGTTTGTTCATGTTGTTTCATCCATGTCTCCAGGTGTTCCACAATCTTCTATGAGTTTCCATCTGTTGATTAGGTAATCACTTCCAGCACAGTGATAAGGTTGTAGCCAGTGTGGTGGCTTTTCCTCAGCTTGATCTCTGAGGATTGCCACCACTGCACAGTTGGTCACTGTCTTAGTATAGGCTCTTATCTCCTTGAGTATCTCTGGGTTGTGGCTTCATCATCAATGTTGCCCTCACAGAAGATCAAGCTCATAGGACGACCCCACACACCTTTCTTAACCAACCTTCATCTTAGCCTATGGCAGACCAACTCCCAGATGCATACTGGGACTCCCTGGGTGAACATGGGCTGTTTCTTCGAGGTCTCCTTTCCAGTCAAGCACAACAGCTGCAGCAACTTCAACTGCAGAATCAGGAGCTGCACAATCAGATTGCTAATGTTCACAACATTTTAGCCCATGCTGCCATCACTGCTGCTGTTGCTGCTGCTCAAACCCTTTCCCCCTCAGTACCTCATAGTGTCCCTCCATCCACTCAGTCTATCAAAGCAGCAGAACTGGAGAAGTTCAGTGGAGACCATGCAGAGACTGAAGGGTTTATCAGGTCATCAAGTTGTCCATCACTGTCCATCCAGCATCCTTCCCAGATGAGTGCACAAAGATCCTATATGCTCTCTCCTTCATGATGGGAGGCTCTGCTGAAATATGGGCACACAATGAGACTCAGGCTGTGATTGATGGTACCTCCTCAATATCCACTCTGCAGGCATTTATCAAACATGTGGAGGAGGCCTTTGGGGACCCAGATCCTTCCAGGACAGCTCACACCAAACTGCATGACCTCAGGATGACATCAGGAATGTTGGCAGCTGAGTACACAGCTCAGTTTGAGATATTGGCAGGCAGGACAGGCTTTAGTGATGAGGCACTCAAGGATGCCTATGCTTGTGGCCTCCCGTCAGGTATCCTTGACAAAATACATGCACAGCCCTCACTCCCACCCAACCTTAAGGGCTGGAAGGATACAGCTTGTCAGATTGACCGCAACCATCATCATCTGCTGGAGGTCAGGAAGGCGCAAACACCTCATGCTCCTAATCGCCCTCCTCCTGCATGACCACACCACACTCCTGATATGGCTCCTGTTGTCACAGCACCACCCAGTAATGCGACACCTATGGACATTGACTCATCCTGCCGCTGCACCCAAATGCAGAGCTGCTACAACTGTAAGAGACCTGGTCACATTTCACCAGACTGCCTGAACCTCACAAGCCACAAATCTGAACAAACCTCACAGAGGTGGACATTGCAGCAATTGTCTCTGAATATGTGGCAGTGGCAATGGAGGAATGCAAACAGAAGGTGGAAGCCCCTGTCCAAGAGGAAGGAAAGGGTTTTTAGGCCAGTCAGCAGTGAAAGACATGCCCTGCTCGATGAATCGGTTTTCAGTTCTCAAAACAGGTACAATAGGGATCACAGGCAATATGATGCATCCTTCTTCTACCCCTGATTGAACTGAAACCAAACCAGCCATGTGAAAAACCCGACCCATCACTCCAGCTGCTGATGCAAACCTTCCACTCCCTCTATATGTCCACACTGCTGACCTCCACTGATGCACCAAAGTGCCTCTTACGGTCCACTCCATTGACACAGGTCATCTACCCACAATTGACTCCCTCCTTGACAGTGGTGCTACAGGGATTCTCTTCAATGTGGAGTTTGTAAGGGAACATAGACTTTGGACTCATCCCCTATCCTGTGCCATTGTCAAGATTGGATTTGGGTGTTAATATTGCATATTAGTGAACATGGTGAATGCCTGAATGGCTTGTGCGATAAGATATGTAGTTCAGTGAATAATGTAAAGCCAATAAAGGTTATGGAGTAAGGGGGCTACTTGAACGGAGTTCGCCCTGTCTACAGTTGAAGCGAAATAGCCTGTGACACTTGACAGTGTAACATGCAACCTTTTTTTTACATTCTCTTAACAGATCTATAAAGAGGTGTCATGGAAAGGTCGTCTAGTAGTAACAATCCTTTCGCTGGTGAAGGTACTCCTTCGGAGCCCTTCACCAACAGCACAGACAAGGGTTTAGTGAAGGTGTCAAGATTGGATTTAGGCGTTAATATCACATATTAGTGAACACAGCAAATGCCTGAACAGTTTGTGCAATGAGGTATGTAGTTCAGCAAATAATGTAAAGCCAATAAAGGTTTTTGAAGTAAGGGGGCTACTTGAACGGAGCTTTCCCTGTCTACAGTCGAAGCGAAATAGCCCATGACACTTGACGATGTAATGTGCAAGGTTTCACGGAAAGGTCATCTAGTAGTAACAATCCTTTCACTGGCAAAGGCGCTCCTTTGGAGCCCTTTGCTGACAGCACCAACAAAGGTTCGAAGACTAAAGTGGTGAAGGCGAGATATAGAAAGTCACTAGTGGTGCTTAGGCTCTGCTCTGGTTTAAAGGTAGTAGTCTAGAGAAGAGGGCTTAAGACGGTGGTCACAGTGTAGTTGGGTTTTGCACAAGATAGACATATGACAATTGAACTGCAGAATATACATGCGAATGTACACTACTTATACCGAATGCTCATATGATATCAGCAAATAGGAAAGAGGCCATTGTGAGTCAGGGTTGGATAGGGGTGCGCTGTCAGGATACAAATAGATGTAACACATATACAATAGAACTAAGGAGGAGTGCAAACATGAAACAATGGGGAGGAAAGAGGACAAAGGTACCTATGTAAGAAAACACACCTTGAGACCTGCATACATGTTACCCTGCACAGACTCTTGGTCTAATGGGTTGATCCTGCACGATCTATGGGTAGGACATCCTGTGAATGCATGCCAGGCATAGGAACACCCAAAGGGGGTTGAATCAGGAAGGCGATGGGGTCAGTGATGAACCATCACACCGCGTAGGGGATGTTGATCACGTTTGATGGCATGACTACTGGCGAATGATGCAAGTAGTGGTCATTCAGCGAAGGGCGAATGGAGCAAACATAGAGATGGAGGGATGAAAAGGGAAAATGAGGGTAACTTGATAGTCATGACATGAAGGTGGGATATAGAGACTCACCAGTGGTGTTTAAGCTTTGCTCTGGTTGGAGGTAGCAGTTTAGAGATGAGGGCTTAAGACAATGGTCACAGTGTAGTCAAGTTTTGCACAAAATAGATGTATGATAATTGAACTGCAGAATATACATTTGAATGTGAACTACTTATAGCATGCTATCAGTGAATAGGAAAGAGGCCATCATGAGTCAGGGTTGGATAGGGGGTGCACAGTCAGGATACAAACAGATGAAACACATATACAATAGAACTGAGCAGAAGTGTAAACAGGATCCTGAGGCACCAACAATCTGAGGGAGCCTAAAAGGATAAGGTGCTTGAAAGCTGCTGGGGTTCTGTGGACAATCGCTGGCCGAATTAGGGGCCAATAAGTGGCATAAAGAATCAGCACTGGGCCTGTGGCTGGATATGGGAGTACTGGCCGAAAGTGGGCGCTGAGGGGAGAAGTGCTGTTCGCCTGGAGTTAGCTGGCATTGAACATCGAAATGAGGTGGTGATGCATGTTTGGGGACCGGATGATGTGGTGTAGGCCAAGATGCAGACATAGCGACTAATCGGGAGAAAGGGATGATATCTCCAGTGGGGTTTTGCGAGGGATATGAGGCGGAAGCTGTTCGCCGGGGAACTGGTGCTGGAGTAGGAACAGGGCCTGTTGAGCGAGTTCTATGGACAACAGGTTGTTTTTGTTGTGTAGATGACATGTGAAGTAGATAGAAGAATGTTTTGACTGTAGTTGTTAGTTCAATTATACTGTCAATATTGGTTTTTAGGCGTTAATATCGTGTATTAGTGAACACAGCAAATGCCCAAATAGCTTGTGTGAAGAAGTGCGCCATTCGGCGAATAGGATGAGCCAATAAATGTTCAGAAGGTAAGAGGGCTGCCTGAACAGAGCTCACCCTATCTGCAGTTGTAGCGAAGTAGCCCGTAACACTTGACGATGTAACATGCAAGGAAAGGTTGTTTAAGCAGCAACTCAGGTGAACATGCAGGAGGAGCAGTGAAGGGGAAAGTAGGGATAGCTGGGTAAGGGAAATAAACAGGTCATGACAGGTTGATCCCACACGATCTATGGGTAGGACGCCTCGCGAATGCATTCCGGCCATAGGAACACTCAAAGGGGGTGGAGTCAAGGGGATGATGGGGCCAGTGATGAACCATCAAGCTGGGTAAAGGATGCTGATCGTGTTTGATGGCATGCATACTGGCGAATGATGTGAGTAGTGAATAACCGCTCACCAAATCCGGCGAAGAGCAAACGGAGCGAACATAGAAGTGGAGTGATGAAAGGGAGAATGTAGTTACTGGATGCAAGAAATAATGAGTCATGATAGTGTAGTAGGTGGCATCAAGGGTTGATCAAGGGTCAGGGAGATCAGGGGGATGCAGGGTTGATGGCAAGTGCCAAGTGTTGTCCCTGGCTGCGGAGCATAGTATAATACAGGCTTGCTGACACTGGGGGTCTTTAGAGTTTTCTCTTCAGATTTCCCCTTGTCAGGTGAGAATCCCCTCTCTTGTATACTCTGTTCATTTATACATACTTCGAATTTCCCCTTGTCAGTTGTGTGGTAGTGTGATCTCCATGGCCAACTAGGGTTGCCCTTACAATCTGACTCATTCTTTCCCTTGCAAGCAAATACAATCTATAATTACGACATATCAATGTGAAAGGGGCGTACCTGAACAGAAAACTCGAGGATGCTGTATATATGTGCCAACCAGAAGGATTCATCAAGCAGGGAGAGGAACATTTAGTATGCAAGTTGAACAAAGGAATATACAGACTCAAACAATCGGGGTATTGTTTTGGAACCCTTAAAGACTTTGGTGTTATTGCTAACACTTCAATCTATCAGAATGTGACATTTAGGAGACTCAAAGAATATCAAACAATGCTGCAGCACAACTCCAGAAATAATTTAATATTTGTACCTTGGTTGCAATCCGCGTAAAAACTAGTCCAAGTTAATACGGATGGAAGGCAATGTGTTTCTTAGCAGCACTAAACAATAAACTAAAAGACTGTAGGTTCAAGGACACTATCGGGGTCCAAGCGTATTCCAAAATATAAAGGAATGTACTTAGCAGGCAAGTTTATAAATGGACTGCCCTGATAATCTACTGGTGCACTGCAATAAAACGAGGGATGAGTTTTGTGGATGTGACTTGTGAAAGTCTCTAATCAGGAAAATCGACTGATCAGATCGTCTCGGGTATTGGAGTGCGAATGGCAAGACTATCAATTGACAGACTCACTCTGTAGAATTACACCCGGAGGATTAGTCTAGGTGGCTAAGCAGAAAAGTATCTACTTAACAAGGAATTAGACACTAAAGTAAGTGAATAACCCTAGCTGGGATTAGCAGCTTAGTAAGATGCAAGTCACATGAGGTCACATGGATAGAAGATGGGTAGATTGGCTGATGAAAGGCAGGCAAAAGGGCCTCCTTTTATATTGTATTGTACAGGAGCTTAGCTAAGCGGTAGAGCCTTCTATCGATTAATGGAATGGGGGAATCAGTCACGAAGAAGCTTACAGAAAGTGGGGGAAGGTTCTGTCTGACTCATAATGACTCACAGCAACTTGAAATGACTCTTTCTGGTGACTCCACAGGGTTTTCCACCAATCAGGGCTTGATTTGTCAGGAATGAGTCATTAATTGGACTCATGTGATTTATCACAGCTTGGTAGAGTCATATACATGTGACTCACCAAGGTGTGCATGATTTGGTTGAGTCATTAAGGCTGTACAAGCAAATGACTAGGTTTTTCGAACTCAGAGGCTGAGTCTGAAGGAGCCATCTGACCGGATTTGTGGGTGACCACAGGTGTGCAATCCGTGAGTGAACGCAACCGGTCGGAGTTTGAAATCAGAAGTCCAAAACAGAGTTGTGGGGACATGTGTATCCACAACTCTGCTGCACAGAAATAAGTGAGTTTGAGTGAAGACAGCCTCAGAAAATTAAGTAAAATTTGTAGATAATTAGAGGGAGGTTTGAATAGGCCTTATGAGGATAGCAGATATTTTTATGATGGCAATAAATGGTTTTTTAAAGGCCTTTGATGCAGAATGCAGAATACAAGGTTGCAGTAAGGAGTCAGTTTTCAAGGCTGGTTGAACAGCTAGATTCGAGACTACACGATATGCTGGTTGAACAGCAGTTCCCATATGGGTATGGCATGGGACACTGAGGAAGAGGATGGAAAAGTTGGGATTCAAAGCAGAAGAGGCAGACAAGACAATCTTTTTTAGATTCAGGGCAAGGAATAACATCAAAATTGCAGGATGGTATGTGGATGATGGGCTCCTCACATCGAATTCATTAACTGCAATGGAGAGAATGGTCACAGACATCAGGGGGAGCTTTGACGTGCAGGATTTGGGAGACCTGACTTGCCTACTCGGAATTCAGATCATCAGAAACTGAGAACGAGGCACTATACACATATCCCAACAAGCCTTTGTCAATACCATTACCAAATGATTTGGAATCACACCAGGATGTACAGTCAACTCACCTATGGAATGCCGTATATAGTACAGTTCTGCCAGAGTGACTCTGAAGATAATTAAGGCGTCAATACTTCAGTTCTCTTCTGTTCAAATCCTGCCCTCTCAAAGCCTAGCGCGAGAATCTACAGCTAAAGCATGTCATTCTTGTGTACGCACGGCGTCCGCAGGTGGACGGTGGACTGCTGGACGGCGGGACGTAGACGGCGAGGTGTGGAGGACTGGACGGGCAAGCAGGTGGGAGGACAGGGGCAGGAGAGGCGGCGTCAGCGGCTGCGCTGTCCACTGGTTGGGGGGGGGGGGGTGTGCGGGCGGAAGGGAGGGGGACGTTAGAACAGAACAGCGAGGACGCACGCCGAAGACAGATCGGGGGAGCAGGCGGGGGTGACGTGGAGCACACAGCCCTCATGGCGTGTGTGGACGGTCGCGGGCGTGGGGAGGCACGCGGAGGAGGAAGGTCCGCGCCTGTGCCTGTACAGTGGTGGGTGGCGGAGGGGTGGATGGCGTCCGCGGCTGGGCCGCGCGCTGGTGGGTGGCGAGGTGGTAGGAGGTATCCGCAGGCGGGTGGCGGAGGGTAGGAGTGCGAGGTGGGTGGGGAGGACAGGGAGGGCCCAGGGAGGAATGCCCCGCAGCCCCCTAAAAGGGCTCAGAAGACGATGTGCACGAGGGACTTGCAACCTGGTCGGCAACTTCCGCGGCTCGGTCTTTGGCTGACAAAACCCTCTCCCTCCAAACCTCAGCGAAAACAAATACGGTTGTTTAATTATTTGTCACCCATAACATCTACGGACTAGCATCCTATCAATCAGCTGGTATGCCGCCCAAGCCGGCTTGCTGTTAAATTCAACTGCCGATTTGCTCTGTGGGCTGCCCTGAGGCTGCCAACGCACGAGCTGGTGCCTAGCCAACCGCGGTCGGTTCACGAAGGCAAAGTGAGACGGGAGCGCAGGCAGATAGACGGACAGGCCAAATTCAGAGTGAATTCAGTCATGAAATCGTGTTTGAACTCCGGAGTTCACGCTGGAATTCACACCGATTTCGTGACCGAATTCACGTCAAATTCACCTTCGTGAAACGCCCTAAATCACGATCCATCAGGCATTTACATCATCGAAGTCACCTTACCTCATTCGCAGCTCCTCAACGCTGAGAAACAACGCTACCTCGTCGCCTACGTGGAACCATGCATTATATTGGAAAAGACACGACGAAGTAAGTAACGACGTACCAACGCACATCAACAACTACTTTTATCGACCTTCGGGCCATCGGCTGCGTAGTCTGCCACATCACGCGCGTACGCGCGGCAACGACGGGGCAATGATTGACAGGAGTGAGGAGTTGGCAAGGGCAGCGTTTGTGGACCCGGACATCGACGACAAGTGTATATTTCACTATCTATCGCAAGCTTTAATGACAGTGATTCGCAATACTACACCAAATTGTGCCAACAGCCACTGAACCGGGCCAGCCTAGCATATCACTGAAATGCAGTATTTGCTGCACTTTTCTGCAGTTCATTATCACTCTGTGGATAAATACACAGCTTTGCAGTGTTATAACGTTCGTGTTCTAACGTTCGATTTTTTCGAGCACTGATATGGAGCCAGGTCCAGGCACTTTCACCGAGTCGGTGCACAACTTCCAGCTCAGTATGTATATGGTGGGAATCTGCAAGACTGCACACGCTCATCGGTGCCAGGGCCTGAGGCACTGATGAGAAGTGCCTTTTCTTTCTACAGCGTAACATGAGGAGGGGCTATGAATAGATCTCAGTTGCTTCCCTTTGAGGTGTTGATAGACTATTGATACCAGTCGATCGCTGTAGTAGCTTGAAGGACCGTTAAATACCTCTCGATCCCCTGAGCCTCAAGTTCAGCGGTGGTGAAGTATGTCATCCCAGGACGTCACTGATCACGTCTGGTTAGCGTACGTCGACAGTTCATGCAACTCCGTATCTCTTTATCGGAACTCACCAAAGGCAATTCTATACAGCACCCTCCACCACTACGTGGCCGTGTCTGCTATTGGTAGGAACCGCACATGCCCTCGCTACGTATCCCACTCGCTGATGAACCACAGCGCTATATGGATACGATTATTTGATAACTCTGCCCCGGGAAGTCATCCTTGTATGGGGGAAAAAGATGGGTCTTGGTGCAGGCGCATACTTCATGGCTCGACTGAGTCTGGGAGTCTCCCTCACTCTTTATCTTGCCGTCTTTACTATAACATCCGAGTCTGTAACGGTAGGTTGGTTATACTTCCATTTACGTTATAAGTTATTGATGTTACTGCGGCTATGGTTAGTGAGTTTGCTTACCCGAATGGGACCGACAACGAAGCACACTTATTCCTGACAGTGCATGTACTGTTACCTACAAAATCGCCGATGGGTTCCTCCTTATCGCCGAGACGTGTGTCCAAAGTGGGTTAGCTTCGCATAACTCAAAACAGTTGTCCTGACCCGATTGCAGCCATTCTGGTCTTGCGGACATACGCCATTTCACAGAATAGTTTATCGACACTTATTGGGCTCTCCGTCTTGGCGATTATATCAGTCATTCCAGGCTGGGTATGCATAGGACTTACCCTTTGCTAGGTAAAGCTGACGCTTCATGCACAGTTCGAGGTGGCCGGCCACACTTGTGGACCATCATTAGGGCATTCACAATTGTGAGTCTCATCTCCTATTCCGCAGTACGCTACTCACACTGATCATGTTTCAAGAGGTATGCGCCATACGACCGACAACTGAACATCATGTTGATGTGTATGTGGCTTCGCAGAGGTTTTACTCACCAACATAATGGCGTT
Organism: Gautieria morchelliformis; assembly: GCA_015179125.1. Classification (NCBI taxonomy): domain Eukaryota; kingdom Fungi; phylum Basidiomycota; class Agaricomycetes; order Gomphales; family Gomphaceae; genus Gautieria; species Gautieria morchelliformis. Next base: position 46,606 of record WHVA01000320.1, read on the forward strand.
AGTCTTTGACTGCGTGGTCATTGGGGTAACGGTGTACCACTTTGGGATTTCTCGTATTAAGCTGTGGGATGTCACCGCATCGAAATCATTTATATCCCTCTTATTGTATCAAGGTGAGGTGGGACTCCATACTGTACGCCGTATTACTAACACACTTTCACCCGCAGGATGTCTTAGGTTTTGGTGGGTGGGTACTACATGTGCTCGTTATGTCACTGAATCAATCGTTCTTTAGCTTTGCAATCATGGTACTTGTTCTTTTAGTTGTGAATGATCAGGTACGCACTTCTGAATCCTGTAAAATCACCTTCTGAGCTTATTCCAGGCACTTCCCGTACGTTACGCTGGCACTTTTGAGATGTCACTTATTCAGAAGCTACTGACCTGTGAACAGCAAAGATATTTCAACTTATTTCTCTCGCACGGGCAAGTGTGAGTTGAACTCAACCATGATCCCAATGAAATCTCTGAATATGCCTAATGATGGATCGAATGCAGTTTACAGCTTGGCATTATATGTCGCTTTTTCCTGGACGTCCGCGCGATGAACATGGCACTTGTCCGTGGGGTTAGCACACCGAGTCTCAACACACCAAACTTCAGAAGCGGGGATACACTGTCGACATTTCGTGCGGTATCGACACGAGCGCGCGATGCTATCGTTGAGGAGCTCGGAAATCCGGGCATGGAGTACGGTACTGCTACCGAGACATCAGCAGGCACTCCTGGCAAAGATGCCGTAGGAATATGACAAGCCTACGCGTTGTTGTGGACGCGCGGCACGGTAATATGGTTTGTTGTGTATCATTACGTGTATTTGTTTATTTTCGGTCTGTGCGCGCATTGTCTCGCTGAGTCCCAAGCTTAAGTTGTAGGATAAATAATAGCCGTTGTGTTTGTTCACCTCAGCGCTCTTGTTACTTGCGCTGAGGTGAGTAGGTCTACATTTATGTATGTTCCAAGTTCTAACAGTACTTCAGTTGTATTTATGTAGCTATGAATTTATAGCGCTCCTGTTACTTGCGCTGAGTTGTATTGTAGCCTCTCCTAGTTGTATCAGAGAGAGAGAGAGAGATTATCAATTAGAGTGCCCAAAGCGCTGAGCGCTTATGGTGCACTTATTCTACAGGATAGAGTAGCTGCCCTAGTGTAAAGAATAAAATAAAATAGAAACAGGAGCATGAGAAGGCAGAGGGTAACTGGGTGCCTGCAGATGCACTTGGCCCCTGGTGGGGCTGGACACATGGTTCTAAACCTGTCGCACCTAAGAAGATGGATTGCATCTCTGGATCTTTGTCACTTGCTGCAGAGGGATCCCGCTACTGGTCCCCCAGTAGCGATCAAAACCCCCTGTATCTCCAGTGCACTCGGCCTGTGGGTGAGCTGGTATCGATGTTTGACCCTTCATTTCAGTTCCCATCAATCTTAAAAGAACTGTATCATAAGGACAATTCTTTTAGAGGAATAATCGAAAATTTACTGCACCACAATAATTTTCTGATGCAAGACGGCCTGCTCTACATCAAAATGAGTAGAGAACTGTGCCTGTGCATCCTGGATGGCACCCATAGTAACAAGGGAATTAAGGAATGTGTCATCTCACATGCACACTCCTTGTTAGCACATCTGGGAGGCTGTAAAACATACTATTACTTATGAGATCACATATGGTGGCCCAGGATCTATGCGGAGACCAAAGACTTTTGTGAGAGCTGTCACACATGTGCCGTTGCAAAGCCCATGAACCAGAAGCCATTTGGGTATCTAAAGCCACTAAAAGTGCTAAATTGCTGATAGCAGCAGATCGGTATTGATTTCATAGGACCACTGCCTATATCTCTTGTTAGTTATAGTGATGAGAATAGAGTGTATTTGTTGCTGAAATTATTAGCCCTGGCATATTCCGACCCGGATAAAAATTATTAAGTGAGCGTGGAAATACTTTAAGTCAGAACGCATCCACTCGCGTCCACCACTCGTGTCCATGGAGCGCTCCACAACACCCACCAGCCCATCGTCAGCATCCATCCTGGCTGAGAGACCAATAGCACCCATCTCCACAAACACTGGTGCACCCAGCGGCGCGCTGAAGCACAAATGGGTTGAGTTGTCGCCTAGCAAGCCAGATGCATATGAGGAGAGGAAGGAGAGGAAGGAGATGGTATGTCACGCACTCTTAAATTATTTTGAAACACTGACCAACCCTTTCCGCTGATCTCAGATCGCTGAATGGGCCTTACAAGCCTCTGCGAGCGCAGCCGCCGACTGGGACCACCAAGACAACTTAGACAAGATCAATTTGGAGTATGCACGTACCGCACCCCCATATGATACAACTGAGAAAGTGGATTCAAGTGAGGCTGAGGAGTGTGATGATAGCAGCTGGGTAGCGGAAAGCTCAATAGAATCCAGTTCAGTTGTGTCACCAAGTTGGGCAGCACAGCGGTTGGAAAAACTAGGGCCCTTGGTTAACATGAAAAATGAAGCTGAGAGGGAACTGCTTGAGTTGCAGAGGGCATTTTTTTGGGCACGGCACAGGGCTATTGATGCTCAGACACATCTATCAGTTGTGCTTTTCGACATTTTCCTAGAACAGCTTAATTAGTGAAATATTATATGCACCGGCGCCTATATTAGTACAGGATAAAAATATATTAGGCTGTTGATAATTATTAGCCAACAAATACACTCTAATGTAATTGATAGAGATATGATTCAAACTCCAGATAGAAGTTGAATCGAGAAGAATTTGAGGAAGTAAAATGTATGTGCATATAACAAGATATATGCATCTTTGTGAGGGCAACACTAATGATGAAGCCACAACCTAAAGATACTCAAGGAGATAATGGCCGATGCAAGGACAATAACCAACTGTGTAGTGGGTATCCTCAGTTTATAAATCTACCAACGATAGATATATGGGGACTTGCCTGTGTAGCGGGTATCCTCAGAGATCAAGCTGAGGAAACACCACCACACTGGCTACAGTCTTATAGTGCTGGCAAGGCTTACATAATAGGGGAGATGGAAACTCGTAGAAGGTTATGGAAACTGATGGAAGGTTATGGAAACTGACGGAAGGTTATGGAAACTGACGGAAGGTGACGGAAACTGACGGAAGGTGACGGAAACTCATGGAAGGAAACAGAAACTTGTGGAAGGAAACACGTGAACCCTGACATCGCCCCCCTCTCAATGCTTGTCGTCCCAACAAGCACAGCTGCCACCTACCCCCCAACATCCACCGAGACATCGTTTCCAAGTATGCCACAGGCGGGACCACCATCTCTCCTGGCCCTTCCCCTCCTGGTAGTGCAGGTCAATGATGATCTCAGGGGGATTGGGGTCCATGGGCAAGTGCAGCCCTCGGAACCTTGCTCAATGTAGTCGTTCTCCTGCCATGTTACGGAAACGCTGCCCCACCCAGCCTTCGAAAGTGTAGGGGGTTCCACAAGGGGGGGTTCTATTGTTGAGGAAGACAGGGTCGCTGATGTAGTACATGTTCTCTCGTCTGTGTCGGGGTCTGAGGAATGCAAGTGCAGGGCAAGTGGGTGCCTGACTCTTCGCTGGTGTGAGGTCCTCAGAGCTGACGGACCACTTTGAAGACCATGCGACGTCGAGATCATGGCAGTCAAGCATCCTTTGTAGCTTGGCTTCACTGGCTGCTCTGGATGATGAGAAGCCGGAGAAGTGCAGGAGGGTGGGATCGACACGTGACATGTTTGGCAGGTCAGAGAGGTTTTGGGTGAAGCTGGGGAGGGCAACAAGCTCAATGGCAGGTGAGGACATGGTTGATGGATGTGGTGGGGTCGATGCAGTGGAAGTGAGCGGTCACAGGTGGAGAGGGGATATATAGTTTATCGGAATGAATTGGTTAGGCGGAGGCTGATCTCACTTATCTTTGGGGTTCTGGACCCTTGACATTAGGAATAGAAGCCCTGCCTGCTGTCCAGTTGAAGAGAGTTTGCCTGGAAGGTTCTGTGAAGTTCTGAAATCTCTGGAAGGGGAGGGACATGTATGTGGCTGCTGAGATACGCTGAGGTGCCTCTGGGTTCTGCCTGTGAAATTCCTTAACGAGTCGCTTTGCCCCAGAGACATCTTTCGCCGGTAGCCAGAGATCGTCGGCAGCTTCATAGCCCTTCCAGCGCACGAGATACTCCAACCTTCCATGGAACATCCTGCTGTCTAGAATCCTTTCAACTTCATATTCTTCAGCTCCATCCCGTATGACAGGGGGGGGGGTGGTGGAGGGGCATGACATTCAAGAATTGGGTCATCTTCATATGGCCGAAGCAGGACGACAGAGAACACTGGATGTGTGCGACCAAAGGATGCAGGAAGATTTAGACCATAGGCATTTCGTGAGACCACCTTATTAACAGTGTAGGGGCCTAGCCACTTGTGGTCTAGCTTCTTCATTGGGCGAGTGGTTGTGATGTTTTGTGCATTGAGCCAGACCTTGTCACCAAGCTTATAAACTGGGGCTGCTTTATGGTGCACGTCATAGAAGCGTGCCATGTCCTCTGCTGCCTTGGACAGGGCTGAACGAGCTTCTCTTGTGGCCGCTTCCATCTGGGTTGTGAACTCATCCAGGGCCTCAAGTTGAGTTTCCCAGACTGGTTCCAGTCCCAGCCTTGGATGTTGGCCACTGTCCAACATGAAGGGTGTAGTCTGGGTTGAGGCATGGATTTGGTTGTTATAGGCAAACTCAGCCAAGGATATCCATTTGAACCAATCATCCTGATGCGGGTTGATGTATAGTCAAAGGTATTGCTCAATCTCCTGATTAACCCTTTCAGTCTGTCCATCAGTTTGGGGGTGATAAGCAGTAGAGGCAGCGACTTTGACACCAAGAAGTTTGTTCAGTTCACGCATGAACTGGGAGATGAACTGTGTACCTCGATCGCTGATGATTTCTTCAGGGAGCCCATGAAGTTTCCAAACATGATCACGGAAGAGTTGGGTGACTCCCACCAAAGTTACATCTGAAGTGGTGGGAATGACATGTGCACGCTTTGAGAGGCGATCGACGACAACAAGGAGAGCATCATAGCCATGACTGGTAGGCAGTTCTATGATCAAGTCAACAGACATAAGTTGCCATCTACAGTCTGGGATACAGTTTGGTAGAAGCTTGCCAATGGGAGAGGCAGGGAAGGTTTTTGTCCGGTTGCACAGGTCACAGGCCTTCATGTATTTTGCAATGTAACGTCCCATCCCAGGCCACCAGTAACTCCGAGCAACTAGTTCAGTAGTTCTCCAACGACCAGGGTGACTGGTGAGAGGCATGTCATGGTGTGCTTTCACTATGTCATGTTGTAGTTTTGCATCAAGTGGCACGTACACTTTGTTGTGATAGAGGACAAGCCCATCCTGTTCAGACAACTCTTCTCCTCATAAATTTCCAGAGGATCCCAGTTCTTTGAGAGCCTTGACAACCTTTTCATCCCGGTCTACACAGTTCCTTACTTGATTGAGGAAAGCATCACTTTCACCTGGGACTAACTGCGTGCCAGCCTCTGGGGGATTTGCCTTGATGTGGAACAAGTCAGGGGTAAGTAAGACTTGATTTTGGTTGTATTCCTCCCCCCACTTATGATCCATGCATCGTGAGAGTGCATCAGGATTGGCTGAATGATGACCAGGACGATGGATCAGCTCAAAATCAAAGCGAGAGAGGAAGAGTGACCAGTGTGCTTGACGACGGTTCAGGTTTTGTGCAGTGCGGAAGTAGGTGAGATTCTGATGGTCATTGAGAATCTCAATCTTGTGCTTCATTCCCTCTAAGATGTGGCGCCATTCCTCTAATCCCCAAATCACAGAAAGAAGCTCCTTGTCATGGATGGCATAGTTGTGTTCAGCATCATTGAGGCTTTTGGAGACAAACCGCACAGGCCGCCATTTGCCATCATCACATAGCTGGGACAGTACTGCTCCTGTGGCATAGGCTGAGGCATCTGTTTCAAGATGGAAACATTTGTCTTGATCAGGGAGGACAAGGATCGGTGTTGAGGTGATGAGGAGTTTGAGCTTGTCAAAGGATGCTTGCTCTGGGCTATTCGGATCCCAAGACCATTGGGCATCCTGTTTTGTCAACTGGTTGAGGGGCTTTGAAATGTGTGAGAAGTCTTCCACAAATTGACGGTAGAAGTTGATGAAACCAAGGAATGATTTGACTTCAGTGACGTTACGTGGTATTGGCCACTCCTGCACTCCTGAAACCTTGACTGGGTCCATGGCAACCTGTCCTTGAGAGAGGATGAGGCCGAGATACTCCACCTCTAGTTGCTCAAATAGGCATTTTTCAGGTTTGAGGTACAGGTTGTTGGCCCGGAGGATTTCAAGGACCTGTCGTACAATCCTACGATGTTCTTCAAGCGACTCTGTGAAGATGAGAATGTCATCCATGAACACCACCACAACCCCTTCATCGATGAAACTCTTGAAGATGTCATTCATCATCATCTGAAAGGTTGCTGGGCTGTTCGTGAGTCCAAAAAACATGACTAGAGGTTCATACAGGCCCCTATTTGTCTGAAAGGCTGCCTTCCACTCATCTCCCTCCTTTATGCGTACATTATTATATCCCCAGTGAATGTCAAGCTTTGTGAAGTATTTAGCCCTTCCAGCAGCAATCTTATTCATGATGTCTGGAATGAGGGGCAAAGGATAGGCATTCTTGATTGTTATATCATTGAGCTTCCGGTAGTCTTGCACAAATCTAAGACTGCCGTCCTTTTTCTTCACAAAGAAGACTGGAGATGCCATAGGTGACTTGGAAGGACGGATACGATGGCTCTTCAGGTTCTCCTCAAGGAAGTTATCCAGTTCCCTTTGCTCAACCGGTGACATTGGGTAAACCTTTGTGCTGAAGGGGTGTGCACCTGGAGTGAGCTCAATCGCATGGTCCCAGGGCTTTCGAGGTCAAATAACTCCTTAGAAAACACATCCTTGAACTCCTGGTATGGTTTAGGGACAAGGTCCTCGAAGGATCTGACTGGTGCAGACTTGCTGGCCCATTCAGAAAGCTGTTGGGAGACAGTCCAGCCTGTGCCAATCGTTTCAGGACTCTCATTCACAAAGATGACAAATGTCCTGTCTCCTTCCTCAAGTAGGGAGCGGGTGTGCTGTATAGGAACCTCCTCTTGATCTACGCTCTCTTCTGGAACAGTTTCGACTGTGGGCCCTCTGACAACAGGTCTGCCCCCACATGACTTGGGACAGCGTGTTGTCTTCACATCTCCTGTATGCCAGTTAACTTCTGGGTTGTGTTCAACAAGCCATGTGTGACCAAGAATGATGGCAAGTTGTCCAAGGCTTGTGACAGAGAATGTGGCATGTTCCGTATGATCCCCAAAGGTGCAAATGAGGTTGACTTCTTCCTTGATTGAGCCAGCCTCATTTGGGGTACCATCAATATTGTAGATGGGGATGGCATGGGGTAGGGACGGGTCCAAAGTCTGTGTTCCCTTACAAACTCCACATCGATGAACATCCCTGTAGCACCACTGTCAAGGAGGGAGTCAATTGCAAGTGGATGCCCTGTGTCAACGGAGTGGACCTTGAGAGGTACTTTGGTGCATCGGCGGAGGTCAGCAGTACGGACATATAGAGGGACTGGAAGGTTTGCATTAGCAACTGGAGCGATGGGTTGGGTTTTTGGCATGGCTGGTTTGCTTTCAGTTCAATCAGGGGTAGAAGAAGGATGCATCATATCGCCTGTGATCCCTATTGTACATGTTTCAAGCACTGAAAACTGATTTGTCGAGTGGGGCATGTCTTTCACCGCTGACTGACCTAAAAACCCTTTCCTTCCTCTTGGACAGGGGTTTCCACCTTCTGTTTGCGTTCCTCCATTGCTGCTGCTACAGATTTAGAGACAATTGCTGCAATGTCTGCCTCTGTAAGGTTTGCACGGATTCGTGGCTTGCGAGGTTCAGGACAGTCTGGTGAAATGTGACCAGGTCTCTTACAGTTGTAGCAGGTCCGTGTTTCGGTGCGGCGGTGGGATGAGTCAATGTCCATAGGTGTCCCATTACTGGGTGGTGCTATGACAACAGGAGCCGTAGCAGGAGTGTGGAGTGGTCGGGCAGGAGGAGGGCGATTAGGAACATGAGGTGTCTGTGCCTTCCTGACCTCTAACAGACGGCGATGATTGCGGTCAATCTGACAGGCTGCTTCCTTCCAGCCTTTGAGGTTGGGTGGAAGAAAGGGCTGGGTGTGGATCTTGTCAAGGATACCTGCTGGAAGGCCACGAGCATAGGCATCCTCGAGTGCCTCATCATTAAAGCCTGTCCTGCCTGCCAGGATCTCAAATTGAGCCGTGTATTCATCTGCCGACATTCCTGAGGTCATCCTGAGGTCATGCAGCTTAGTGCGAGCCATTCTGGCACGATCTGGGTCCCCAAAGGCCTCCTCCACACGTTTAATGAACTCCTCCAGAGTGGATATAGAGGAGGTGCCATCAATGACAGCCTGTGTCTCATTGTGTGCCCATATCTCCGCAGAGCCTCCTGTCATAAAGGAAAGAGCATATAGGATCTTTGTGTGCTCATCTGGGAAGGATGCTGGCTGTACGGCAATGGACAACCTGATAGACCTGATAAACCCTTCAGTCTCTGCATGGTCTCCATTGAACTTCTCTGGTTCTGCTGCTTTGATAGAGCGAGTAGATGGAGGGACACTACTGTGAGGTACTGAGGGCACAAGGGCTTGAGCAGCAGCAACAGCAGCGTTGGTGGCAGCATGGGCTAAGTGGTCGTGAACGTTAACGATCTGATTGTGCAGCTCCTGATTCTGCAGTTGAAGTTGCTGCAGCAGCTGCGCTTGGCTGGAAAGGAGGCCGTGAAGAAATGGCCCATGTTCACCCAAGGAGTCCCAGTATGCCTCTGGGAGTTGGTCTGCCATAGGCTGAGATGAAGGTTGGTTAAGAAAAGTGTGTGGGGTCGTCCTATGAGCTTGATCTTCTGTGAGGGCAACACTAATGATGAAGCCACAACCTAAAGATACTCAAGGAGATAACGGCTGATGCAAGGACAATAACCAACTGTGTAGTGGGTATCCTCAGTTTATAAATCTACCAACGATAGATACATGGGGACTTGCCTGTGTAGTGGGTATCCTCAGAGATCAAGCTGAGGAAACGCCACCACACTGGCTACAGTCTTATAGCGCTGGCAAGGCTTACATAATAGGGGAGATGGAAACTTGTAGAAGGTTGTGGAAACTCGTGGAAGATGATAGAAACTCATAGAAGGTTACGGAAACTGACGGAAGGTTATGGAAACTGACGGAAGGTGATGGAAACTCATGGAAGGAAACAGAAACTTGTGGAAGGAAACACGTGAACACTGACAATCTTACAACAGTGCTGACAGAAACTAGTAGCTTCATATGCAAGAGAATTGGGTGATTTATCACTGTTGATTGTAGTGTACAAGTTGCGAGTATTTAACTAGTGAGAAAAGAGCTTGGTACTCATGTGTGTTACGGAATGAGAACAAAGACTACTCGTGTGAGGGAATTGGGATAGATATCAGTATTAGGGGTTAGGGACACATTAATGGTACATGGGATATGATGGATTGTAAACTATATTAGTGAATGGGGAATATGGGATTGAAGGATATAGCAGAAAATTGTGAGATGCATGCAGGGTCATCTCGACATGTTGCATCCCTTGATTGGGTCACATGCACATGTGGTGGAATTGGGCTCGGCGTGTAGGATAAGGGGGATGGAACAGTCTTGATTCCTGTAGCACATGGTATTTCATTTTGTAATACTGGATAAATCAGAGTGAATGTGTTGAGTGAGATTTGAGTCGAACAGTTAGCTTGGCAATCTCGGTGATTGGTTGAGGTGGATATAGTCATGGTAAAGAGGTAGTTGTCAGGGGACACCCTGTTTTCCAGTTCTGACACCACACCAAGTTCTGACCCCATTTCTGACTCTGCTTCTGGGATCCAAACATCAAATTATGAGTTTCTACCTCCACATCAGAAATCATCAACTATGCTTATGCATCGATCATCAGCAGTCTCAATTACTGCACCATGATGACATGACCCAACATAGCCTATGTAGTAAACAGATGCGCACAATTTTCATCTAAGCCAAACATTTTCCAATGTCTCAGCGGAGTCGGGGTTTGTTTTTTCTTCCGCCATCACATCAGCTCTACTATCCAATTATCGAATTTCAGGATCTCAATCCCAGCAGTAGAACGAATTACGTAGTCCTGAATCCCCAGAGAGAAGGGCAATAACATCAGTAATAAACATGTAGAGATCACTACACCTACGCCGGTCTCCGCTTGACGTACTCCCGTGGATGCCAGCTAAGCCCGCCTTCAGCCATTTCACAATCCCGGTCCTTATCTGCCCCTCGACTCATTATTACCTTGTGACTTCGTTTCAACTTGAGATTACTGTGTTGTTCCTTGAGATCGACAGCTACCAAATATCCCTCTCTTTGACTCGCTCGTTCATCTAGAAGCTCCATCCATCCATCCTTGTATGTACGTCCGTCTGATGCCTCCAGCCTTCCTGTTTTCTTGCGCAAAACATCTTCGAGGCGTACTATGAATTCAAAAAGATACTGAGTAACGAGAGTGATGGCAGTTCCTGCCCAACAGGCTCGCGCCGCCGCCAATCCGACAAGTCTGCTCACTGGAGCTTAGAAATTTTCATAGTCAGGGTTGCAGAGGAGAGATAAGTAGTCCGTTCTTTGGGACCATGGTTGAAATGCTATCGCTTGGATCCAAGATCGAACTCAAGGACACAATCAACTTTGTCTAACACCTGGCTTATGGGAATAGAAAAATTCGTTATACTTGACTCACTATTAGGCATCAATTTTCGCGGGTGAATCCGTTTGTAGAATCAAGGAGGCCGTTGAGTGGCCCTGGCGTGGCAAAGATGACATGGGGTCGCTTTGCCAGTATTCATGGACGTTTGGAACACCGCTAGTTCACCTGTACCTCGGACCCACATGGCCGTAGGTCAGATCGGTATGCTGGCATCCCTGCTCCCGACAAACGTTTCTCAAATTTCCGTAAGTTTTTCCTTTGGAGGATTTAAAAGCAAGAGTCCGAGAGTGTATTCCAGACCCTTCCAGCTTGCTCACAAAATGTCATTCGTTGCAGCAGCACTCACTTTTGCTCAGCTAGTCGCGGCGACCATCCCGTCTTTCCCTGGGGCCCCAACCTTCCAAGATGATTGTACGTGACGCTGGCCCTTCGAAGGATATTAGTACCCTGTTAAGTATAGATAGTTAGGTGCAAGTTGCAGAAACCCGTGCTGTCATGCCAGAACACGACCATTATCAAGGACACCTGCTGCTCCCCCACACCCGGAGGTCTTGTCTTACAGACACAGTTCTGGGATACTCACACAGGGCTTGAAGCCCAAGGCCAGCTGTTGCCAGATAACTCCACGTGGACCATTCACGGTCTTTGGGTTCGTGATCCATCATGCGCGCGTTCTAAGAGCCCTGACCCAAGTTATCTCAGCCAGACTTTTGTAATGGAAGCTTTACACAGTATTGCGACCTCACTCGCCAATTCGACCCTACTCCTGACTCCGGCATACCCCCGTACACTGGCCCGGGTGTCGATACATTCATCAAGGCGTTTGGAAGGGAGGATCTCCTCGAATTCATGAACACGTTCTGGATTAATCAGGGTGCACCTAACGAACATTTTTGGGCACACGAATTTTCGAAGCATGCGACGTGCTTCTCAACATACGATACAGCATGCTACAAGCCGTACATTGAGCATGAAGATGTGATCAATTTTTACGACGTAAGAGCGTTTGGTTACTTATGTGTTGTTAGGAAATATCTATATCACACGACAGAGCGTGATCCGCGCATACCATATGTTCCCCACCGGACAGTTTCTCGCGTCGCACGGCATTGTGCCTTCCAACACCACAACGTACACGCTCTCTGCTCTCCAGACTGCTGTGAAAGCGCACACAGGCGCTATTCCTTACTTTGGCTGCACCGGCCCCAAAGCGCCAGAAGGCGACGGAAGGACGATTGTGGATGAGGTACGAGCGCATTTTGAACACATCTCTATTTTCTACTCACGAGTGTAGGTATGGTACTTCAACCACGTGCTGGGGATACCACAGACGGGAACGTTTGATCACATTGATTCAGTCACGCCGTCGACTTGCACAGCGAAAGGTCAGATTCAATACTTGGAGAGGTCCCCCTCGTCTGTTCGTCAAAGTAGTACACCTGTCTAGTCGTCGAGCATTGAATACAAATGAGCGACTCAAGTCGAAAGCTCACGTCATGTGCTCCATTGTAGAGCTCGCAAATTATCGTTGAATTATCGTGGGTCATCACGTGATTGCTTATTCACAGCACGTACAAGGTTCCACATCCTTCGTGCAGCCTGAGTACTAGCTGACGCGTCCTTCAGTCATCCATACAAATACCACCAGGACCTAGAACGTCCTGCTATTCTCATACCCCACCACCGACATCCGCCCCACATTACATATACAGCGCAGGACTAGAACTAGGAATTATAATGTCGTCCTCCGCTGAGTCACCCCACAACTCACATCTCTTGTTCATTGGCCAACAGTGCCATTCCGCGCAATGCTACATGGTGGACTTCCTTCCGTTCCGGTGCGACCACTGCTCGCATGCTTTCTGCGCGGACCATTACAAGCCTACCACGCACGCTTGCGAGAAGTACGACGCTTCGAAGCATGACAGGATCGCGCCACTCTGTTTGTCCCCATAGATCACGTAGCGATGGCTTATGCTGATTTTGTGTTAACCCACAGGCCCGCTGTGCAGCACACCCGTAGCGATCCCGCCAGGCCAAGACCCGAATGTGCGCATGGAACAACACATCGAGATGGTGTGCAGTGTGACGACTGGGAAGCGGTCAAAGCAAGGCAGCATGCCTGTGTGCGCTAAGGGCAGATGCAGCAAGGTGCTCTTCGCGCCAATCAAATGCAACGTGAGTTTACACCAGCCGTACGTCTGTTGTTTGTGTGTTGACATCTCTATTTCGTATCGCGCCGTTGTTGTAGAGCTGCAATAAACAGTTCTGCGCTGCACATCGATTTCCATCGTCTCATGATTGTTCCCCGTCGTCGTCGTCCTCCTCCTCTCAGCCTCCTGGGTCAGCCATCCGCGCGCAGATCGCTACTCAGACATCAGCGGCTTCCGCTGCTGCAATGGCCGCCTTCAAGCGCAACATGGCTACGGCCAAGGCCAAGCCGTCGGCATCAAACCCAGTCACCCCCGCCGGCTCCACAACTGCAGCCAAGGCGGAGGTAGGTACGACTGGCAAGAGCACAAATATCTTTGTGAAGTTAAAGACAGACCGGTGCGACATCTCTTCTCCTCCTGGGCGTGAGATACGAACGCCCACTAGCCCCACTTCACACACATATACGTATACCGCAAATACCGGTGTCGATGCCCTTCCCGCACCTTCCTCGCCACATACTTCACTTACTCGGATACAACCGCTCGGCGTCCACCGCCCATGATGGTTGTAAAACATCTCGATGCGTTACCGACGAAATACATGGCATACAGGCGTGCGAGGGCGGAGCAAGAGTCTCGACGGCGTGCCATGCGGGAACGTGCCAAGAAAGGGGTGAGTTAACCCCTATGGTTCTCCATATGAATCAAATGGCTACAACACCTTTTCATCGAAACAGCTATTGTCGGAGAGGGAGCAGATGTTGCTTGCAGAGGAGGAGGCAGCGCTGGCGACAGAGTCGAACTCAGGGAAGAAGGAGTGCGTTTTGATGTAGCCTTCAGTAATCTAATGCTCGGCTTATTTACTGTAATCATTCCCAATCTCGATGGATATCTAATTTCCTTCTATGATGGCTTTACTGAGTGTTTCTGGCGCTACCGATAGATTTTAGCTCACCTGAATGACGTGCCTAATATTTTCAAAATTCAGTTCAGCCAATATATATCGCGTGTTGATAATCAAATGCCGTGTCCGAGAGGCTTGTAGCGAATTCGAATAAATCTGTGGAGCGTTATACTTACAAGGGAGGCCTTCGCTGCCTCGCGGAGTATCATGATTATCGTGGATGTATACACGCATGTAAAGTGCGCCATTATAGTATATAAGGTTTTGTTATATACAGAGAAATTTTTTGCAGCTGCAGCTGGGAAGAAGCTCTCGAATGTTGTTGCAGCTAGCACGAACTTTTCGCAGCAATATTTTTTGGTTTTTGATGGAAACAGCCGCGCGCGCTGGGACCTTTGTGGCTCACCGGTACTTGGTTCTTTACATGGTAAGCGGCGTCCACAGCAAGGTGACGCTCAAGCCCACTTCGTCATACATTTAATTATGACGCCTGCATAATTTGATGCTGGGCAAGGTCCAACTCGTGATCAGAAGTCGTCATTCGACATGCTGTGGACAGCGATCCATGGGTGAGGTATTGACCCGAGGTGGAGCAAAACCACATTTCATCTTCACCACCACCTCTAACATGCCCGTTCCCAGACGTTACCTCAGAAATGAGCTATCTCTTCCTCCCCTCGACGAAAGTACACTCCAAGCTTTACAGTCCGCCATTCATAGTTCCCTGGGTGCCATACGCAGAAATGGGGGACAGACCCTCCGCGACAATACCATCTACGCTGGCGTAGCTGGTGCATATGTCTATCAATTCACGAAGATCCACCCGTCACCTCATGTCTTATTCTTCGTCCAGGGGTTGTGCTGATGTATCTACGCTTGCATATCCAGTCCGCCGCACTCTCGCCAGCTCCGCCTACGGTGCCCGTCTTTCACTTCCAAGGCCCGCCACCTACACAACTTGAGCCAAGTAAGGTGTCGCCACTGGACGCCCAACACGGTGCACACGCCGTGGCCTTGTTGACCTCTCTAACCACTGTGTTTTATGCCTTGCCTATGATCTGGTAGTCAGACTTACGCATTTAATATAGAAGCGACCACCTAGCGACGATCTCTCCACTTCTTTACAAGCTGCCGTGTCCCTGTCAATGGCCCCTGATGCTCCGCGGGAAGTTCTTTACGGATCAGCAGGTCTTCTGGCCTCCCTCATTTCTGCAAATCGATTAGGTGCATCCCATCCTATTACGTCTCCGGAGACTATTCGAGGTCTCGCCATACATATCGTCGAAGAGGGAAGAAGGGGTGCAGCAGACTATGCCGCTGTAAATGGCTCTGGGCTCCCTCTCATGTGGGCCTGGCATGGAAAGTACTATTTGGGGGCGTGAGTGCTCTATTGTCTGTTTAGACAGTTTTACGCAAGCCCTATTAACAGAATACATGGAGTCGGTCGGTTTATTCTTGTCGGGTAAATTTCAAATACGTAGACTCACGAATTTTGCATCTCAGCGGGCATTTTAACTATTCTCTTACAACTTCCGGCCGAGATACGCGACACCATGATGGACGTTATTCTTCCGGCGGCATATGCACTTCTCGGCCAGGTCGATGCTGACGGTCACCTACCGTCCTCTCTCCCGAGGCGCTATCACATGTCTGGAGAGCTTGTACAAATATGCCACGGTGCCCCAGGGGCGCTCCTTCTCATTGCAGCTCTAAGATCAGCTTGCGCCCATACGGGCCAGACGCACCCTCCAGAGCTCGACGGCATCGAAAGCAGGTTGAGCGACAGGGTATGGGAAGCGGGCTTACTTTCCAAAGGCATCTCCCTGTGCCATGGCGTCGCAGGAAATGCCTGGCCTTGGTTGCTATTATCCCAAATTCACAAGGAGCCCGAAAAAAGGTTGCTGTTATATATACTGCTGCAAGGAAAGGCCCGCTGATAAATTGTACCGCAAGGGATCAATACCTACGTCAAGCACTTGCCTTCCTTCTACACGCCACTAAACTGCCTCCGTTAGGGGACATGGAGGGATATGGAGCATCGGACAGTTCGTATTCTCTTTTCACAGGCCTCGCGGGGGCCGTGACCGCGTGGTCGGAGGCATGCACCATCTTATACAATAGGGTGGGTGAAGCAGCTCCGAATGCGAGTCCTGAAACCACGGGAACCGAGCACATAGAGGTGCTTGGGATGCCTTGGTTAGGCGGCCTGGGGAATTGTGGTATATAATGCATTCGTCAGCTTTTCAGGTCAGCCGAAGGAGTAAGAATATGGTGTTGCGCTCAAGGAACGATACAAAGAGGCGAATGACAGCGGAGGAACATACTGGGGACAGGTAACACCGACTTCATTGGTACATCACGCCAAGATCATTACTGTAACGTTGACGAAGACATGATCGACTGTCTGTTCATTCTCTCGGATCTGAGTCAGCTTCGGCCTGCTTGACGTTCGCCCGTGATCCTATGAGCTATTACCTTCTTCTGCTGATCAAGAATAACGACCCAAAATAGTACTTGGAATACTCTAAAGGCGACGACGGAAAAATAAATACCCACATACCTTTGTGTCTCTTATTTCTTATGTAGAAAATAGTGTTTTTGGACCTTGAGAAACTCGTACTCGAGTTACGCCGGGGAAGTGGCACGTATGAATAAGACAAGGAACTGCCAACACGGCAACGGTACTAGCTTGAGTTGCCTTGGTGCCCGCAGCTTTCCCACGATGTTCCAGTTACGGAACAGCTTGATGATCACGTGACCGAGATTCGGGTACTTGGGTCCAGATAGATTTCTCTCAAGCTCATTGATACCCAACATGACCTCTAAGAAGACCACAAGGTACTACGTCCCGCATCCGCAAGAAGCGGGCTGCAGCATAGCTGGGGACCTCGAGCAGGTAGATCCAGAGTTGCCAACGCAAGGCCGGAAGATTGCTCTGGTCTGTCTGTCTTCTATATTTTCGGGGACAGAGCCAATGCATCAACGTTGTCTCTGAATCAGATCCTGCACGGAGTTTTGGGGTAGGCATTCCTCTCAGAATCGCTATATTACCCTTCTGATGAGGTGCACGTCAAAGTCACAAGGATTATTTATTCCAAAAGCGCCTCGCAAAGCTTCTCCCGATGGATTCATTCAGATTTGACTTTCGGTGTGTCTGCGGCCAACTGTTATTTTTTGTTGGGGTATATGAACTACTAGAAAATATCCAGTGGGAATCACGAGACGCCAGGAAATTGGAATATGGCAGGATTTGAAGAAGACTTACAAGACCTTTCTGCTGTGGTTGCGTTTTTGACATCGCAGCTCGGATATTCAATTGACATGCTCGTGGGTCACTCTCGGGGCTCCATAGTGGCGTTTAAGTGGATTTGTACGGCTCCCGAGGGTCCCCGCGTATCTGCTTTTGTTAACGTTGCAGGACGATACCGTATGGAGGTAAGACTAGTAACCCGAATTTACGGAGATCTAACCATGTGACATATTAATTCTTGTTCCAAAAAATCCAGCGTGTGCGCAGTCAGTGAATCGTTTGTATCTCCACCTACTCATATTCACGATAACTGCGCAGAACGCCTTACTATTTATCAGCCTGCAATAGATGAACAGGGTTATTATGAATGGAAAGCCAGAGTCGCAGGTAAGGAGAAGATCGCTAAAATTTATGGCGGAGACGTAGAGCGATTTGCTGCTTGGGATACAAGCTTCGTGTGGGATCAGTTTCCCCAACGCACGCACGCCCTGACCATCCAGGGTCTCGTGGATGAAATATTACCACCGTAAGTTGAGCTTTCCTTGCTCTGTCTAAGGAAGATATCGTACCTTCTTAGGTATGACGCCTTCATCTATGCGCGAGCCCTGTCGACACGTAGTCCTGGAACACACACACTGCACATGGTTGAAGATGCCGACCACAATTTCACTGGGGTGCGTATCTCGATCCTACAACGTAAAATATATCCTTGACTTCTGATATATAATATAAGAAATCTGATGATGTGAACGATGCCATCGTAGAATGGCTCGTGCAAGTCAGAAACGGGACAGTCAAGGGTGGCATTCATGGAACTGGCGTCAGGGGAAAGCTTTAATGATACCTTCCATGATACAGTGATCTCGACAACCACCAATAGAGTACTGGCAGGATGAGACAAGGCTTATGCCGATGCCCTGGGAGCCTTTGACGAGGCATTCGGCACCGTTGCTCGTACATCGACTGCACTCTGCAGAGCAGATGAAGCTGGTTGGTCTCCCAGCTCAAACTGGTCGTTCTGAATCATCGCAAGTTCCTCCAGTAAAGTATCGTGACGAAACTTCAGCCTGAGGTCTGGAACATTGGTCTAAATATCGAGGTTAGTTTGAGTCAGAGGCAACCAGCTACGACGGCTTGCTCACTTTGTTGATATCGTTCCCTGCAGCGCCAGGTAGGTACCACTGTTGCCCTAACCAGTGGCGTTTGATTTCCATTTCAAACCCACTTTGGATCACCGAATTCCGTGCTAGCTCAGCCAAGGAGCTCTGGGATAACTTGTATATCTGGCACGATGGGCTGTCAGAGCTTTGTCCGGAAATCCCTGGGTTGACTCACGTGGGCCGCAACACTATATTCTTCCAAGAGTGGCTCCTGGTCCAAGTTTAGACTAACAAGTCAGGTATGCACGATCCGGGCACTCACCTTCGTGAAATGGAATTGTAAAGGATCATCAGTACTGAGACTGACATTCAGCCCAGCCTTGAAGAAATCTATGAAAGGGTTTCGCTCATAAGCCAGAAACAACGCGTTATTGCTGAGGGGGCTCATGGCCAAGCCGATCTGCTTGAGATAGAACAGATACTGAAGCGCAGGAACTTTCCGTAGTAGAATGCCGTGAGATATGGAGTGTGACGTAAGGAATGCAGAAGTCAACTGGGGTTCATGAGGTAGGATCAAACCAGAAGGCTACAATAATAAACTAACGCACGTGGTCTGTGTCTCCCGCTTCTCCTGAATGCGGTCTGAATACGAAAGTATCTGCGCGGCGTTTGCAAAACCTTTGACTCAAATCTCACAGCTGACGCACTGAATCCTCGTTCCCGTCTCCAATTGTTCAGGCTCGCCATGTTAGCAAACATGTAATAGAGCCTGAGTTCATGTTATATGTGAGCCCTGGCAATGCGCAATCTAGGTAAGCCACCCACCAATAAGAATATGGTGGCGATTGTGGAGCATCCCAGATACGCGGGTATGGGAACTTGCGGTGGATTCGCCTTTCCGCTTTTGACTCATCGTCTACTGTATCAAAGCCCACGACACGTTGTAAAAAGACGTGTAGCTCAGGATGTGTCGACGGATCCTTGGTAACCTCGAACAGAGGTTGGAAAACGTCTGCACGAAGCTCGAAAGTTGATGCTGAATTCAGAGAAGACTTCGTATACTTACTACGGATAATGTCTTCGAAATTCTTCACAATACCACTGGCCTTATAGACATCGTACAGCCGGGGCACCTGAACCAACCACCGTACGTTGTGTGAATATAGCTTGTTATTCACGATCCATTTGGCTAGTTTGTCCCATTCATCAGCAGATCGACCGTATATGCTGATCCTCCATTCGCAATTCTGAGGTACGGATAATTCATACGTGCAAGTTGGATTGGAATATGACACACCTGATATTTGCTCTGCTCCAGATCCGTCATAACCTCTATATTCGAGTTAGATGTAGTTGCATAGATACAGCAGCAACAAACCTTTCGTTATTTCAGCTAGATAACGACCTTTTATGAAGTTGTCTGTCTTCAGAAAGATCTCTCGTAACCTAGACTCCCCGATAGGATTATATTTGAGATTGAACTTATCAAACCGGTGGAATGAGTCTTGATGTGCGTGCATATCGAGCGTGTCGATGGATAAATCATAAGCCGTAAGATTGAGAGATTGGAATACTTGAGCCAAAGTTAGCTCAGCACCATCACGAAAAATAACGACATCCTGAGGGATAGTGAGCCGCATTGGCAAGTCCGTGACGACAAGTAACGTACGTCTGGACTTCTTCGCATTTTTGATTTAATGAAACGTAGGAGGTGCTTCTGATTCATGCTACTGGAGTGATGTACGTGAGTATCAACCTTTCGCACATTGTAAAAATCTCTAGTTATTGAGATAATTAAGTTGTCATCGAGTTTCAAATCAAACGAACAAACCGATGAGATACTCTCTGAAGCTGACGGTCAGCAAGTGTAAACCACGTCTATGACTGATGGAAGTTACTTTCATATCCGCCATCTCCTGGAACTCGTTCAGTAGACTAAACATTGTCCACTTGCTGATCAAGTACTTCAGTCTGCGATAAGCGAAGCTTTTAGTGGGGCCATCTGCAATAACATCCAGGATATAATCAAGGTCTACAAAGTATTCGCGAAGGGTGGGGATGGCGAAAAGAGGCTTCCTTGGGACAGCATCTGAATCTTCGTCGGTGGGACATAGTGAGGACAGTTTCCTGCTATCGTGTGAAACAGAGTCACCCTTCTGCATATCCGAATAAACCTGGAATACGCCCTTCTCGTCAAGTTTGAAACTCCATGGGTGGGATGCGGGTATTTGGCACTTTGAATAATCAAATTGTTCCTCATGGTCTCCAGCCCCAGAAGAGTTGAGCCTATCTTTATAGTGCCAATGTGGTGGTGGAGGGCGTGGATAAATATTCCACGGTGAAAAGTTGTCCTCAGAATCTGTACGTATCGCAGAAAGAGATGCATCAGGTTTTATCCCAGACACATCACCCGCATCATGCTTGAATCCGAAGAATACACCATCATGATCACGGGGATTATCGCCAAGTCTCTGTTGCGAAACCCTGAGATACTTGTCTCGAAGTTTCATACAATTCTGTAAGGATTCGTAAAGAATTCTTAATTCATTTGAATGCCCTGTATCTGCAAGGAATGTTGTTGTCAGATGGGGCATTGGGTGCGTACCTAGCAATTGTCCTTACGTGCTGTCCTAGGGACGTGGCTTTCTTTTTCACTTTCTTCGTCAAGTATCGGGCCCTCCTGATGAGTTGCATATTCCACGACCGGAAAGACTTGTGGCAAAAGCCCCACAGAAGCAGGAGATAATCCACGTGGAGGAAGAACATGGTTGCCAAATGATTCCTGTGGTAGATGAGATGTCCTTGGGAGAGACGATGGGCCAACAGACGGAGAAGACATAGGCGGTGGTCCAAGTTCATCAGCTGAATTGCGACGATGGGCCCAATACTTTTCCTCGATCTATGGGGAGCTGTCTTAGCAGGTAGCCATGCATAAAGGCAGAAACCTTATACGCTTTGCATCGTCTTCTCCTCGTTGTAGGGAAAGAAACCATCCCTATCCCTAGCAGGCACACTTACGCCCACCATACTAGTAGGTGTCACGCCATCATCGGGACTAGGTGTTCTGTGCGACCTACTGACGTCTGAATGATTGCTTTCGCGGCCAAATTCGAGTCCATGATGGTCTGACATTGACATGACTCTTGGATTCGATCTCCGCTAGTGTGCCATCATGCCTCCACTTAGCGAGAAAGCCAAGGGCAAACGAAAAGCTGAGAGCCTGGATCCGGCATACCAGCCTCCCCCACCTCCTCCCTCCCGACGAGAGTTAACTATTCGATTTACCGAAGGTGTTGAAGACTTGATCGTGTCTGTTGGAGAGAAGGATTCCGTACGAGACATCAAAAAGAAGGTGTGCTCATCCATAGTTATTGCCAAATACTATGTCAATAAATTATCCACATCGTCCAGATACGTGGACAAAGAACTGAGGTTGCGAATAGACGACTGCGTCTCATTCATTCTGGAAGACTGCTCACCGATGGAACGTTACTATACCCTTGGCTGCTCTCGCTGGAAGAACGTCAACGGCGGGCTCACTCGGAGGATCACACGGCTTCTAAAGAGCCTTCTGGCCAACTTAATACTTTAACTTGGCTGCATTGTTCTGTTGGCCCTGTAATGGAGGTTGGGGAGGATGACGAGCGAGGGGCGACTCAGGTAGGTTGCGCAGAGTTGCCAGTGCGTGTTGAGGCTTCTTACACCTCGCTATGAGGCAACCCAAATTCGCCCTTTGAGGGGCTTTGATCGACTGCAGGCTGCTGGGTTCTCGGAAGAAGACATCGCGTCTATCCGCCGCCAGTTTCACAGTGAATCATCCGATAACCTTCCTGATACCGACATCGATGGCGAAGACCGTCAGTAATTTGTAATGCATTGCTCTGCATATACAGGACTAATCCTAGATCTCCTTGATAGTGGATGAACACGCTCGTGCACTCGAAGAACAGTGGATTGATTCAATAGACACAGCTGGTTCAGCTGCGCTCTCTCAGTCATCTGCATCCACATCCTCCACCGTTTTACAAGGTCTGCTTATGGGGTTTTTCTTCCCAATATTACCCTTCTTTTTCTTTCGGGAGTCTCGCGCGCCAGTATTTTGGGATAATGGCCGACAGATGGAACGTCTCCCCAGTGTCGTTTTTTCGTGAGTGGCTTAGATTTTGAAGAGACGGAAGTTAATTTCATCAAAATCTAGAAAACGAATGCAGATGGCTATTGTCATAGGCTTTGTTCTGAACATCACTTTTGGCTTATGGCGTTTTCTTCTATCATCGTAATGGATTACTGGTGACAACTTAACAGAAACAGCAACATCATACCCTGAAGCCGTCAGCAACAAGCTAGTTATAGAAGGATCAAGTTCAGGCTATTTATCGTTCACGTGGCATAGCCACAGAAAGTAACTTTGGATATCAATCTGGCCTAATACAGTTGGTACATACAATGTCATCCCAATGCTGTTCAAAACCCTACATCCCGCTCCATCTTCCGTCTCTTCCTTTCCTGTTCCTCATAAATTAAACTCTCTGCCGCACTCATAGCCCGCTTCTTTCCTTTGTCATTTGCCATCCCAGATGACCCAAGAGCAGAAGTGGGTGTAGAAGATTTGAAAACATTGGCTCGCTTTAAGGGGTTAGTAGAGGACGCTTTCAGCGGATTCATTTTCAATGAACCGACAGCGGGCCGGACTTCAGACGAAGATTGAGGTTCAGAAGTTGATGGTTTTGCGCTGAGCGATAGAACTACTTTCTCCGCGCCCTCAGAACGCTTTAGTCCTTCTGGCGCAGGGGTCGAGCTATCTGATTTGTTTGGATCAGACGTAGCTGCCGCAGCCCGCTCTATCTGCTCGGCAATGAGCATTCGCTCTCGTTGCTCATCTGATACGGTTAGTCGCTCCTTCTTCATCGCCGCTTCCTGTACACGACAAATGGTTACATAAGGCGAGGTAGCATTGAAAAGTTACGCCAGCGTACCTGCTTCGCTAAGGCCTTCGGGCTGTTATCAATCCACGCAAGGAACCAACCCTTCTCGGTCTCGTCGACTCTGGCAACTCCAGTTCTCCCTAGATGTTTGACGAACTCTGTGAGAGTCACCCAACGGGTAGAGTTCATGTGCAAGTGATGCTTGTCCTGGATGTACTCTTGATACACATTGTTGGCTTTGACACGTTTGGTACCAAACCTAACACAGAATGACATCTTTTGTGAGCTAGGTATCACGCATGGTTTATTAAAAGACTCACCGTCGAGACAACAGTGCGACAAATTCGGACTGGAATTGTGCCGAGAAGTCGCTGATATGCTTCCCTGCGTGCTCGCCAACGACAAGCATTTGTCGTAGGTGGGATTCTGACTGAGCGTGGCACTTGAATCCGTTTTCATCTCGACATTGCTTCTCGCAGACTTGACAGTACCATCGCAGGCGTTGAAGCCCCTTTGATTTCATCTTGTTGGCGACATACTTGGGAGTACCGACTGAGGGCGCATTAAACACTGATTATTAGGAAGAGACCATACCCACCTTCTGCACGAGGCATATTCAGTAAGTGCTAGGCCGAGGAGGTAAAAGTGAGTCGTCTGTGCGGAGTTTAAAAACTGCCGTTCAACTACTCCGCACGGGTGACCAACCTGCAAAAAGCCCGCACCCAAGGCCGGATGGAGGGTTGTATTCCAGAAGGCTGGTCATCATCGAATCCTTGCAGCACTGGCAGGTAATTGAGTCTATCACACGACAGAGATTCTTTCCAGTAGCGCGCATCTGGGATATCTCTTGCACCTGCAAAACGTAAAACCAAATCGAGTGCCGCCATTGCCAACGATACTGAGTGTATGAATATCGAAGAGGCGTTCGGACGAGGTCAAGCGAAACCTCCAACTATGGCGTGCAAAATGCACTTTTAATATTTTATGCGATTACACACTCTTTGTCGAGTCACGTTTGATTTCAATGCGTCCTTGTAACCGGCGACGCAAGGCTCACAAGTCTCAGCAGCGCTGATTTCCAGGTATGGTTTGACTATGATAGTCAATCCATACCCTGAGATCAGCACTGCTGAGAGTTGATCATCTCTTGGAAATCAAATGTGTATAAAAACACTCGGCAAAGAGTGTGTAATCGCGCAAAATATTAAACGTGCATTTTGCACCCCATATGCAACTGCATCTGATGACACTCAAATGCAGCATAGCCGCCTGACCTCACACAGAATAATTCTCAAGATGCTAGCATCTCGATGGACGTATCATAGGAAGGACAAATGTACCAGTGAGAGTGCTTATATTGTATGATCTTAATACTATAAATTGCTTCTGATCTTGCGCGTTAATACTTCGTCGTCTCGTCTAAACTCTCCCCACGTTGTAACGCCCAGAGGTGCATCTCCTTTGATAGAAGGCCGTTGGCGATGCGCTCGGTGTCCGGAACTGTTGTTGGCGCGGGGACGATGTGACGGTGCACTCCCGGTCACGACCTTATTAACGGCGTATTTCAGAGGGCTAGACTCAGGGAAGCACTCCTCTCATTGCTTCCTACCGGATTCACGCACCTTACCCGGAGCACGGAGCTGGATAACCCTACTTCTACTACCGTGGCACCTTGCGATGTTTGGAAATATCCACTGGTCCTCCAGTTGTTTGGTATTTCTCGCCGTCCACTGCCTCTAAGCAACTTTACCAGAGGATTACTATTCTTCCTGGAACCGCTCCTAAAACGTAGCCGTGGCTAGCAGGCGGGACGTCAATATGTTCCCCGACGGATCCTACGAGGATTGACAGTGCGACTCATGACCTATTGACACTGCAGAATCAAAACGAACGAGACATTGATGTAGGGTGAAGCTAGTTACCTCAGTCTAGTGTCGTGACCCAGCTATTGCATTTATAGACATTGCAGACTTGTGTTACTGCGCATCAAACAAGCGGCCGGGGCCGGCAGATGTTAAAAGTTTCAAATTTCAAGGACTATTCGGTCTGACCATGTATTTACTCTGATTTCGCTATACTTATGGACAGGTCTGGGGTGTGTAGGGAGCTCACAATGCTGTTGGTGTACAGTTGTAGAGTTACGAGGTCAGGCCTTTGCACCCACACTATGCATAATGTGATTCATGATACCAGCCTGGAATCGAAAATATAATCGTACTGGTCCCATAGTAAACTCGTAAGTCTGCGCCCTCTCCGAGTCTCAGTTTATGGCGAGACACCTTGGAAAGGGTTACGCGGCAGTTGCTCGAAGACGCGGGCGTACGTATTGTAGCTGAAGCGATTAAAGAGGCACTAGCCGTTTCACCATTAAGGCGCTACTGCCAGTGGTTGAGAGCTTTGGCTTTGCCGAGAGTATCAGAATCTTATTCTCTGATGGAATATAGGCATTCCTGGAAATCCAGTTCCAGTCCAACGCGCCCAAATAACATAGTTAAATCATAAAGCTTAGATTTTCCCAGGCGCACGCATGCTTCACAGCGCACCGAATTCCACGCCACTGAATCTCATGACTGGTAGTTTAAATCCCCCACTGCCAAGTGTTCCCTACTCGCCCATGCGGCATGTTGTCGAGGGTTATCGATTATTGCATGCATCATCTTGACCTGCTCACTGTCTTCCCCTAGTTCGTAGCCATACCACTCCTCGGCGAGGGTTGCCCACTGCCGTGTCGCATGCTCGCTGAAAGGGAAACATAATAGCAAAGCAGGTGTCAGTGATCTCAGAGTAACCAGAATATGACCGTGACATGGAAAGGAAAGAAGAACTGACTCAGAGTGAGCTGCGGCGATATGTGCGGCGTCCGCTGCAAGCTGCCCTCGTCTGTTCGCAGATGAGTCTGTTTAATAACAGACACAAAAAGTCTGGATAACGCACTCGCTCAAATAACCCTCCTCCCCCCCGGTCCGCCAAATGTTGCGAACTACATCGAGCGCAGCAAGTCCGCTGATTTCTTGCCTCCCCCATGTCGCAAACTTATTGTATGACGTGCTCATAGATTGTAATCGCAGGTCGGAAGCATGTGATTCCTTTGGGGGTAAAGAACAAACCTGACAAGAGCAGTTGAATTTGTACGTCTGCGCGAGATAGTTTCTTCATGGTGGAATCAGAAATCATTCAAAGTCTGAAATCGTCAACCCGACCGACCTACGTTCATCCCGAGATTTTTTCGTGTCGAAGTACGTGGTAAGCAGTTCCTGTGGAAGAATTTAACAAATGAGAAAGAGTGAGTGCCGATGACCAACTTCTCCCGCTTGTATTTCCTTCAGAGCATGGACAACTGTGAGTGATGCGATTATATTAGTTTATTTATGCAATACAACAAGATCAGGGTCAAACCCAAGAGCTTTTCTTTCTCCCGCCATGTGTACACCGAATTGAATCCCGCGGAACACGCATGGTTGAGTCTCGCAGTCTTGGGAAATATGCCTACCCCCGACTCCCCCGCGGATATCCCGTTGGTTTGAAATATTGAGAGTGGAATATTCTCTTCCGGGATGTCCGACCCCATGTCCACATAAGAGAGCTCGAGAAACGCCGTCTGCTGCTCCTCCGAAAGAGATCCCAGGTGGGAGTTGATCAACTGAGTAGGACTTCCAGAGACTGTAAAGGAAGTTGAATTTGCAAAGATAAAAAGACAAAGCAGGGAGCAGACTTTTTCGGGGAACGACGAAGAGAGGCGCTTCGGTCAATATTCGTTCCCCTTGCTGAGAAGAATAAGCGAATACGGTCCAAATTGTGGAGGATCACCGGCATACTTTGATGGGGCGTATTGCGATCATCCCTTTTCCACGCCCAGGGAGGTCGGTAACTTGCCAGGGTATGACTTTGTCATGGAATTGTTTGACATCAGTGTTGAGTCGTCTCGTAAAATATACAAAAAGGATAAGAACTATAATGCGGAAGGCAGCAACTCCGTGTTGACGCCCGAGGTTTGACTTTTGCTTTTGTGGTCTTTCCTGGCAAGTCGGATGTTGTGAATACGGTGAGATGTGGTAGACGGAGCCTCGAACTTCACATACAGTTTTCGGGGATCGAATATCTGTGGCATTAGCATCAGCCTGCTTCTCTCTGTGTCCTCTCCGTCGGGGAGGCATTAGTCTCAAGAAGGTAACGGTCACGCCATGTCACGCCAGCTTTCCGTGACAATTTTAACTCAGTCCTCAGAGTCAATGGGCACATCAGTACAAGATACACCACTTTCCACGAAAGCCGAACCGGGTACGTTGGAGGATGTCGACCTTATTTGGGGCGATGTTGATGATATACCGAATCGGGAGTGGTCGAAGCTGGATGTCGATTTTACGAATGTGAGGCTCGTTTCTCACATATCCTGCTTGGGTCGCCAGTACGGACTCACCACAGGCTGGATATCGTGAAGGAATCACGGCTGGAAAGGAGTCTGCATTACAAGAAGGCTTCGATGATGGTTTTGCGCGAGTTGGAGCGCCCTTAGGCAGAGAAATCGGATTGCTGCGGGGAGCTGCCAATGCCGCTATGGGATTTCTCTCATCGCGGAAGTCGGACGCAGACCCCGCAATACTCGAACGACACAAAACCGAAGTCTTGGGTGTCATCGGAGGCCTTGGACGCATTAACCTGGTGGACTTGGCACCGCCCGATTTACAAGCGCAAGAACACGCTAGGGAACACTTAGATTTGGGCACTTCGACTAATACCTTGGTATCTCCCGTGGAGAACGCACCTGACGTCCATGTGTCAGACTTTGTGCAGATCGAGCCGCTGGACGGGCGATTGATGGCTAGACCTGCCGTGGAAGAGTTAGATCGACTTCGTATGCGGCTGTCTAATGTATTGCAAGACATAGGCTTGGATATTCAGTTAATTTGATTTGGTCAGCTCTATGTCTGCCATCCAACTCTTCTCAATGTAAGTCCGTACTATTCATAGCTTTATTCACTGAAATACGCGCAACTCTTTCAGACTATAGTTGAAAGTATTAATAATGTGTAATTCAACAGTACAACGTCAACCTTGCTTTTAAGAAAAAGGAGATCCGTGAGCAGCATGATACCACGAGCTCTCATACCCTTAAGCTTGGTGGCACCCCTCACCTTGATTTGCAAAGGATAGCGTAATGGATCAAACTCGTTAGCGATGAATCAGGAAATTCGCTGTCATTCCGTTGAGATTCGAGGGACGCCTAAGGTCCCCGAACGCATAAATGCTGCTGTCGACGGTAATATTGAGTTCGTTAGAGTATTTCATCAGAATTAATGATCCTCATCGTCTCTCGTTTGATCTTAGAGGCCCCTCAATGCATATAGAGATCTAAACCTGAAGTACCTACTGGTACTTCTGCCAGGTCGCTCGGCCATGATACTCGCAAGGTGACGAGTACCTTGAAGACTAATAGCACATACATATATCATATATTTGTTGAACTCCTGATGTCGGATGGTGCACCACGGAAACGATACCATGATCACATTTGGTGAACAGGATGGTCTGGGGAAATGACAGTCGCCGGATGAAATGGCGGAAGATATCGCTGTGGCGCCGGGAGCGCGCATAGTAATTGTTCGCACTGTGCGAAGCCATGGTCTGGAGGTGTAGACACGAGTTCTTCTCTTCCACGGTTCTCCTGGTACATTCGAAAATCACATTCATCTCTGCAGGCAATCTCATCGCCCTTGTACAGTTCCACGATGCACAAAAGATCCTAGCTGCTTCATGACCCCCCGTACTTGGACCCCATCAGGGCACATAAATGAATCGATAGCAGCAAACACGGGGATTTGTGGGGTTTGCCTAAGCGGCAAAATTCATTCAAGCATAGGATCGGGTTTGGAATAGGGTGCATACGTACCAAGGCTGATGCTGATACTTAGTGTTGCCGCGGCGAGCCATTCTGCATGGTAGCCGGCTCAATTTGTGATAGCTTCAAGCCAAGCCGTTTAAAAACTGAAATGATTCTCAGCATGTATTTTCCAGTGTATAGCCAAGCTATCTAGGTGTCATATCTGTAGCCGGCTCCCAAAACATTGACTCGGCTAATTTGCAGCTCAGGCCGAAACGATGGTGACCGTATATCCGCTGGTGTTCTTCATAGTGTGCTCTTTGATCTGGTCAGACTCTCCACAAACCTGTCGTTCGGAGTCGCCATGGTATGTGAAGCGCTTGAATTTCGCTGGTGGGGAATTAAGCCGATCACGATTGGTCCGCCTAACGCCACATGAAAGGGAAATTGTTCACGGACAATAGGGAGTGCGCTGGAACTCTCTGCGCAGCCCAAAACCTTCGTATCGACCGTATCTACACAGGAGTTAGTAGTCGAATCCTGCCCTAGCTTCCGTGGAGTAGAGCAGCGCACGTGTTGCCAGTTACAAACTCGAAGCAGGCACTGGTGAGTAAAACAAGTGACTCGACCGCCTTCCCGCCCCTGCCCAGGCCCTCTCTACACAGCGAGTCTTCCGTGGGGCCATGCCAGTGTCAATGGCTCGGGCCGATGGCAGGTGACTTTCAAGCCATTGAGATCCTCTGAATTCAAATGGTGCTGCATTTACACGCGGCTTCTGTCGAGTTTCGAGGCACGTGTTTGTCCCTGTGGATACTAGCTTGTCGGTCGTTTTGAGAAATACTTTCTTATTGCGGTTCCCACACGCAGATCTTCACCGCTGAAAACAGGATAGTCATTCGTTCCAACACGTTGGTTGGAAGCTTTCGAATCAAGTATCGTCGGGTCACCTCGAGTCTGTCGGACCGACCGGCTACTTAGAAGATGCGGCCTTAATGGTGAGAAGAGCTTTCGCTTGCAGCACAGGTATATAAACTACGGGTCAGGTCAGGCAACTGGCAGACATGATTTCCTCATATTACCTTTCACTCCCAGTGCTCTTGGTATGCCTATGGTTGCGTGGTATTGTACGGCGACTCCGTGCGCACTCCATCTCACAGCTGCCGGGACCTCCTCCAGGACCCTGGCTCGTTGGTAATACCGTCTTTCAAAACGCCATTATATTTCATCTCATTTAGCTCAACAGGTAATCTGCCTGACCTAATTCGACCAGAAAGCGCAGCCGAAGCAGAATTGGCGTGGACTGATAAGTATGGCCCTGCTATGAGAATCAAGGGGGCTTGGGGCGTCAGTATTTTCACCCTGTTCAGACAATGCCACGCTACCCAGTGATATCGATTGCTACAGACAGACGCGCTGTTTACAGCAGACCCAACAGTACGTCTTCTATCGTCGTAGATCTATTTTCGCTTCGTTGAAACAGTCTGCATGGGCAGGCCTTACAATACATCCTAAACACTGCAGGGCACCATTTTGGCAAAACCCGACAGCATATGGCCACCGTGAGGTTGATTACCGGCGAAGGCCTCATATATGCAGATGGTGCTATATTTTCGGTATACGGAATGATGGTGGACTCATCCTTACTTTGGTATACCAGGCCATCAACATACTACGCAGAGGAAGATTATGAGTCCGGGGTTCTCATACGGCGCCTTGAAAGTCTTCCTACCTCTGTTTCGCTATACTGCCCAGCGGGTTCGTCCAGGTCTCTATCACGCACTTCTGTCTATTCATTATCCTCGAAGACTGTCTCGAAGTGGAAAGAAGGGATGTCCAAGTCTGGTAGCACATCTATGGTGCTGGATATTCCGAATTGGATGGGCCGTACTACTTTGGATGCCCTCGGTCAAGGTGAGCCTTTGTAGAATTGAAGATTGAGCCTCCTCTGAACTATACAAGCCGCCTTTGATTATGAATTTGGGGCAATAGATGAGAAGGATAATGAACTTGCGAATGCTTACAGTAATCTCTTGTAAGGGAATGTCCTCGCTGTTCTGTGCCGTTGATGTTTTCAGCCAGTGCGGATTCATTCTTCAATCGCTCTGATGCGCTCATCGCCTTTGAGGCCCTGTGGGAATTCATCCCTTTTCAATTGGTAAAAAGGCTCGAAATGTTGCCAACAAAGCAGCTGTCTCGGCTAGGGGAGTACATGAAGGTTGCACGCTCTGTCGCTAAAAGTATCGTGGACACGCAGACACAGTCACTTTCCATTGGTAAAGACGGCGGTAAAGACATAATGAGTATCCTTAGTGAGTACCCCAATCCATTTCACAGTCCAAATCACATCCTAATAGGCCCCTCAGTCAGAGCGAACATGTCCGAGGATTCAAGGACGAAAATGGGAGAGGAGGAGATAATAGCACAGCTAACGTGGCTACCCATCCTCAATAACTTAACAGGGATTAACTGGTGGAAACCAGGACCCTCATGGTCGCAGGTCATGAAACCACCGCCTCTACTTTGTGCTGGGCTCTCCACGAACTTGCAATACATCCGGAATTTCAAAGACTAATTCGAGAAGAGATACGGGAAACTCGAGCACGAGCTTCACAACGGGGTGGTGATGGAGAAATGACGATCGCTGATTTGGATTCCATGCACAATATGACCGCTCTCATGAAGGTGAGTGGACACGATGGCATGGCGTCAATTTGGGACACTCCACCTTGGTAACCAGGAAACCCTGAGATACCATCCCATTCTTACTGTGTTGCATCGTGAAGCGCTGGCCGACGAGATTATCCCGCTTTCGACGCCGCATAAGACGAAAACAGGTGAAACTATTACGGCTGTCCCCGTTAGCAAAGGACAGAAGATTACAATGTCCATTGCGGCATACCATAGGCTAGTGGTGTTTCTTACTCGGTTCATCCTCCAATTACTTTCTCTCAGACTTAAGTCTGTATGGGGCGAAGACGCAGACGTGTGGAGGCCACAGCGTTTTCTGGAGGGTGTCGAGTCCAGTCAGAAGAACAGTATCGGTGTGTTCGGCAACATGTACGGACAACGCTGTCAGTGGTTTGAGAGGCTAATGTATCTGCAGCGCGACGTTCAGCAGTGGAACACGAAGCTGCATCGGGTGTGTGCTTTTCTGATTTCTTGATCACGGAACGGGGGATGACCTTTTAACATCCAGATGGCGCTTCGCGTATGTTTTCCGCTGGGCTCATGAATTTCGCTTTCTCATAACGATTCAGAACAATTGAAATACAGGCGATATTAATTGAGCTTCTTGATAACTTCGAATTCTCGTCTTCTCCAGGTAATCCTGAAATCGTCAAGGGCGCTTCCCTCGTTGTAGTACCGATGTGAGTATAATTCTTAAAATTTCGACCAGAGTAACACAGTATCTCTTTCCGGATAAAGGGCGCTCCTGGAAGAACGCAACTACCACTTACTGTGACCACTGTCGGTTGAATAACCACCGAAGCTACTAGACGTGAAGAGTTTTGGCACTGTTCAGTAGTGTTTTCCCGGGCCCGGCTTAGGCCGCGACAAAGCCGGAGCCGAGCCCTTACAGGCCGAGCCGAGCCGGGCCGTAGCCGTCTCCAGGCCGTCCCAAAAAGCCCGGCTCAGCGGCTCTTGAGCGCCTAGATGGTATGGGTGAAGCCGCCCTAGGCGGCTCGACGGCACCCAGGCACACCGCGCCGGCACCACGCGTGGGAGACTTAGATAAGGCGCTTAAAGTTTAAATGAGACGAAAAGAGCGAGACTCGGACAGGTAATGAGGGGGACGCTAAATAGGCTGGAGTGAGTCCACCGCTGAGACACGTGTGGCGATTCTATGACGCGAACCTTGACGGGTCTAGCGGAACTGCAGCCTGCGGGCGTCAGGGTCAAAGAAGAACGCGGTCTGCTAAGACAAAGGGTATGCGTACCCCAGGAAAGAAAGGAGCAGATAGGAGCGAAGAGGAGGGGTTGGAAAAAAAAAAAGGAAGGGGTGGCCCCTAAAGCGTGAATGGGGGACAAGCACGACCTGCCGCGCGGTCGAAGCGACGACTAAGCAAGCGGCCTGCAGCGGAATTTGCCTAGTGTAAGAACGTACCTACTTAAACCCCGATTTTTCACCCTCCAGCGAGCCGGGGCCAAAGCCGAGCCGAGCCGGAGCCGGGCCTGAGCCGTAAAAAAAAGCCCGGCCTGGGTTGAAGCCCGAGCTGTCTCACGCCGAGCCGTGACCGGGGCTTTTGAGCCCAAGCCGGGCCGGGAAAACACTACTGTTCATGTGTCACTCTGGTCTTTGGGTCGCGAATTGGGATTATGATGCATGAAATTGTGATACCACATACGTACATGGATTTGAAGAGTCGATAGAAATCGTTCAGCATATGTATAGAAGCTAGTTCACATCATACATTGTGCATCTGTGTGAAGTATCGGAGGGTGCGAGCACATTCCCACTTCAAATATTGTCTCCTCCCGCCGGCAATCTCGGTTTGCATGGGCATGAAACCAACGAACTCTGGCCACTATTCATGACATGAGAACTACAAGGCGTTAGACATGAGAAATACAAGATGCTAGACACAGACCGTCATTTTCCCATTGGGACCAACCCTCTGGCAGCTACCAGAGACACCCGTCTGGCCGCTATAGGATATAAGAGGAAGGGTCATTGAGCTTCTATCAGCTAATACTCATAAGGCAGC
This sequence comes from Gautieria morchelliformis, assembly GCA_015179125.1. Lineage (NCBI taxonomy): Eukaryota > Fungi > Basidiomycota > Agaricomycetes > Gomphales > Gomphaceae > Gautieria > Gautieria morchelliformis. Next base: position 80,275 of record WHVA01000320.1, read on the forward strand.
TATAGTTCTGATGCGGGGTTGATTGCCGTATATACCGCGCGGGCTTAAGCTGTAGGACTCGTCTATGCAAGCCTGGTGGCCCCCTCACCTTGATGAGTCCAACTTGAGGATAATGTGAGGCATCAAACTCTGTTGAGAGTCAAGGGATGTGCGCTTGAGGTCGACCCCTGAAAGCATAAATGCTGCTGTCGACGGCAATACTGAGTTCAATGGAGTATTTTTCATCAGAATTATAGGTTTGATTCGAAGTGCGAAACCGCCTATTTCAGGCTCTTGGAAAATAAGGTACGTCACCCCGCCTCCCTATGATAATTTCTTTCCACACGACTGGCGAGTAAACCATAAGCCCGACTAGTGCTGGGCTACGCAAATATGCAACAATGACTGAGGAAGGTGAAAACAATGTAGATGACCTGCCAACACTTCTAGTCATCAGAGACATAGACAAATGGTCCACTCAAAACCATCTCCGTCGCCTGCCTGAACATCGGATCGAGCTCCTCAAATACGAAAGGATTCTTCTCCAGGCTCTCTTTGTCATCTGCTCTATCCAGCACAAATACAAACTGCCGCTTACCCCCCTCCAATCAATGTTCCAGATCCCACCCTTATATACGCCTCACGCGGAATGGTATCCACCGTGAGTGTGAGGAGGTGATCCATCGCTGGCGAATTAGGCCTTGCATCAAAATGTGATGCAACTTTTATACTGTCGAATTCGTAGCCTTTGAAATAGTTGTATTTATTTCTCATTGCTTGGCAGTAGAATTTGAGAAGTCAGCACAGGTCATCAATGCAAAAATCACTCTCACTTGATGGCTGAGAAAACAATTTAGGGTGGCACTAAGGTGATTGCCATGTGAGGGACATTCCACTAGACAATGAAAATCATGTAGTGCAACAACTCACAATGGAGGACTTCAATGTGAAACGTAGCGGATCCAGGAATCAGCCACAAGAAACAATCTTCCCACGCTCACCAATCATGCCAAAAATGGTAACTTGATAAGATGAGATAAGGACTTTGTGTCTTAACCGTGACTCCTTATAACCCATCATAGTTTTTTGGGCCACCAAATCATCATTTTGCACCAAAAGTTGTTTACTCTCATAACCCATAACTGTTAGGAAAAGTACGAGTGTCAAGTAGTTCAGCATAGTCCGAAGCCTATCTAGGAAGTGGTTCGTGCTCGCATTCTTACTCATTCTGAGACATGTGTATTTGTATGAGCGTATGTACAATAGTGTAGTCTTCCCAGTGTGTCTTTCGCTGCCACTGGGAAGTGAGTACCTAACCTGTATAACGAGATCAAAGCTAACTAGCTTGTAGCTTACAATTGTCTTTAGGTTATGGGCCCCGGCGGTGCAGCCTAGTGATACCATGGCTGACACTACCTTAGGCTCAGAGCACAAGGAAGTAGAAGACGACGAAGTCATTGACCTTGCCACACCCATCCTAGCACCAGGGAACAAAGACACCTTTGACCACGTGTCACTGAGCGTGGATGAAGCAGATGAACAGGATGGGGTCAAGTTGTGATCCCCATCCTGATCTCCCCTGCCCCTTGACAAGGGCAAAGATTGAGCCAAATCGCTTTTAACCAATGATGAAGGCTCAGCATCTGACTGGACATTGCGACAAGTGAAGAACCACAATGCAGCCCCCTGGCCGAAGGATCAGATAACTGCTGTTCCTCCTAAGGAAAAACATCAAAAATGATGAGCACCTGGTGGCAGTCAGGTGCCAATGTACTACCGATCAAGTTGCTTATGCTCTATGTCTGCTACAGGGCTGCCACCCGTATGGTCACACTACCCGCAACCCACCTGCTAGCCAAGCCTGTCAAGTCCTGCGCCAACAGACTCGTCCGCTGCCACCCCTCACCCATCCATCACCTACTGCACACCTTCAGCTTGAAACCAGGCGACTTCGAGACGATTACGCCGGCACTACAGATGCCCAACTGAACCCCCCTCTTCACCACTGAGATCGCAGAGTCGAGGGAAGAATCAAAGGAGGCCAATCTAGCGGACGAGTCCAACGCGAAAGTATACATGGACAGGTCAGGGGCCAACGATATCGCAGGGGCAGCGGCGGTCATGTACAGAGGAGGTAGATGCACCAACACGTTAAGGTACTGCCTGGGCCCACTGACCAAACACATGCATATGAGGCAGAAACTGTGGGAGTGGCCCTTGCACTGGAACTCCTGTCGCGCGAAAGGGGCATTGGCAAGGCCACGGTCCTGCTGGACAATCAAGCGGTGAAACCAGACACCGAAAGACCAGCCTAAAAATCGCCTGGATCTCGGGCCACAATGATGTGCGTGGCAATGAGGAGGCGGATGCAGAGGCGAGGAAAGCAGTTAAGGATGGTAGCAGTCAGACAAGTGGGCTGCCAGTATTTCTCAGTGAGGGGCCCCTACCGTGCAGCGTCACCGCTGCATGCCAACATTTCAGATCAAATGTACGGGACTTATGGAGAGCAAAATGGGCTACGTCACCGTGACGCACCCGCCTAGCACCGATATATGACAGCCTCCCGTCTAAAACCTTACCAGGGACACAGCTGGACTCACAAGAGCACAAACCAGCCTCATCACACAGCTGCGCACGACACACATCCCACTCAACAAACACCTCTACCGTATCAAGAGGGTGCCGACACCTATCTGCCCAGCCTGCACCGGGGCCGAGGAGTCGATCCATCACTACTTATTCGACTGCAGGGCTCACGAGCACATGAGAATAGCCCTGATAAGGAAACTAGGTCGCAGGTCAAAGTCACTGCGAGACCTGCTAGGTAGCCAGAAAGCTATGCTGGCGACGCTGGCGTATGTAGCGGCCACCAAGAGGCTGAAATCACTATTCGGTGGTGTAACCCCTCTTCCTCCTACGCAGAGCAGATCATAGGAGTTGCCATAGACAGACTGAGCATACATGGCAATACGACGAGTGACACCGGCCACAAGGGCCCCAGGCACTTTTGGATTAAGATGTGAAGTAGTGCCTTTAACAAATAAATGCTATTGCTTAGCGGTTGGGACCGCTATGTTCGTCCTTCCTCTGTGTGCTGACTAAGCCCTTCGAGTCCGTTACTGATGGATGAAGGTCACGTGACCGCATCGACAGGAAAATGGTGTCGATCTAAGGGATAACCAAGTTAAAAAGCGTTCGCTTTTGAGGTAGTATAGAGTAAACAGTAATAGTAAACCCTCAACGAAGAATTGGAGTAAACTATAAAGATTTAAGTCCTGTAGCTATCAAACAAGACTACAGTGATTTCAGGGGGTGAAACAGTTGATTCTGGATAATTTCGTCCATACATTTGTAGTAGCTATTTATACTATATTAGGGGTAACTACTGGTGTTCGAGATAGTGAGTGGATGGGTTGAAAAACTACTTGTAACTAAAGGGGTGACTAATTATAGTCGTAAAATCATGGGGTGATGGAGATAGTATCAGGATTATTTAGACTTTGGAATAGAGATCTGTAATTAGCATACAAAGCCCCTGTCCACATGGTGTCAAGATAATAATCAGCTGGTCGTGTCATGGAGTTCAATAGAAAAAAGAAATCAAATCTGCCCTGCCTAGCATAAATGCTAGGCTTGGTGATGGGGCCACTATCTCCATGCCTTTTCTGTGGGGCAGCTAATTGAGTACATGTATTGTGGATGACATTCTCAAGTCACTCCACAATACCCAGTGCTCCTGCACAGTCTGCATCTCTCTGCGGCGTTTGGTGCCCGCACCTCCTCGGTGCCTGTCGACGTCATGGTCGATGCCATCACTCGATATGTGCGCTGTCTCTGATCGGCCACACGTGGTCGATGCCCGTATCCCTGTATCTTATCAAATCTGTGGATAAGATAGCTATTCATGATGTCGCATGTCTGTCGTCTGTGCCAACATCCGTCATAAGTGTCGTTTCTGTCTCTTTTGATCTTTTTGTTTGTTTTCTTTTATTAGTTTCTTTTGTACATAGATAACTTGAAATGGAATAGTTGCGTCTATCATAACATGCACACCATATGACTAACCCACACCCATGTTTTGGATTAAGGTGTTAATTAGTGCCTTTAAACGAATAGAATATATTGTTCAGTGACTGGAACCACTATGTTCGCCCTTCTTCTGTGTGCTGACTAAGCCTTTCGAGGCGCGTCCAGCACTGATGAATGAGATTCACGTGACTGTGTCGACAGAAGAACGGTGTCGATCCAAGGGATAGTCAAATCAAAAGTGTTCGCTTTTAAGGTAGTGTAGAGTAAACCGTGATAGTAGACCCTCGAGGAAGATTTGGAATAAACTATCAAGATCTGAGCTCTGTAGCTATCAAACAAGACTACAGCAATTTCAGGAGGCAGAATAATCGATTCTGGATGATTTTGTTCGTACATTTGTACTAGCTACTTATACTATGTTAATAGTAACTACTAGTGTTCAAGATATTGGATGGATGGGTCGAAAAGCTACTTGTAACTAAGGGGTGACTAATTTATAGTCATAAAGTCATGGGGTGATGGGGATGGTGTTGGGATTGTCTGCACTTTGGAATAGAGATCTGTACCTAGTATACAAAGCCCCTGTCCACATGATATTAAGATAGTAATCAGTCAGACGTGTCATGGGATTCAAATAGAAAAATGGAGCTGAGTTTACCCTGCCCAGCATATATGCTGGGCTTGGAGATGGGGCCGCTGTCTCTGTGCCTTTTCTGTGGGGCAGCTGATTGAATATGTATACTGCAGGTGACTTTCTCAGGTCGCTCCACAGCATCCTGTACTCCTGCGCAGTCTATTGTTCTCTGCGGCGTTTGGTGCCCGCACCCCGGTGTAATATAGCATGTCATAAATTCATGTGATTGTCGTCTGCGCCGACATCTATCATGAATGTAATTTCTGTTTCTTTTGATTTTTTTTTTTGATTTTCTTTCTTTCTTTATTAGTTTCTTTTATATATAGATGATTTGAAATAGGATAGTTGTGTCTATCACAACACCATGCCCATAAACCCAACCCTTACGACCAGGACTCGCGCACCAACAAAAGCCAGACTCCACGCAGCGAGGCAGAGACGGACGACTCGCAGGCGGCTCCTCAAGACCATCAAACACCACCAGGCGATGCTCCCCCGGACCTCTACCTATGACTGCGACACTCCTTTTTGTTGTGCCAGCCTGCTCCGGTGGCCGAGCACTTACAAGGCCAGACCTACACACACGACACCAACGAAAGGAGAGAGCCAATACCTTATCTCACCAATGACGCGGGGTGACAAACACCTCCAAGGGAGGTGGGCCGGCGGGGGGGAAGGACCCGTCGTCAGTGCAGTCACCGGCGTGAGAGCGCAGGGTGCCGGGAGACCCAGGGAGCGAGGGGAAAGGCTCGTGCACACTATAGGTAGAAACAGTACAACGACCACCATAGGCAATGCCTGAGGTTGAATAAAATGATGAGAAAAAAAAAAAAAAACATACTTACAATGCAACCTTGCGCCTGGCATCCCTCCCACCCAACCCTCCACTGCACTGATGACTGAAGAGGGCTGCAAGATACGTATGGAGGCATAGATCACCCCTCCATGAACTGCTCCATGCTCACAGCCTGGAGCCTGGGACTATCCAAGTCATCTGGCCAATGACGCATGATGCTGTCATGACTCATTTATTTCTTGTATCCAGTAATCCCATTTTCCCTTTCATCATGCCACCTCTATGTTCACTCCATTCACTCTTCGCCGAATTCACTGAACAGTCATTCACTACTCACATCATTTGCCAGTAGGCACACCATCAAACATGATCAACATCCTTTACCCAGTGTTATGGTTCATCACTGGTCCCATCATCTTCCCAACTCAACCCCCTTTGGGTGTTCCTATGGCTGGAATGCATTGTAACATGATGCAGGTCTCAAGGCATGTTTTCTTACATAGGTTCTTTTGTCATTTCTCTCCCCATCATTTCATGTTCGCACTCCTCCCTTTCTCCATCATATATATGTGTTTCATCTATTTGTATCCTGACTGTGCACCCCTATCCAACCCTGACTCACAACAGCCTCTTTCCTATTTGCCGACATCATACGAGTATTCAGTATAAGTAGTTTACATTCACATGTATATTCTGCAGTTCAACTATCATACATCTATCTTATGCAGCGGAAGTCACTCCAATACCAAGTCAGCACCGAGACGCAACACACAGTTTACAAAGCCGAGCTAGTAGGCCTGATACTAGCAGCAACTTCATTGCAAGAGTGTGGCTTCATAGAGGACACCTTGATAGCGATTGACAATCAGGCCACGGTGAAGGCACTCAGTAGTTTCAAAAGTGCCTCAGGGCAACACCTTGTCACCCATTCCCTTCAAATAGCAGACGGGCTGGCAAAACAAGCAGCTGAAGGCCACAGCAGCCTGCCACAACTTCTACCTGCGACACTGCGAAAGCAGCAGCTCCCACTCAGCAAGTCAGCACTCAAAACAATGAACAACCGAAAATTGAGGGAGGAGAATCGGCATATATTCACTGAATCCGTGTGATACCACAGGTTTCAAGAGGTCAATCCTAAAGCACCATTGATGGACTATCACAAGATAGCAGCCAAGTTGCCCTGAAAGCAGTCTAGCATCCTGGTGCAGTTGCGAACAGGACACAGGCAGTTGCAACGTCACCTGTACCGCATGGGGCTTGTGGGAACACCGTTGTGCCCCAGCTGCAACCAAAAAGAGGAAACAGTTCAACATTTTCTACTATCATGTACAGTGCACCAGCAGCCAGTACTCAACGCGTTCAGATGCAATGAACTAGATCTCTCTAAGCTCCTCTCTGACCCGACATGCATCGATTACATGCTCGACTATGTCAGTGCTACCCGACGGTTCCACCCTGCCCAGCCCCCCTCCCCTTCCCATTCTTCCTCCCCTTCTCCTTCTTCTCCCCCTCCCCTTCCCCCTCCTCCCTTCCCCTCCCCCTCTCCCCTCCCCGCCCCTACACCTCCCCCGCCAACCCAAGATGAATAACTGAACACCTCCCACATGACAGATTGAGAAGCTAACTCACATAATTGCCCCCACAGGAACCCACCAAACAACCCACGCCCAACACTGATTGCCGACTCCCACATCCGTGCCCACCTGCCTACGCACACCCTGCCACAGCCTTCCCTGACCTGTCAAGATGCCCCCATACCCATCACCCATCCCCACACCCCATCCTTTACAGCATACCTGCCCATGCCACCCCTGCCCCTGCCCCATGCCATCCCTGCCCATGCCTGTCAGGGGACATCCTGTTTTCCATCTCCAGTTCCGACACCACACCCAGTTCCGACTCCATTTCCGACTCCGCTTCCGGTTCCGATTCCATCTCCGGCTCCGCTTTCGGAAATGATTCCGCTTCTGGTAGAACTTCCACCAGTTCTGTTCGCCTTGCCAGTTCCACTCCAATTTCCGACTTCCACTCTCGGAACAGTGTCGGAAATCAAGCGACTCGCGTAATAGGTGGCATCAAGGGTCAATCAAGGGTCAGGGAGATGCAGGGTTGATGGCGGGTGCCAAGTGTTGTCCCTGGCTGCGCAGCGTAGTATAATACAGGCTCGCTGACATTGGGGGTCCTTAGACTTTTCTCTTTGGATTTCCCCTTGTCAGGTGAGAATCCCCTCTCTTGTATACTCTGTTCATTTATACGTTCTTTGGATTTCCCCTTGTCAGTTGTGTGGTAGTGTGATCTCCACAACCGGCCAGGGTTGCCCTTACAGCAGAAAAGTCTCTCCCCTAGAGGACCGGCGGTCGTACTGCGCGTTGCATTCACCATAGGTGCGTTCGGAATCGGAGACAGCGACTCGGAGATCGCGACCTCTTCCACGCACACAGCGTACGACAGCCCCTCTTCTTACGTCGAGCTCCCAACCCCGGAAATCCCGTCCCATATTTCTCCTTCCGACATGGATCCGGACGATCGTCTTCGGAATATGGAGGAGGAATTGACGCGGAACCGGATGAAGACCGACATGACTGAAACAGCCTTACAAACGATTTTGGCTAAGTTAGATATTCCACAAAGTGGTGGAAATGAAATGCTGGATGATCCGGATTTCGGAAAAGCGGAACTGGCGGAAAAGAGGATGTCCGCGAAGTTAGCAAAGGTCAAACCCGCAACTCCGGCGGACTTTGACGGAGATCAGGAGAAGGGACGCGCATTCTTCAACACATGCAGCATCTACTTCGCAATTGTTGGAGACCTCTTTCCGAATGACCAGGCTCGGATTCACTGGGCATTGTCCTTTTTTAAGTCGGACCGCGCAGCCCGTTTTGCAAACAAGGTGATCCGACACGAAGCAAAGGGCAAGGGGAACTACTTCCGGGACTGGGACGCCTTTGAGAAAACATTTTCCAACCAGTGCTGCCCGAAAAACGAGCAGCTCACAGCCCTTAGGAAGCTCAAGGGGACCAGCTGGTACCAGGCCAAGGATCCGGTCGATGACTACATCGATCGCTTCCAGGAGCTCATTGACCTAGTATGACGACGACAAGACGATCGTCATCAAGTTCCGACGAGGACTTGATCCGACACTCCAGAACCAAGTCGCGCTGCTTGGGGATGGAGCTCCGGATTTCGATGACCCGGAAGGGTGGTACTAAGCTGCGCAGAGGGTGTCCCGGAAGAGGGAAGCAAATGAGGCCTTCGTGGAGACAAGCCGGAACATGACACGCAGTTCCACTCATCCTACTCCACCTGTGCCAAAACTCGGAAGCGCATTCATTCCCACACGGAAAATATTTCCGACGGTTGCTCCGCCTGCTCCTATTAGGAACCATAGCCCCCCTCCTTCGAAGAGTGGCCCTGCCCCGATGGATGTTGACCGCATGCGCAGAAAAAGCCACGGAACTATCACCTGCTTCCGATGCCGACAACCAGGTCACTATGCTCGTGAGTGCCCCCAAGCCTTTGACATCCGGCTTATGACCACAGAGGAGAAGCTTGAGCTCCTTCCAGAGTTCCTCGCACTTGCAGACATAAGCGGAGTGCCCACTGCGGAAGAAGTTTCCGAAAATGCGGAACATGGTCCACCGGAAGCGGAGGATGCGTCGGATTTTGTGACGCGCAGCGGGTGAGATGTGTGCCCCTGCTGCCTGTACATAACCGGTTTTCCTGTCTTGAAGTAGAGAATGAAAAGCCCCCACTCCCCTCACTTCGTACAGACCCGCCGGATAAAGTCACACAAAAACCAAATCCGAACCCCATCCATCCCGCATCCGCCCTTGGGAGAAACGCCTTCCGAAGCGCTATGTTGTCGCTGCCACCCCTGGCCCCAAGTCACTAGTCATTAAGGTGGAGATCCAGACGACAGATACGGCGGAAGTCAAATCCGGACCCGCCCTTGTCGATTGCGGGGCCACTGGTCAGTTTATAGACCGAGACTATGTGGAACGGAACCAACTGACCACGCGGAAGTTGCAACGTGCAATCCCGGTGTTCAATGTGGATGGAAGCCCCAATGAGGCAGGGTCCATCACGGAGATAGTAGACACAATTCTCCGCTACGATGGGCACTCAGAACGCACTTCCCTTGCAGTCACCAGCCTGGGGAAGCAAGACATCATCCTCGGGTTTACCTGGCTTCAGGAGCACAACCCGGAGATCAATTGGAAGACTCGGAAGGTACTGATGAGTCGATGTCCAGCCAAGTGTCACATGTGCCGGTCGGAAGTGCGGAAGGAACGCCAGGAGCAGCGGAAGACCGAACGGCTCATACAGACATGTCGTTCTGGCCCCCATCCACTGCTTGCAGAAGAAGACTCGGAAGTGGAATTTGAACCGGATCCCACTTCCAATTCCGATTCCGATTCCGACTCCGACGTCATCCGACTCGGCCCGGAAGACACTCTGGCGGAAGGGGAGCGTTTGCTGTACGTAAACCTTCCGCCGGAAGCGGAATGCATCCGCGCCACCGGAAATATTTCGCAACGCCTTGCTGAAGCCTCCAAGAGGCATGATAGAGTGGAGGCGAAAATTCCGGAGTACCTGCGGGAGTTCAAGGACGTCTTTTCCAAGGAGTCGTTTGATGCCCTGCCTCCACGGAAGCTGTGGGACCATGCCATCGAGTTGGAGCCTGGGTCAAAACCCACCAACTGCAAAGTCTACCCATTGTCACCCAAGGAGCAGGTAGAGCTCGATGCATTCCTTGCGGAAAACCTCCGTACAGGGAGGATCCGCCCTTCCAAGTCACCCATGGCATCTCTGGTGTTCTTCATCAAGAAGAAGGATGGCTCACTCAGACTTGTGCAGTATTACCGGGCCTTGAATGCGATCACGATCAAGAACCGGTACCCCATTCCACTCATTTCCGAACTGATCACACAACTCCACGGGGCGAGGTACTTCACTAAGCTGGATGTCCGCTGGGGCTTCAATATTGTTCGGATCCGGGAGGGAGACGAGTGGAAGGCCGCATTCCACACCAACCGAGGACTCTTTGAGCCACAGGTCATGTTCTTTGGCCTCACCAACAGTCCTGCCACATTCCAGACAATGATGAATGACATTTTCGGTGACATGATAGCAGAAGGGGTTGTCTGCGTCCACCTCGATGACATCCTCATCTTCACAAAAACAATGTCCAAATATCGGGAAGTCGTGCGGAGAGTGCTGGAACGGCTCCGGGAGTACAACCTGTGTCTCACGCCGGAAAAGTGCGAATTTGAGCGGACGCGGATAGAGTATCTTGGAGTGATTGTGTCGGAAGGAATGGTGGAAATGGACCCAGTCAAAGTTTCCAGTGTGTCGGATTGGCCCGTGCCGCGGAACAAGAAGCAGGTCCAGTCCTTCATTGGGTTTGTCAACTTCTACCGGCGGTTCATCAAGGACTTCTCCTGCCACGCCCGTGCCCTCTTCGACCTCACCAAGAAGGAGGTTGGATGGCGGTGGGGAGAGCCAGAACAGGCCTCCTTCGACAAACTCAAAGAGCTGATCACTTCCGCCCCGGTCCTGATCTTTCCCAACGACTCTCGCCCTTATCGAGTCGAGGCGGATTCTTCCCACACAGCTACCGGAGCGGTCTTGTCACAACAGTCATCGGAAGATGGTGGGGGGTGGCATCCGATTGCCTTCTTCTCTAAGAGCCTCAGTCCGGTCGAGCGGAACTATGAGATCCATGACAAGGAGATGCTGGCAATCATCTGAGCGCTGGAGGAGTGGCGACACTTCCTTGAGGGTGCTCTATGCCCATTTGAGATCTGGACAGACCACAAGAACCTTGAGTACTTCTGCACGTCTAAGAAGTTGAACCGACGACAACCACAGTGGTCCCTACACCTGCCCCGGTTTGACTTCATGCTCCACCACCACCCCGGCCGCACCATGGGCAAGCCCGATACCCTATCCCGCTGTGCAGATCATGGAAGCGGAAGTGGAGACAACGCTGATATGACACTACTCCGCCCAAGTCTCTTTGCAACCCGCACCCTCGAAGGAGTGACCGCAGTTGGGGCGGAAGCGGAAATGCTCCGGGACATCCGGAGGCAGTACCGGAATGGAGAGAAGGAGGAGTCGGTGGTGAAGGCAGTGGAGGAACTTCGGAAAGGGCACTCACGGTCGGTATGGGCAGCGGAATGGTCGGAACCTGATGGGCTGCTCCACTTCCGAGGCAAGATCTACGTTCCAGGTGGAGCGGACCTCCGCCGCCGCATCCTGTCCCAGCACCATGACCCACGGGTCGCTGGGCATGCTGGCAGGTGGAAGACGCTGGAGTTAGTGGCTCAGAATTACTGGTGGCCTCAGATGTCCCGCTACATTGGACAGTATGTGAAGACGTGTGACCTTTGTCTCCGAACCAAAGCACAATGACATCCACCCGTCGGAGAACTTGTTCCGCTCCCCTACGACGTGATCATGAATGTCGTGGATTCGGTAAGCAAGGTGTCCCACTTCATTCCGACCCACACAACGATCACAGCCCTCAGAGCGGCCCGCCTGTTCCTTGCACATGTCTGGAAGTTGCATGGGCTCCCGAAGCAAGTTGTTTCTGACCGAGGTCCACAGTTTGTTGCGAAACTGACTTGGGAGCTCTACCGCCTGCTCGGCATAAAGCTGGCTACCACCACGGCATACCATCCGCAGGGTGACGGACAGACGGAACGGGTCAATCAGGAGTTGGAGCAATATCTCCGCCTCTTTGTCAACGAGAGGCAGGATGACTGGGATGAGTTACTCCCACTGGCGGAATTCCAATACAACAACCATGTCCATTCCGCCACACAACAGACTCCCTTCATGCTTGACTCCGGACGACACCCGCGGATGGGCTTCGAACCATGCCAGGCTGAGTCCCGACTCGAGACGGTCAATGTGTTCCGAGACCGCATGGACTCCACCCTTTCGGAAGCCAAGTCGGCCCTTGCAAAGGCCAAGCACGACATGGCAAGGTACTACAACCAACGCTGGGTTCCTGCCCCAGAGTACCAAGTTGGAGACAAGGTGTATCTAGATGCAAGTGACATCCGCACCACACGCCCTTCACAGAAGCTTGCCCACCGCTACCTTGGGCCCTTCACAGTGACGCGGAGGGTTGGACGGAATGCATACCGCCTCCGACTTCCGATGTCCATGCCCCGCCTCCACCCCGTCTTCAACGTGGTGAAGTTACTCCCTATGCTTGAGGACCCAATTCCAGGTCGGAAGGCTCGTCCGCCACCTCCGCCGGAAATTGTAGATGGGGAAGAGCACTATGTGGTGGAACGGATCCTGGACAGCCAGTTTGTGTGAGGACGACTCCAATTCCTCGTGAAATGGGAAGGGTATGGGTACGAGGAGAATTCGTGGGTCCTGGAGCAAGATGTTTCCGCTCCAGACAAACTCCGTGAGTTATATAGGACACATCCTGGTGCCCCTCGCCGAATCCGCTCGCTGGCATTTCAATCCCTCGTGTCCCGTGCTTCGAGGACGCAGCACGCTAGAGGGGGGGTGATGTCAGGGGACACCCTGTTTTCAATTTCCAGTTCCGACACCACACCCAGTTCCGACTCCATTTCCGACTCCGCTTCCGGTTCCGATTCCATCTCCGCCTCCGCTTTCGGAAATGATTCCGCTTCTGGGAGAACTCCCACCAGTTCTGTTCGCCTTGCCAGTTCCACTCCAATTTCCGACTTCCACTCTCGGAACAGTGTGGGAAATCAAGCGACTCACGTAATAGGTGGCATCAAGGGTCGATCAAGGGTAAGGGTGGTCAGGGAGGTGCAGGGTTGATGGCGGGTGCCAAGTGTTGTCCCTGGCTGCGCAGCGTAGTATAATACGGGCTCGCTGACATTGGGGGTCCTTAGACTTTTCTCTTTGGATTTCCCCTTGTCAGTTGTGTGGTAGTGTGATCTCCACAACCGGCCAGGGTTGCCCTTACAGCTGGGCTGGCAGGGGCATGGGGCCCATTGTCAATGCACCCACCTACTCGAGGACGCAGTGGGATGGGAGCCCTAGGGAGAGAGAGGGAAGGCCCACCCAATTCTAGTACAATGCATGCAGCCACCACCATAGGCTTAGCCTGGGGTTGGATAAAATGATAAATAAAATAAAAAGAAATAAACAAAGAAAAAAGAAAAAACCCTAAGGGGCGTGCAGACCCGATAAACCACCAAGGCACACAAGAAAAGTATGGGAATACCACTGGGGACGGAGTGGAATACGAGAGTGGGATTCCAGATGCAGACACTTCACCAGGTTGTTAGAAAGGTATGTTCTGCCACACTGCAGGCATATAAAAGTTTTCTTTTCTGAAAAACTGTTGAAAAAACTGTAAAGGTTTTCCAAATATTTTTAGTGTTTTTTATATAAAAGAAGCTATAATAAAATTTTGTGTTTTTATTAGAATTTGTTGAGCAAGAAAATTGTAAAAACTTCAAAGGTTTTTTCAAGGTTTTTTATGGGTTTCTTTGTCTTTTCTCAAAGAAACTTATAAAAAGACATAAAAAAACCCTGCAAAAAACTTATCTTTACAGTTTTGTGAACAGTTTTTCAGACCAGAAAATTTTATGCCTCCAGTGCCAGTGGATTATGAGCTGTGTCTCATTTACTCATGACGCATACGGTATGCTTGGCAGATGGGCACGGTCATCGATCCAATTGGAAAATTGTTTTAATCTATTGTGGATTTATCCCATGCTATTATTGCTGGAGTATAATTGATCAGATTTCCTTTTGGTTTCTTGTTTCGATTTGCGTCCTGATTTAGATGTAATGTGAAAGATCAGAGGCTGATTGTCTTGGTCCATCCAAATCACGAGGGACACACTTAATTAAGCCGGTGATTTCTCGCCGGACAGAAAATCTGGGAAGTGATCTACAGTGAAATTACAGATGTGAAATGAGACAGATCGGACGGTAATTCCAAACAGACTCTCCCTTCCAGCACTTCTTACCCTAAAAACCCATCGCGGCCTGACCTGCAACAGAACGCGGCGCGAAACCACCTGCGAGCTTGAAGGTTTTGCCGACTTCTTGGAAACAGGGGTGATCGTGTCGATTCGGGTGTCACGGTTCACCCTTTCTCGCAACTAACCATTCCTCAAGTTCGTCCTTCTCCATATTCAGGCCTGTGTCAGGTTCTTGGTTTTATGCACGTGTGGGCTTGTTGGTTTCGTTCTTGACTCTAACAAGTTCGCCCTAGAACACTGGACCCCATCCAATGTTGCGAAGTTGGTCAAGCTCTTCCACCCGTTGCTCATCCGGGGCATCAAATACAGCGAGGGTCCAACGACGAATTGATCGAGGATGTAACAGAGGCTGGTGATCTTTTAGATTGGAATGATCCATAATAATGCCTGTGCTCGTCCACTGGAGATTCAAAGGGATCCGGAGACTTGGATGGAGACTGAGTTGACTCTCCTGGATCGATCGGGCGTCTGGGGGTATATTAATACGGCCACGAGCAGCGCCTCTCGTCTTTCTCTCTGCGGCACGTCGTCCCCTCCCCCCATCTCCTCTCGCTTCGCTGTCCCTCGCAGAGACCGGCAGCGACCCCTCGCCCAGATCGGGTCGCAAGCCCAGGGCGGCTGCTCCCGCGCGGTAAACTGACCTCAACCTCTTCAGCCTTCGCCTTCTCCTTACCCTTCGGTGAGAGCGCGGGTGGTAGCGAGAGTGCGGGCGGTGGTGAGAGTGCGGGCGGTGGTGAGAGTGCGGGCGGTGGTGAGAGTGCGGGCGGTGGTGAGAGTGTGGGACACGGTGATGGGGCGGGAAGCGGTGTGAGGACCGATAGCGGTGTAAGCGTCGACGGCCGTGAGAGGGCGGGTGGTGGCGACAGTACAGGCGGCGGGGAGAGTTTGGGGTGCGGTGAGGAGGCGGGAAGTGGGGTGAGTGCCGATAGCGGTGTAAGGGTCGACACCGGTGAGAGGGCGGGTGGCGAGGAGAGGGAGGCTGACCGTGAGAGCACCGGGATCGGGAGCGGTGGTGGCAGCGCCGGGATGGACGGCGGTGGTAGCAGCGCGATGGGCGGAGGTGGTGGCAGCGCCTGGATGGGCAGTGGCGGTGGGAACCCCGGGATGGGCGGCGGTGGTAGGACCGGCGGGAGGTGCGGTGGTGCTGGGAACGGCGGGATGGGCGCTAGCGGTAGAAACAACGGGATGGGCGGAGGCGGGAGGAACGGCGGGAAGGGCGGAGGTGCTGGGAACGGCGGGAGGTGGGGTGGCAGTAGAAACGGCGGGATGGGCGGAGGCGGTAGGAGCGGCGGGAGGTGCTGGGAACGGCGGGATGGGCGGTGGCTGGAGAAACGGCGGGATGGGCGGAGGCGGTAGGAACGGCGGGAGGGGCGGCGGTGCTGGAAACACCGGGATGGGCAGTGGCAGTGGGAGCCCTTGGATAGGGACAGGTTGCGCTGCGCGCAAGTTGCGCGCAGCGCAACCTTTCCCTATCCAAGGGCTGCCTATGTCCGGCCGTCACCGGAGCTCTACATCTCCCACTGCCACTGCCCAGGGAAAGCCCTGCAAAAGAGGACGGACATCCTCCAGCCAGTTCATTGGACGCCAATGGCAAGGGAAAATGCCAAGATCATGGAGTCTGGGGAGAATGTCATGGTTCATGGTGGTTGTTTCCGACCAGCACTGGGAGGACCCAGATAGGCTTATATGAAGAATTTGCACAATGGGTGTCCTGCCGTGACTATCCTTATAATCAACTGAATCCCCATTGTTGCGGCGGCGTAACTTGAACAAAAGGAATTAGTGACACAAACAGGCACCCATAGTTCCACCACATAGGTGACTAAGAATGCGGCTGGACGGAGCACACATACAGCGCATATAGTTGAATCAAGGGAGAACCGGAGCCAGCCGGGCTCCAAAAGGTGAAGCAGTATAGCTTTCATCAAGTACACCCAATGGAAATGCAGTATATGGTCGAGGCCTAAGGCCAAGGGCCCCACGCACAGGAAGAACAGGGAGAAGCGGACAACAGACCCATCACATCCACGCAGCATCTAACCATGACACTCGGGAAGCTGCGCGAGGCGCCGTATCATAGTAGAATGTCGACCACAGCAGCGTAAACTGGGAGTCAAACACCGTGACCTACCGCTGTCGTCGTAGCGCTGGCAGGGGATACTCCACCGTTCCTGGACGGGGACAAGGGTGTCACGTCCTCGGGATACAGTGTCGGACGAAGAGCGGAGTGAGGGAGAGTGAGAAGTCGTTGAGCTGATACGTTAGCCCGAATCGGAGTGAGAACGGGGACTGGGGGTTGCCGTAGTGTCGGAGGTAAATTGCTCGAGGTGCCGTGTAGCAGTAGGTTCTGGATGGCGGAATGTTGGGAGGGGCGGTGAGGGTATCGGAGGTCGTATATGGTGTGGGATGCGCGCAATGATAGGGAAGAATAGGAGCTGACATATAATTCCTAGCTCCAAGACACTTTTCACCTGCATGAGATTAATCTGCTCCCTCCATTCCAGGCTCACGATTGCATCAATGCGCCGAGCCATGCATCAGGAAAAGCGGTTACGGCGCTAAAACTGTACATAGTGAGCAATCAAAATATATACAGTCTATATTGTTCTATGAATATATATACTGTACATACTGTATATACTGTATATGCTGGCCTAGGCCAGTATATACTGCCAGTGTATGTACAGTATATACAGATATACTGCATGTATAGTATATACTGTATGTACAGTATATACTGTAAGTACAGTATGTCCAGTATACACAGTATGTCCAGTATATGCTGTATGTACAGTATATATATATATCCATAGAACAATATAGACTGTACTACTATCACTGAGCACTGGCACTGGCAGGACATGGATCAATCTCCTCAAACTTTATGCAGCATTGCAAACTCCATAGAACTTGGAAAGGGTATTTGTATAGAACATGTATCTATACTATGTCCTTCAGTTGAACTATCTATCAATTATCTGTAGTAGACAGGAATTATAGGCAGTAGGTATGGACTTGTTGCTCAAAAGAATAGACTAGAAATTAATTCACTCTCTCAGTGAATTTAGTTGTCACTATAAATATATTATACACTACCTAGAAATTAATTCACTACAGAGGATTTCTATGTCAATAAATCGAAAGAACACTAGACTAATTTACTTGCCTCTCTCAGTGAATTGTGTTGTCACTGAGAGAGGGGGAAATCTGTCTCACTGTGCATGTACTACTACCCGGCTCTTTAGCGCCCAAGAGCTCGCGTGTCGGAGTCATTTCAGACTACGCTGGGTGCAGCCGCTTGTGAAAATAGAAATAACAAAATGAAATGGAGAAGTAGGGAGTGACTGGAAAATTTCGAAAATAATCAGAGAAATGTATGCATGGTACAAGAACAATGTGAGAAGAGATTGAAACACCATACAATAAATCGAATATATTATGCTTGATTTTGGTGCAGGAGCATAAATGCACCCAAGATTATCCTAACAAGAAAAGCAAGGGACAAAGGCGCCACCTGCCAGGGGCATCCAAATGCCTGAAATCAGGAAGTGGTTCACTGTACTACTAGTAGGCTGTTTTTACCATGTAATATCTTACTACACAGGTCATTTTTATTCCCACAAAAAATTGGGCAACATTGGTTTATATTTATCAAGAATTAAGAGCTATTGAACCATCCCTAGAAGATGGTATTGGAGTGATTCACATCCTGAACTCATTCCATTTCCTACTCAGTGATTGTATATATTTCGATTGCTCACTATGTACAGTTTTAGCACCGTAACTGCTTTGCCTGATGTGTCTGCATTGTAGTACTGTCTTCCTGGCCTTTGCATGGGTGGATTTGGCGTCCAAGAGGGTCCAGTCCATGCAGTCTCAGAACTTGTTTACCTACTTGAGCCAGGATTCACATAGTGCATCTTGAAGACCATCTACAGGTATTGTCTGGAGTTGGCAGGCCACTCTGAGGGCCATGATCATCATGTGTGTTGGAATAAAATGAGACACCTTGGGTACCAAGAAAGATTCTTCTGGAGTTTCTAGCACTGGTGGATGTAAGTGGAACACCCACTTAACTGTGGAAGAAATACAGATATCTATTGCTTGATATGACCATACAGTTCATAACTGATATGTAAGAGTAACCTAGTATCTGACATGTGAAAAAAAACATTTACCATACAGTGTATACCATTACCACACTGTCTGATATGTAAGTTGATCATGAAATGAATTGATGAAAAACCTGTCATACTTCTCCAAACATGTGTACTTGTCATGATGCGTTTATTTCTCATACTCAGGTGCTCTGTCCTGCCATTTCTCACTCCATCTCCGTGTTCATTCTGATCGCCATTGTCATGTTCGGCAACCAATTCTTGCTGTTCGCGCCAATTACCATAGCCATGCCGTCAACGCACGATCGACGTCTTTGGACTGACTTGGCGTTCATCGCTGGGCCTATCACCTCCTCTGCTCAACCCTCCTCCGATGGTGTTCTGATAATCAGATTGTCATGACCTGTGTATTTCCTGCACCTTGTTATCCCCATTTCCCCTTTCGCTACTCCTCCCCCGTGTTCGCTCGGCTTTGCCCTCCACCCCGACCTCTCCTCCTCTATTTCATCTCTGTTTGCCCTTCCTCGCATTTCGCCGAACAGCCATTCGCTGCTCACATCATTCGCCAGCAGGCACACCATCAAATCACAATCGACATCCCTACCCGGCATGATGGCTCGTCAGTAACTCCATCAGCTTCTCGATCCAACCCCCTTTTGGTGTTCATATGAGCAGGGTGTGTTTGCGGGACGTCCTACCTGTAGGTTGTGTGGGATCAACCCAGTAGATGAAGAACCCGTGCAGGGCAGTGTATATGCGGGCCCCAAGAGATGATTTCGTACATAGGTGTCTTCGCCACCTTCACTCTCCATCATTTCATGTTCTCCCTCTTCTCTCATTCTATTGCATGTTTATTTCATCTATGTTGTATCATGACTGTGCACCCCTATCCAACCCTGACTCGTGACGGCCTCTTTCCTGTTCGCTGATACCTTACGAGCATTCGATATTAGTTTACATTCGCGTGTATATTCCCCAGTTCAATTATCATACATCGTCCATCTTGTGCAAACTTGACCTCGCTGTGATCATCATCTTGAGCCTTCTCTTGGAAATATCTATCTTCGATCAGCAGAGGACTTAGGCATCACTGGTGAGTTCTCATACTTCATCTTCGTTACCTTAGCCTTTGAACCATTTTCTGTGCTGTTGGCGAAGGGCTCCGAAGGAGCACCTTCACCGGCAAAGGGATTGTCGCTACTTAGACAGCCCTTCCGTGACACCTTGCACGTTGCATCGTCAAGTGCCACGGGCCATTTCGCTATGACTGTAGATAGGGTGAGCCCCGTTTGGGCAACCTTCTTACCTTGTGAACATTCATTGGTTCACCTATTCGCCGAACGGCATACTTTTTCGCACAAGTTATTCGGGCATTCGCTGTGTTCACTAATACACGATATTAACGCCTAAAAACCAATCTTGACAGTACTCATCAAAGTCCAACTGTCCTACATCATCTTGGGGATACCGTGGAACAAGGGAGCATGGTTGTACAATCCATTCAATTGGAACTATCCCTCCTTGTTTCTCCCCATTCTTGTCTCACAGCCTTTTTACCTCAAACATGTCAATATATTTAGATGGCTCTGGATGTGGCTTGGAGAACCATTCAACATATGCAAATAGTTTGGGTACTGGAAGTCCTCCAGGCAACTCCTTTTTCTTGCCTGTAACATCCTTTGAGGCTGCAAATATCAGCCTCACTTGTGCTATGTGAAGTCCTATAAAAACGCGTGTAAGAAATGATTGAAAATGTTTAAATAAATAAGGTATCTTTACCGGCCAATCCAACTTGTTCAGTTCCCTCCTCACCATGTGGATCAAGAAGCACAGTGTCAAAACAAGCTATATTACTCTTTGCAGTTTTGAGTCGGGCAAGAATTGCTCGTCTCTCCACAGTACCATCAGAAACTCCAACCACTGGTAAGGCAATGGATATTTGAGTCCAGACTGCTATATTCTGCCAAATGTCTGGTAATGGTATAGTTTGAAGCAACTGATTAAGGCATTGAATTGTAATATCAGGCATTTGCCGCTTAAGCAGGAACGTAACAAGTTCTTTTACAAGCTGTTGGATTTGATACATGGTAGCAATAGCATATATATCATTCCGTGGAAATGGAGGATGACGAGCAACTGCATGTGAAGGTTTGTTATGAGACATGTGACCCTTTACTCTGAGTCGACGGATAGTAATGTCTGACATAGATTGAACTCCCTCAATATCTCCCACTACATCTGGTTGTATGATAGCCTCATCATATCATCATCATCATCTGCATCATATTTTCAACTTGTAGGCCTATTATGTTTCCAGTCTCAATATTGTTGTCGGACCAGTCATTGTCAATCCAATGGAAATAAAGTGACCGCTGTTGAATCTGGTCCTGACGTGTTAACCAAAGGATCATTTGGGCAAGATATTCCTTCCGATTTGTATGTTCAAATGCCCACTTGACCATATCAATGTGATAATGCTCTGATATCTCAGTGTTATAATTGTTTGTTGCACCAGCCCGTCGTATATTATCAGCATAATGTTTTCGACTATGCTTTTTAGGTATTGCCCAATTAACCTCCCCTCTCTTGACTTGGTGGCCACCATCCCTGACAAAAGCTTCTCGATGGATATCATAGATTTGATCAAACTCTGAAAGACGCTGTAGGTCCCCTTCACTCAGGTGTTTCCATTGTGCAGTAAAAATGAAGTCCAGTTCAGCTCTGACTGCCTGGATGATATCGCTTTTAACAACTCCATAGATTACTGGCAGGAAGTTCCTTTCAAGATCTTTCCATTCTCTTCCTGACCACTGAGAAATCTTGGATATCTATAGTATAAAGTTCTAGTGGGGGCGGTTGTGGGCCTCCCTATATGAAAACAGCACGCTCTGCTGACATAATCCTGACATAAGCCTGACATAATCCTGACTAAGACGCAAACAAACCACGCACTATGGCGGGGCTTGAATGCGAGCGGCGCAGCCGCGAGCGACCAAGCAGCGTTCCTGGTCACGTGACCGGTTCGCGTCCAACTTTGCTGGCGCGCGCACCCACCTTCCCTCAACCCTCCTGCTGCCATTTCCTGTGGTCCAACTGGCAACCTCTGGCTCTCCTGCCCACTGTCTCTGTGCCTGCTGGATCTGTCTGTCTGCTGCTGGCTCTCTGTCTATGTTGCTGGCTCTCTGTCTGTTGCTGGCTGTCTCTCTGTCTGGCTCTCTGTCTGGCTCTCTGTCTGGCTCTCTGTCTGGCTCTCTGTCTGGCTCTCTCTGTGTCTGCTACTGGCTTTCTCTGTGTGTGGCTCTTCCTGTGTCTCTTACTGGAGCTCTCTGTCTCTCTACAGTCCCCTCAGGTAAATATTGTTAATATTTTCGCTTTTTTATCCTCTTTTGACTTCTTTTCACCCTAGGCTGCTCCTCTCATTGCATCCCACCTTCCTTGATGGTCATTACTGGCTCTGGTGTGTTTTTTCCTGTAATATCTATCATTTCTTCCAATAATTTTCGCTTTTTTATCCTCTTTTTGTCTTCTTTTCAGCCACCTCTCTCAATGCCTCTCAGCATCTCACATTGCCTGTCTGATATTGGTGCATCTGGTGTGTCTTGCTATCATGTTTTGATATTTATTAGAATCAGCTTCTCTCCATGGTAAATATTGCTATTTCTTGCTATAATTTTCGCTTTTTTAATCTCTGTTTGATTTCTTTTCAGCTTATGTTGCTCCTCTCATTGCCTCCACCTTTCTTGGTCATCACTACTGTCTCCTGTGTGCTCTTTCCTTATCATATCTGTCATTTCTTCCCCTAATTTTCGCTTTTTTATCCTCTTTTTGCCATCTTTTCAGCCCAGGTTCCTCCTCTCAGTGTTTCCCACCTTTCCTGTCTGCCATTGCTGCATCTGGTGTGTGTCATGCTATCATATTTGTGTTGTTTTGACATTTATTAGGATCAGCTTCTCTCCATGGTATTTCTTCTAACATTTTCGCTTTTTTAACCACTTTTTGACTGCTTTTCAGCCTGGCCTGCTCCTCTTATTGCCTCCCACCTTTCTTGATCATCATCATAGCCTGTGGTGTGTTTTTTTCTGACATTTCTTGCAATAAGATTTCGCTTTTTTATCCTCTTTTTTTGTTTCTTTTTTTTTTTTCTAGCGCAGGTTCAGAGCTCCCACCATCCTGTGTGTCATGGCTGCAAGTGGTATGTTTCTTGCTCTCATATCTGCTTCTTTTTTGATATTTATTAGGAACAGTTTCTGTTTTTTTTTTTAATTGTTATGTATTTGTTTTATTTTATTTTTTCATGTATATATATACTGTATATTTGTCAAAATAGATACCAAAAAATTGCCTTGACTTTGCTAAAAATTAATGACAACAGCCTCTGCTTGCAAAATGTAAGTCTATTATCCATCGTAAACCCTCTGACATTTATTTATTTTCTCTGCACCTACAATAAGTTCACTTTTAGGCTCTTAGAGTTATGGTACATATGGGGACATACTACAAACAAGGGACATGCTATGCACACTATACTTGGGTGACATGCTACACTCAGGGGACATGCTACACATGGGGGACACAGTACAAACAAGAGACATGCTACACATGATATACTTGGGGTACATTGTAAGGGCAACCCTGGCTGTTTGTGGAGATCACACTACCACACAACTGACAAGGGGAAATCCAAAGTATGTATAAATGAACAGAGTATACAAGAGAGGGGATTCTCACCTGACAAGGGGAAATCCAAAGAGAAAAGTCTAAGGACCCCCAATGTCAGCGAGCCCGTATTATACTACGCTGCGCAGCCAGGGACAACACTTGGCACCCGCCATCAACCCTGCATCCCCCTGACCTCCCTGACCCTTGATTGACCCTTGATGCCACCTATTATGTGAGTCGCTTGATTTCCGACACTGTTCCGAGAGCAGACATCGGAAATTGGAGTGGAACTGGCAAAGCAAACAGAACTGGTGGAAGGTCTCCCAGAAGCGGAATCATTTCCGAAAGCAGAGGCGGTGATGGAATCGGAACCGTAAGCGGAGTCGGAAATGGAGTCGGAACTGGAAATGGAAAACAGGGTGTCCCCTGACAGACATGCTATGCATGGGGGATACGCTACACATGGGGGCATGCTACACACAAGGGACATAATCCATATGATATACTTGGGAGACACACTACACATGGGAAGCATGCTACCCATGGGGAACATGCTACACATGCAGAGGAGAATCGCGTCAGACTAGCAGCTTATGCGGGCGAGTTGCTGGCCTGGCAAAGAGAGAGTGAGCTGGCGAAAAGTGAGCGGCGGCGACCCAGATGGCTTAAACCAAAGCGACCCACCAAGATCCGGGCCCCTCCAAAGCTTTATGTGAAGAAGCGCGCCCCCAAAACGACCGCCGTTGATCCAGAGGATGAGAGTAGCGGCTCAGAGAGTGACGAGAGTGAGGACGAGTGATTTCCCACGGGTGTTTCAGATACCCGTTTTGAGCTCCGAGTCCCTTCATGACTGGGGCTCACATTTATTACATTCCTCAGTTATAATTTGATAGATTAGACCTATAGGCAGCAGTAAAATATGGTGCTATAATATACTCCGATCTTTTGAAGAATTTAGGACAGCACAGGGGACAATGAATGATAAATCCATTTTTGCTGTTTCAAATGACGGTGGAAAACTGTACCCATTTGGAAGGGATCACATGGCGATTGACAGGTACCACCGTACATGGGACAAGGTCCCAGACCTGGTGTTTGGATAGGGAGCCCATCTCGTCCGACATGCTCTGCTCCCATTGAGGAGCATCTGCTCAGGTCAGGATCTCACGGTAGGATTTAGGGTCAGAGTCGCCACCCATGCAGCTGTCAAGATTGGCTTTTAGGCGTTAATATGGTGTATTAGTGAACACAGCGAATGCCTGAATAGCTTGTGCGAAGAAGTGTGCCGTTCGGTGAATAGGATGAACCAATAAGCATTTAGAAGGTAAGAGGGCTGCCCGAACGGAGCCCGCCCTATCTACAGTCATAGCGAAGTAGCCCATGACACTTCATGATGTAATGTGCAAGGTGTCATGGAAAGGTTGTTCAGCAGCAACAATCCTTTCGCCGGCGAAGGTGCTCCTTTGGAGCCCTTCGCTGACAGCACTGATAATAGTATGAAGACTAAGGTAATGAAGGTAAAGTACAAAAACTCACCAATGGTGCTTAAGTCCTCCTCTGGTCGAAGATGGAAATCTACAGGAGAGAGCTCAAGACGATGGTCACAGTGAGGTCAAGTTTTGCATAAGATAGACGTATGATAATTGAACTGGGGAATGTACATGCGAATGTAAACTACTTATATCGAATGCTCATATGATATCAGCAAATAGGAAAGAGGCCATCTTGAGTCAGGGTTGGATAGGGGTGCACAGTCATGATACAAATAGATGAAACACATATACAATAGAATGAAAGAGGAGTGTGATCATGAAATGATGAGGAGGAAAGAGGACGAAGGCACCTATGTACGAAAACACACGCCTTGAGATCTGCATACACATTACCCTGCACGGACTCCTCGTCTGCTGGGTTGATCCCACACGATCTATGGATAGGATGTCCCGCGAATGCATTCTGGCCATATGAACACCTAAAGGGGTTGAGTCGGGAAGATGATGGGGCCAGTAATGAACATCATGCCGAGTAGAGGATGTCGATCGTGTTTGATGGCGTGCCTGCTGGCGAATGATGCGAGCAGTGAATGGTCGTTTGGTGAATAGGGCGAAGGGCGAATGGAGCGAAGATAGAGGAGGAGTGGTCGAAGGGAAGGGTGAAGCTGAGCGAACATGGAAGAGTGGTGAAAGGGAAAATAGGGATAGCTGGGTACAATAAATAAACGAGTCATGACAGCAGCACCACTCGGCAGCCGAGTTTGCCACAACAATGCCAACAACGTCGTCAGGGACATCTGCACCCCCTTGAGAGCTGGTGCATATGTCCTTCATCACCCTGTGAAGTACTGATTCATAGGAGAGGCCTCACATGGCTGCGCTGGCAGTGGGTAATTTAGGGAATGGGTGGAGCATTGAGGGGCAACTTCAGGTGGAACCGGCTGGGCAGGTGCAGAAGTCAGGGTGGGTTCAGGGGGGTAAGTCCACCACAATCTCATCAAGAGATGGAACGACGTCGACCTCAGTGGTAGGCAGGTTGGACTCGTTCACAACGACCCCTGGATGAAGCTCGCGTGGGCGACAGTCCTGGCTCTCAGTGTTACGACCGTTCATTTCCGACTTCCGACCTTCAGTTCTGCAACATTTTCCGCCCCTCCAATGTTTCCGACATTCCGCCCATTGTTCTATTCCCTTGTTCTTTCGACTCTATTACTCGGACCCACCGGACCCACCTCACCGTTCATCAAGACCATATGTCTGGCCCTCCTTGTGTTTCATTGTCAGATATGTTTTCCCGACCCCTTGTTCTTTGCCATTGTTTTACCTTACCCTGATCCCCCCTTGTAGTCCCATTGTTCCCAATTAGTTAGTTCCCACGCATTGTCTACTCGACTTCCGCTTCCCCCGGAATTTGCTTAGTACCATCCCATTACCTGTTGTCTCAGCTCTTTGTATAAAAGCCTGTCATGTATGTCTGTTATTCTGCAATCAGATAATTGCCTTCGATACTTGATTTCCTTCGCTCCATCTCCTGTTCTTAGCACAGCGAGTCTAGCAAGACCTCCGTCTCTCCGCCTTCCGTCTTCCGCCTTCCGCCTCAAGTTCCAACCAACCTTTAGTTCAGTACTTTCCGACTTCCAACTCCTTTCCGAAATACTTAGGATGATAGTTTATTGGGGGCGCAACCTACAAGTTGAAGCCGCTGTCCTTTCCAGTTCCGACTTAGCGGAAATCTCGATACGTAACACTCAGCCAAGACAATGTTCCTAGTCACGTGGATGTTTCCTGTGGAACGCTCGAGGCAGCAGTAGGCTTTTGAAGTCTCAGAGTAGCCGACAAGCATGCACTCGATGGAGCGGCTGTAGATCTTTGGGTTGTCACCGGGGACATGAACCCAGGCACAACATTCAAGCTCTCGCAGGTGGGAAAGCTCGGGACACCTTCCGAACCACATTTCATAAGGGGTCTTCCCTTCAAGAGTGTGGGTTACATACAATAACACATGCACAATGAACTTCAGCCAGCAGCACTTCAACATGAAGAAGGGGAGGAAGAGGAGGCACAAGCATGTCCTATGAGGGCACCAGTGTCCATCTTCTTTCATGGGCTCTGATACCTCCCAAGGTGCACATCATTTGCACTTTTGAATCCCTCATTTATCCCATCAAAGGCAAGTGCCATCTTCACATGTATGGACCAGTTTAGCATGTGCCAGCTGCCATTCCATCTCCTTTACTGGGTTGTTGAAGTCAGAAGTATCTGGATCTGGAGGCCATGAATAGGCAACCTCCTTTGCAACTGGAATGGCACATATTTCATTGGCAGTGGACATGCCCAGTAGGTATCCCTGAATATTGGCTTTTATGTGCTCTGACACCCTTGCACAGAATGCTTTGCTTTTCAACAGGATGTGCATCTCCTCTGCTGATGGTGCATTTTTTAACCATACCAGCATGTGCAGATGGAGTGCTGCTCTCCCTTGAGACTTTACTGTTCCTATGTAGGCATTAACTTGTGTGAGTATACCTGGTGTGCTTTTGACCTTATACCCTGTGACTTCTACTCCAAACAGTGTTTCCAGCACAGTCTGTATGATAAAATGAAAGAATTTGCCACTGCCTAAGGATCCGCTGTGATGTTCTTGGCTCACTTACTTTTGTCTGGCCTGGCGGTTGAAAGGAAGGCACCCATGTTGATTTATTCCCCTCCAACAATCTGAGCTATTGGATCGTTGATGTCATGCAGGCTGAGAGTGATCCAAAGGCTGGGTGGTGACTGACAAGGTTGTATTTGGGTGTTTAATATTGCATATTAGTGAACACGGATAATGCCCGAACAGCTTGTGTGACAAAATATGTAGTTTGGCAAATAATGTCAAGCCAGTAAAGATTATGAAGTAAAGGGTTACTCAAACAGAGTTCACCCTGGTCTACAGTTGAAGTGGATAGCTCATGACACTCAACAATCTAATGCGCAAGGCTTCACAGAAAGGTTGTCTGGAAGTAACAATCCTTTCACTGGCAAAGGTACTCCTTTGGAGCCCTTCACCAACAGCATAGACAAAGGTTCAAAGACTAAAGTCGTGAAGGTGGGATATAGAAACTCATCAGTGGTGCCTAAGCTCTACTCTGGTTAAAGGTAGTAGTCTAGAGAAGAGGGCTCAGGAGGATGATCACAGTGTAGTGAGGTTTTTGCACAAGATAGACATATGATAATTGAACTGCAGAATATACATGCACATGTAAACTACTTATACTGAATGCTCGTATGCTACCTGCGAATGAGAAAGAGGCCGTTGTGAGTTGGTGTCAGGGTTCACGTATTTCCTTCCACAAGTTTCTATTTCCTTCCATGAGTTTCCGTTACCTTCCGTCAGTTTCCATAACCTTCCATCACATTCCATCACATTCCATCACCTTCCGTCACATGTCACCTTCCATCACCTTCCGTCACATGTCACCTTCCATCACCTTCCGTAACCTTCTACAAGTTTCCGTCTCCCCTATTATGTAAGCCTTGCCAGTGCTATAAGACTGTAGCCCGTGTGGTGGTGTTTCCTCAGCTTGATCTCTGAGGATACCCACTACACAGTTGGTCATTGTCCTAGTATCGGCTCTTATCTCCTTGAGTATCTTTGGTTGTGGCTTCGTCATTAGTGTTGCCCTCACAGAAGATCAAGCTCATAGGACGACCCCACACACTTTTCTTAACCAGCCTTCATCTCAGCCTATGGCAGACCAACTCCCAGACGCATACTGGGACTCCCTGGGTGACCATGGGCCATTTCTTCGAGGCCTCCTTTCCAGCCAAGCACAGCAGCTGCAGCAACTTCAACTGCAGAATCAGGAGCTGCACAATCAGATTGTTAACGTTCACGACCACTTAGCCCATGCTGCCACCAACGCTGCTGTTGCTGCTTCTCAAGCCCTTGCGCCCTCAGTACCTCACAGTGTCCCTCCATCTACTCGCTCTATCAAAGCAGCGGAACCGGAGAAGTTCAATGGAGACCGTGCAGAGACTGAAGGGTTTATCAGGTCTATCAGATTGTCCATTGCTGTCCAGCCGGCATCCTTCCCAGATGAGCGCACAAAGATCCTATATGCTCTTTCCTTCATGACAGGAGGCTCTGCGGAGATATGGGCACACAACGAGACACAAGCTGTCATTGATGGCACCTCCTCTATATCCACACTGGAGGGGTTCATTAAACGTGTGGAGGAGGCCTTTGGTGACCCAGATCGTGCCAGAATGGCTCACACTAAACTGCATGACCTTAGGATGGCGTCAGGAATGTCGGCAGATGAATACACGGCTCAATTTGAGATCCTGGCAGGCAGGACAGGCTTTAATGATGAGGCACTCGAGGATGCCTATGCTCGTGGCCTTCCAGCAGGTATCCTTGATAAGATCCACGCCCAGCCCTTTCTTCCATCCAACCTCAAAGCCTGGAAGGAAGCAGCCTGCCAGATTGACTGCAATCATCGCCGTCTGTTAGAGGTCAGGAAGGCACAGACACCTCATGTCCCTAATCGCCCTCCTCCTGCCCGACCACTCCACACTCCTGCTACGGCTCCTGTTGTCACAGCACCACCCAGTAATGCGACACCTATGGACATTGACTCATCCTGCCGCCGCACCAAAACAGGGACCTGCTACAACTGTAAGAGACCTGGTCACATTTCACCAGACTGTCCTGAACCTCGCAAGCCACGAATCCGCGCAAACCTCACGGAGGTGGACATTGCAGCAATTGTCTCTAAATCTGTGGCAGCGGCGATGGAGGAACGCAAACAGAAGGTGGAAGCCCCTGTCCAAGATGAAGGAAAGGGTTTTTAGGCCAGTCAGCGGTGAAAGACATGCCCCGCTCGACGAATCGGTTTTCAGTTCTCGAAACATGTACAATAGGGATCACAGGCGATATGATGCATACTTCTCCTATCCCTGATCGAACTGAAACCAAACCAGCCATGCCAAAAACCCAACCCATCGCTCCAGTTGCTAATGCAAACCTTCCAGTCCCTCTATATGTCCGTACTGCTGACCTCCGCCGATGCACCAAAGTACCTCTCAAGGTCCACTCCGTTGACACAGGGCATCCACTTGCAATTGACTCCCTCCTTGACAGTGGTGCTACAGGGATGTTCATCGATGTGGAGTTTGTAAGGGAACACAGACTTCAGACCCGCCCCCTACCCCGTGCCATCCCCGTCTACAATATTGATGGTACCCCAAATGAGGCTGGCTCAATCAAGGAAGAAGTTGACCTCATTTGCACCTTTGGGGATCATACGGAACGTGCCACATTCTCCGTCACGAGCCTTGGACGACTTGCCATCATTCTTGGTCACACATGGCTTGTTGAACACAACCCAGAAGTTGACTGGCATACAGGAGATGTGAAGATGACACGCTGTCCCAAGTCATGTGGGGGCAGACCTGTTGTCAGAGGGCCCACAGTCGAAACTGTTCCAGAAGAGAGTGTAGATCAAGAGGAGGTTCCCATACAGCACACCCACTCCCTACTTGAGGAAGGAGACAGGACCTTTGTCATCATTGTG
This sequence comes from Gautieria morchelliformis, assembly GCA_015179125.1. Taxonomy (NCBI): domain Eukaryota; kingdom Fungi; phylum Basidiomycota; class Agaricomycetes; order Gomphales; family Gomphaceae; genus Gautieria; species Gautieria morchelliformis. The sequence continues at coordinate 110,531 of WHVA01000320.1, forward strand.
AATGAGAGTCCTGAAATGATTGGCGCAGGCTGGACTGTCTCCCAACAGCTTGCTGAACGGGCCAGCAAGTCTGCACCAGTGATATCCTTCGAGGACCTTGTCCCCAAACCGTACCAGGAGTTCAAGGATGTGTTTTCTAAGGAGTCATTTGACCAACTGCCTCCTCAAAAGCCCTGGGACCATGCAATTGAGCTCACTCCAGGTGCACAACCCTTTAGCACAAAGGTTTACCCAATGTCACCGGTTGAGCAAAGGGAACTGGATAACTTCCTTGAGGAGAACCTGAAGAGCCATCGTATCCGTCCTTCCAAGTCACCTATGGCATCTCCAGTCTTCTTTGTGAAGAAAAAGGACGGCAGTCTTAGATTTGTGCAAGACTACCGGAAACTCAATGATATAACAATCAAGAATGCCTATCCTTTGCCCCTTGTTCCAGACAATATGAATAAGATTGCTGCTGGAAGGGCTAAATACTTCACAAAGCTTGACATTTGCTGGGGATATAATAATGTACGCATAAAAGAGGGAGATGAGTGGAAGGCAGCCTTTCGGACAAATAGGGGCCTGTATGAACCTCTAGTCATGTTCTTTGGACTCATGAACAGCCCAGCAACCTTCCAGACGATGATGAATGACATCTTCAAGAGTCTCATCGATGAAGGGGTTGTGGTGGTGTTCATGGACGACATTCTCATCTTCACAGAGTTGCTTGAAGAACATCATAGGATTGTACGACGTGTCCTTGAAATCCTCCGGGCCAACAACCTGTACCTCAAACCTGAAAAATGCCTATTTGAGCAACTAGAGGTGGAGTATCTCGGCCTCATCCTCTCTCAAGGACAGGTTGGCATGGACCCAGTCAATGTTGAAGGGGTGCGGGACTGCCCAATACCACGTAACGTCACTGAAGTCAAATCATTCCTTGGTTTCATCAACTTCTACCGTAGATTTGTGGAAGACTTCTCACACATTGCAAAGCCCCTCAACCAGTTGACAAAACAGGATGCCCAATGGTCTTGGGATCCAAATGGCCCAGAGCAAATGTCCTTCGACAAGCTCAAACTCCTCATCACCTCAACACCGATCCTTGTCCTCCCTGATCAAGACAAACACTTCCGTCTTGAAACAGATGCCTCAGCCTATGCCACAGGAGCAGTACTGTCCCAGCTATGTGATGATGGCAAATGGCGGCCTGTGGGGTTTGTCTCCAAAAGCCTCAATGATGCTGAACGCAACTATGCCATCCATGACAAGGAGCTTCTTTCTGTGATTTGGGGATTAGAGGAATGGCACCACATCTTAGAGGGAACGAAGCACAAGGTTGAGATTCTCAATGACCATCAGAACCTCACCTACTTCCGCACTGCACAAAACCTGAACCGTCGTCAAGCACGCTGGTCACTCTACCTCTCTCGCTTTGATTTTGAGCTGATCCATCGTCCTGGTCGTCATTCAGCCAAGCCTGATGCACTCTCACGACGCGTGGATCATAAGCGAGGGGAGGAAGACAACCAAAATCAAGTCTTACTTACCCCTGACTTGTTCCACATCAAGGCGAATCCTCCAGAGGCTGGCGCGCAGTTAGTCCCAGGTGAAGGTGATGCTTTCCTCAATCGAGTAAGGAACTGTGTAGACCGGGATGAAAAGGTTGTCAAGGCTCTCAAAGAACTGGGCTCCTCTGGAAATCATCAAGGCGAATCCTCCAGAGGCTGGCGCGCAGTTAGTCCCAGGTGAAGGTGATGCTTCCCTCAATCGAGTAAGGAACTGTGTAGACCGGGATGAAAAGGTTGTCAAGGCTCTCAAAGAACTGGGCTCCTCTGGAAATTTACGAGGAGAAGAGTGGTCTGAACAGGATGGGCTTGTCCTCTATCACAACAAAGTGTACGTGCCGCTTGATGCAAAACTACGACATGACATAGTGAAAGCACACCATGACATGCCTCTCACCGGTCACCCTGGTCGTTGGAGAACCACTGAACTAGTTGCTCAGAGTTACTGGTGGCCTGGGATGGGACGTTACATTGCAAAATACGTGAAGGCCTGTGACCTGTGCAACCGGACAAAAACCTTCCCTGCTTCTCCCATTGGCAAGCTTCTACCAAACCGTATCCCAGACCGTAGATGGCAGGTTATGTCTGTTGACTTGATCGTAGAACTGCCTACCAGTCATGGCTATGATGCTCTCCTTGTTGTCGTCGATCGCCTCTCAAAGCGTGCACATGTCATTCCCACCACTTCAGATGTAACTTCGGTGGGAGTTGCCCAACTCTTCCGTGATCATGTTTGGAAACTTCATGGGCTCCCTGAAGAAATCATCAGTGATCGAGGCACACAGTTCATCTCCCAGTTCATGCGTGAACTGAACAAACTTCTTGGTGTCAAAGTCGCTGCCTCTACTGCTTATCACCCCCAAACTGATGGACAGACTGCAAGGGTTAATCAGGAGATTGAGCAATACCTTCGACTATTCATCAACCAGCGTCAGGATGATTGGTTTGAATGGATATCCTTGGCCGAGTTTGCCTATAACAACCGAATCCATGCCTCAACCCAGACTACACCCTTCATGTTGGACAGTGGCCAACATCCAAGGCTGGGACTGGAACCAGTCCGGGAAACTCGACTCGAGGCCCTGGATGAGTTCACAACACGGATGGAAGCGGCCACAAGAGAAGCTCGTTCAGCCCTGTCCAAGGCAGCAGAGGACATGGCACGCTTCTATGACGTGCACCATAAAGCAGCCCCAGTTTATAAGCTTGGTGACAAGGTCTGGCTCAATGCACAAAACATCACAACCACTCGCCCAATGAAGAAGCTAGACCACAAGTGGCTAGGCCCCTACACTGTTAATAAGGTGGTCTCACGAAATGCCTATGGTCTAAATCTTCCTGCATCCTTTGGTCGCACACATCCAGTGTTCTCTGTCGTCCTGCTTCGGCCATATGAAGATGACCCAATCCTTGAATGTCATGCCCCTCCACCACCCCCCCTGTCATACGGGATGGAGCCGAAGAATATGAAGTTGAAAGGATTCTAGACAGCAGGATGTTCCATGGAAGGTTGGAGTATCTCGTGCGCTGGAAGGGCTATGGAGCTGCCGACGGTCTCTGGCTACCAGCGAAAGATGTCTCTGGGGCAAAGTGACCCGTGAAAGAATTTCACCGGCAGAACCCAGAGGCACCTCAGCGTATCTCAGCAGCCACATACATGTCCCTCCCCTTCCAGAGATTTCAGAACTTCACAGAACCTTCCAGGCAAACTCTCTTCGACTGGACAGCAGGCAGGGCTTCTACTTATAATGTCAAGGGTCCAGAACCCCAAAGATAAGCGATATCGGCCTCCGCCTAACCAATTCATTCCGATAAGCTATATATCCCCTCTCCACCTGTGACCGCTCACTTCCACTGCATCGACCCCACCACATCCATCAACCATGTCCTCGCCCGCCATTGAGCTTGTTGCCCTCCCCAGCTTCACCCAAAACCTCTCTGACCTGCCAAACATGTCACGTGTCGATCCCACCCTCCTGCACTTCTCCGGCTTCTCATCATCCAGTGCAGCCAGTGAAGCCAAGCTACAAAGGATGCTTGACTGCCGTGATCTCGACATCGCATGGTCTTCAAAGTGGTCCGTCAGCTCTGAGGACCTCACACCAGCGGAGAATCAGGTGCCCACTCGCCCTGCACTCGCATTCCTCAGACCCCGACACAGACGAGAGAACACGTACTACATCGGCGACCCTGTCTTCCTCAACGATGGAACCCCCCCTTGTGGAACCCCCTACACTTTCGAAGGCTGGGTGGGGTGGCGTTTCCGTAACATGACAGGAGAGCGAATACGTCGAGCAAGGTTCCGAGGGCCGCACTTGCCCATGGACCCCAATCCCCCTGAGCTCATCATTGACCTGCGTTACCAGGAAGGGAAGGGCCAGGAGAGATGGTGGTCCCGCCTGTGGCATACTTGGAAACGATGTCTCGGTGGATGTTGAGGGCTAGGTGGCAGCTGTGCTTGTCGGGACGACAAGCATTGAGAGGGGGGTGATGTCAGGGTTCACGTATTTCCTTCCACAAGTTTCTATTTCCTTCCATGAGTTTCCGTTACCTTCCGTCAGTTTCCATAACCTTCCATCACCTTCTGTCACATTCCATCACCTTCCGTCACATGTCACATTCCGTCACCTTCCGTAACCTTCTACAAGTTTCCATCTCCCCTATTATGTAAGCCTTGCCAGCGCTATAAGACTGTAGCCGGTGTGGTGGCGTTTCCTCAGCTTGATCTCTGAGGATTCCTATAGGTGAAAGTAGCATGGTGGGAGGTTGTGGGCGCGCTGACCAATGCTGACCAATGCTTGGTCATTAGTTTGTCAGCGGAGCGCGCGAGCGGCGCAGCCGCAAGCCAAGAACGCTGCGCAGCATGGTCACGTGACCGTTTGCGTTCCAAATTAGGTCAGCGGCGAGCGGCGCAGCCGCGAGAGAACGCTGCACAGTGGTCACGTGACCCGTTCGCGACCAGAGCGTGCATACGCGAGTGTGGTCCGTGCACGACACGCGCGCACGGTATAAAGGCCGAACGGTAAGGACATAACGCCAGGAACCTGCCCAACCGGCGATTCCTCTGTCTGCTGTCTGCTATGTGCTCTGTCTGCTCTGTGCTCTGTGCTGTCTGCTCTGTGCTCTGTCTGCTGTCTGCTCTGTGCTCTGTCTGCTCTGGGTGCTGTCTGCTGTCTGCTCTGTCTGCTGTCTCCTCCTTTAGCTGGCTGGCTGTCTATGGCTTTGGTTGGCTGACTATCTATTGGTAAGTAATATCTCTTTTTTAATTTATTTGATTTGTGTTTGTAATTTTATTGGTTCCTTTTTTTTTATCATATTGTATTCACATTTGCTTTATATTTTTGTTATTTTTTTCGAAAATAGATTTAAATAAAATCCCAAGACTGCTGAAAAAAATGTATTTTGATATATATATTTTTCAGGTTTTTTTCGAAAATAGGCATCAATAAGTTTCTTCTAAAATTAATGGCAATATGTTCTGCTTTTAAATGTGGTTTGTTTTGTTGTTTTATTTACTGTAAAGCTGCCAGGCACTCCTTCTCTGGCTATACTGGTGGCTGGCTTACTATGGCTTTGGCTGGGCTCTGGGTTTCTCTGTCAGTCTCTGGGCTTCTCTGGCTTTGGCTGGGCATTAATAACAGCTTCTCCTTCAATGTACTGTACTTTTTTGACATTTTTTTACAAATAGATGTCAATAAATTATCCTGACTTTGTGAAAATTGACAACAGCTCCAGGTTAAATGTACAGTGCATTTTTTTGACATTTTTCGAAAAAATAGATCATATTGTGTTAGCAACTAAGGGGCTATGGCAGGGAAGGTTCGGTAGAGTTCTTAGAAAGCTAGAATCAAATACACTCTCTCAGTGAATTTATTGTCACTGATGTATTAATACAATACCTAGAATCAAATACACTACATGATTTTCAGTCAACATGCTATGTAAATATGAAGAATACTACTCGCCTCTCTCAGTGAATTTATTGTCACTGAGAGAGGAGTGTAATCCTGTCTCAGAAGGCATATACTTGCACCCGGCCCTTTAGCGCCCAAGGGCTCGCGCGTCGAAGTCATTTCAAACTCCGCTGGGTGCAGCCGCCTGTGAAAATAGAAATAACAGAATGGAATGGAGAGATAGGGAGTGACTAGAAAATTTCGAAAATAAGCAGAGAAGTGGATGCATGGTACAAGAACAATGTGAGAAACAATTGGAAACACCACACAATAAATTGAACATATTATGCTTGATTTTGGTGCAGGAGCATAAATGCACCCAACATATTGACTCTGCTAAAATTAATAATAACTTCAGCTTAAATATACTGGACATTTTCTTGACATTTTTTCAAAAAATAGATAAGCCTGACTTTGCTAAAATTAATGACAGCAGCTGCTTAAATATGGTTTCCTTGACTATTTTATTTATGTCTGTATATGTCACAAAATAGATATTGATACATGTCCCTGAGTTTGCTGCTAAAAGTTAATAAGTAATAACAGCCTCTGCTTGCTTCACTTTGAGGCCCTTGGGGATATGCTACACATACCATTGGCACATGCTACGCATGCTATACTTGAGGGGCATGCTACACACACTATGCATGGGGAGACACATGTTATGCGTGGAGACATGCATGTTATGCATGGGGACATGCACCCTATGCTTGGGAACATGCACCCTATGTGTGGAGACACGCACCCTATGCTTGGGGACACGCACGCTATGCGTGGAGACACGCATGTTATGTGTGGGGATACGCACCCTATGCTTGGGGACATGTACACTATGCATGGGGGCATGCATGCTACATGTGGGGATACACTATTCTTGGGGACAGACAGGGTATGCATGGGGACACACACGCTATGAGTGGGGACACACTATGCTTGGGGACAGACACACTATGCTTGGGGGACACACTTTGCACACTATACTTGAGGGAGATGCTACACATGGGGACACACTATGCATGGGGGACACACATGCTATAATTTAGGGTCATGCTATGTTTGGGGACATGCTGCATGTGGGGACACACTACACATGGAGACACACTACGTACACTATACTTGGGGACATGTTATATGTGGGGATATGCTACAAACCAGGGGACACACTATGCATAGGGGCCACACATGCTATAATTTAAGGACATGCTACAAACCAGGGACACGCTACACACAAAATACTTGAGGGATATGTTATGCATGTGGGACATGCCACACACACTGTACTTGGGGACATGCTGCATGTGGGGACACACTATGCACACTATACTTAGGGACACATTACAAACAAGGGACACACTACACACACTATACTTGAGGGACACACTATGCACACTATACTTGGGGACACAGTACATGTGGGGACATGCCACCTGTGAGGACACACTACGTGTGAGGATGCGATATGTGTGAGGACAGATGAAGTGTGATGACACACTACAGGTGAGGACATGCTAACGTGAGGTAGGGGACACACAGACATGGGAGAAATGTGTAGAGTCATTACCTGTTATGTATCGGGTTTGGCTCTAAAAGGACTGCGGCTTCAACTTATATGTTGCGCCCCCAACTATCATGCTAAGTATTTTGGAGATTGGAGATCAGAAGTTGGAGGAGGTCAAGTATTATAACTGAAGAGGTAAGGGTTCAAGAATTAAGTGAAGTTGGATATCAGAAATTGAGTTGGAAGACGGAGGTCAGAGAGACAGAGGCCTTGCAAGTACTTGCTCTGCTAAGAATAGGAAACAGTGCAAAGGGAGTCACATATTAAAGTTGATTATCTAATTGTAGAACAGAGGCATACGTGACTGGGTTTTATACAAAGAGCTGAGACAACATGTCAGAAGGTAGAGAGGTAAGCAATTCCAGTGCAAGCGAAAGTCACTAGGATAAATGGAGTAAGTAACTAATACGGAACAAGGGGAACTACAAGGGGGTGCCGGGTAGAACTAAGAACAATCAATAGGCAAAAGAACAAGGGGAATGTGGGTCTAATTGATAGTGGAACAAATGGATCTCCTGATGCTCCAGACTTGCTATGCTAAGGGTCAAGTAGGGAAGGTTGGTGAATAGAGTCAAAAGGGGAAGTATGTGAATAGTAAAGAACAAGGGGATCAAAAGGTCAAAGTGTGGACATTGCAGAATAGAGCCAGAGGAGGCATGGAGGTACCAGAGTTGGTCAAGCAGCATGGTCATAACATTACCTACCTTGACCTGTTACTTAGAGCTACTTTCAATCAATAAGATGTGTTTTACTTATCTGAATGAAATTTTCTTATCCGAATGTGTTTGACTTATCCCAAGTTTGATTTACCCAAGGTGTTTGACCTTACCAATGTGTTTGACCTACCAATGTGTTTGACCTACCAATGTGTTTGACCTTACCGATGTGTTTGACCTTACCGATGCGTTTGACTTGCACCCCCGCGTGAAGCGCGGGTATCCACCTAGTTTACTATATGAAAGCGCCTAGGTGGGAGGTTGTGGGTGCGCTGACAAATGCTGACCAATGCTTGGTCATTAGTTTGTCAGCGGAGCGCGCGAGCGGCGCAGCCGCGAGCCAAGAATGCTGCGCAGCATGGTCACGTGACCGTTTGCGTTCCAAATTAGGTCAGCGGCGAGTGGCGCACCCGCGAGAGAACGCTGCGCAGTGGTCACGTGACCCGTTCGCGACCAGAGCGCGCATACGTGAGTGTGGTCCGTGCACGACATGCGCGCACGGTATAAAGGCCGAACGGTAAGGACATAACGCCAGGAACCTCCCAACCAGCAATTCCTCTGTCTGCTGTCCGCTATGTGCTCTGTGCCCTGTGCTCTGTGCTCTGCGCTGTCTGCTCTGTCCGCTGTCTGCTCTGTGCTCTGTCTGATCTGGGTGCTGTGAGGACATGTTACCTGTGAGGACATGTTACGTGTGAGGACACGCTACCTGTGGGGACACATTACATGTGAGGACACATTATGTGTGAGGACACGCTACCTGTGAGGACACGTTACGTGTGTGGACACGCTACCTGTAAGGACACGTTATGTGTGGAGACACGCTACCTGTGAGGACACACTACCTGTGAGGACATGTTACGTTTGGGGACACACTACCTGTGAGGACACATTACGTGTGGGGACATGCTACCTGTGAGGACACGCTACCTGTGAGGACACGTTATGTGTGAGGACATGCTATCCAACTGCACTTTGGGTCTTCCCCCATTTCTGATTTTGGTATTGTTTCTGGTTCTGTGAGAGTGTCGTCATCGGAGGATCAGCTGGCATATCCATATAACCACATTGTCAAAATTCAGGATCCCCAAGATCACTATTGGATCTATTTCACAATGCACAAGCTTTGAAACCTGTGGATTATGACAATAGGCGCAACCTTATAATCTCTGATGATTCACTCAAGACTATTACCACTTTCATGTCTAGAGTCGCTGGGAGGCCCACCCCAGAGGTCGAGAGAGAGCTCTGCATGTTTGGCTGTTCCATGGGTGCATACATGATTCATGATACTATATGAACAGGGATATATTTTGCATGATGCTATTTACCCCAATGCACTTGACCTTACTGATCCATTTGACTTTACCGAGGTGTTTGACCTGCACCCCCGCGCGAAGCGCGGGTACCCACCTAGTTACACTATATGAAAACAGCTCGGTGGGTTGTGGGCGTCGAGCTTATGTCAGGTTTTAGGTCATCAATTTGTCAGCGGCATGCGAGCGGCGCAGCCGCGAGCCAAGAACGCTGCGCAGCATGGTCACGTGACCGTTTGCGTTCCAAATTAGGTCAGCGGCGAGCGGCGCAGCCGCGAGCATAGAACGCTGCGCAGCGGTCACGTGACCCGTTCGCGACCAGAGCGCGCATACGCGAGTGTGGTCCGTGCACGACACGCGCGCACGGTATAAAGGCCGAACGGTAAGGACATAACGCCAGGAACCTGCCCAACCGGCGATTCCTCTGTCTGCTGTCTGCTATGTGCTCTGTCTGCTCTGTGCTCTGTGCTCTGTGCTCTGTGCTCTGTGCTGTCTGCTCTGTGCTCTGTCCGCTGTCTGCTCTGTGCTCTGTCTGCTCTGGGTGCTGTCTGCTGTCAGCTCTGTCTGCTGTCAACTCTGTCTGCTGTCACCTCCTCTAGCTGGCTGGCTGGCTATTGCTTTGGCTGGCTGGCTATCTATTGGTAGGTAATATCTTTTTGTTAATGCATTGCCATGTATTTTATTTTATTTGTGTTGGTAATTTTATTGGTTCCTTTTTTTTTTTCATCATATAGTATTGTCACATGTGCATTATATTTTTGTGATTTTTTTCGAAATTAGATTTAGATAATATCCCAAGACTGCTGAAAAAAAATGTTTTAATATCAATATTTTTTGGGTTTTTTTCGAAAATAGACATCAATAAGTTTCCTCTAAAATTAATGACAATATGTTCTACATTTAAATGTGGTTTGTTTTATTGTTTTATTTACTGTAAAGCTGCTTACCAGCCACTCCTCTCTGGCTATACTGGTGGCTGGCTTACTATGGCTTTGGCTGGGCTCTGGGTTTCTCTGTCAGTCTCTGGGCTTCTCTGGCTTTGGCTGGGCATTAATCACAGCTTCTGCTTCAATGTACTGTACTTTTTTGACATTTTTTCGCAGATAGATATCAATAAATTATCCTGACTTTGTGAAGATTGACAACAGCTCCAGGTTAAATGTACAGTGCATTTTTTTGACATTTTTCGAAAAATAGATAGTCCTAACTTTGCTAAAATTAATAACAGCTTCAGCTTACATGTACTGGACATTTTCTTGACATTTTTTCACAAAATAGATAATCCTGACTTTGCTAAAAATTAATGACAGCAGCTGCTTAAATATGGTTTCCTTGACTATTTTATTTATGTCTGTATATGTCACAAAATAGATATTGATACATGTCCCTGAGTTTGCTAAAAGTTAATAAGTAGTAACAGCCTCTGCTTGCTTCACTTTGAGGCCCTTGGGGATATGCTACACATGCTATACTTGAGGGGCATGCTACACACACTATGCATGGGGACACGCATGTTCTGCGTGGAGACATGCATGTTATGTGTGGAGACATGCACGCTATGCTTGGGGACATGCATGCTATGTGTGGAGACACATGTTATGCATGGGGACACACACGCTATGCTTGGGGACATGCATGCTATGCATGGTGACACACATGTTATGCTTGGAGACACACATTTTATGCATGGGGACATGCACCCTATGCTTGGGGACATGCATGCCACATGTGGGGACACACTATCCTTGGGGACAGACAGGCTATGCATGGGGACACACATGCTATGCGTGGAGACACGCATGTTATGCGTGGGGACAAGCATGCTATCCATGGGGACATACACGCTATGCTTGGGGACATGCATGTTATGCGTGGTAAGCAATTCCAGTGCAAGCAAAAGTAACTAGGATAAATGGAGTAAGTAACTAATACCGAACAAGAGGAACTACAAGGGGGTGCCAGGTAGAACTAAGAACAATCAATAGGCAAAAGAACAAGGGGAATGTGGGTCTAATTGATTGTTACGTATTGGAATTCCCAGAGGTCGGAACTGGAAAGGACAACGGCTTCAACTTATGTGTTGCACCCCTGATGAACTACCGTCCTAAGTATTTCGGGATTGACTTGCGGATATCGGAGAAGGCAGAAGTCAGGAACAGAGTACTGAGAGTCCAGGTTCGAAGGTCGGAGAACAAAGGTCGGAAGAGGCGGAAGAGGCGGAGGACAGAGGGTTGAGAGCGGAAGGAGACAAGCCTAGCAAAACCCGTTGTGCTAAGAACAGGAGACAGTGCGAAGGGAATCACGTATCGAAGTTGATTATCTGATTGCAGGAACGGAGACATACATGAGGGGGTTTATACAAAGAGCTGAAGCAACAGGTAATGGTATGGTACTAAGCAAATTCCGGAGAGTGCAAGAATCGGATAGACATATGGGGCAAGTAACTAATGCGGAACAATGGGATGACAAGGGGGGTGCAGGGTAGGGTAAGTACAATGGCAAAGAACAAGGCGAGTAAGTACAATAGGCCTCGGAAGAAACGGAATTACGGAAATGGTATCTTGCTGTATTCAGGGTCGAGTACGGGGGCCGGTATCTGGAGGTGGCCAGGGGTACTGAAATCACAAGGGTCGAGGTAGAGGGTTGCGGATGGTGCGGAGGATATGCGGATATGGTGGAGATGGTTGAGCAGAACAGTCGTAACATTGATAGTGGCACAAATGGATCTCCTGATGCTCCGGACTTGCTATGCTAAGGGTCAAGTAGGGAAGGCCGGTGAATAGAGTCAAAAGGGGAAGTATGTGAATAGTAAAGAACAAGGGGATCAAAAGGTCAAAGTGTGGACATTGCGGAATAGAGCCAGAGGAGGCATGGAGGTACCAGAGTTGGTCAAGCAGCATGGTCATAACATTACCTACCTTGACCTGTTACTTAGAGCTACTTTCAATCAATAAGATGTGTTTTACTTATCTGAATGAAATTTTCTTATCCAAATGTGTTTGACTTATCCCAAGTTTGATTTACCCAAGGTGTTTGACCTTACCGATGCGTTTGACTTGCACCCCCGCGCGAAGCGCGGGTATCCACCTAGTCTAAGAGTTAAACGAGGGGGGTGGGTGGTTGTGGGCCCGCTGACCAATGCTTGGTCATTAGTTTGTCAGCGGAGCGCGCGAGCGGCGCAGCCGCGAGCCCCCGGTCTGTTTAGGTCAGCGCCGAGTGGTGCAGCCGCGAGCTACAAACGCTGCGCAGCAGCGTTCCAGGTCACGTGACCGGTTCACGACCATACGCGAGTGGTCCGTGCACGACCCTTCGCTTGGTATAAAGAGAGCGATGCTGCAGAACCGCACTCCCCACTGGTGTCCTCCTGTGTTCTGGCTGTGGTGGGCTTACTACTGCTTTGGCTGGGGTCTTGGTGTCTTTCTGTGTGTCTCTGGGTGTCTTTCTGTGGTCTCTGGGTGTCTTTCTGTGTGTCTCTGGGTGTCTTTCTGTGTGTCTCTGGGTGTCTTTCTGTGTGTCCCTGGGCTTCTTTGGCTGTGACTTGACACCACCTTCTGCTTCAATGTCCTGTATATTTTTTGATATTTTTTCGCAAATTGCTATCAATACACCTAACTTGCTAACCTTAATAATAGCCAACTTAAATATCCTGTACATTTTTTTGTTATTTTTTCGCAGATAGAAATCAATAAATCTAACTTCCTAACCTTAATAACAGCCAACTTAAATATCCTGTATGTTTTTTTGATATTTTTTCGCAAATAGATATCAATAACTTATTCTGACTTTGCTAAAGTTAATAACAACTTCTGTTTTAATGTAGTGTTTTTTTTTTATCTTTTGTCAAAAAATAAATATAGATATCAATGAATTATCCTGACTTTGCTAAAATTAATGACAACAGCTGCTTAAATGTAATTTCTTTTCCTATTTTATATATGTCACAAAATAGATACTGATACATGTCCCTGATATGTGTGAGGACGCACTACCTGTGGGGACGCGCTACCTGTGAGGACACATTACATGTGGGGAAACATTATGTGTGGGGACATGCTACCTGTGAGGACACGTTATGTGTGGGGACACCTTTCGTGTGAGGACATGCTACCTGTGGGGACACGTTACGTTTGGGGACACGCTACCTGTGAGGACACGTTACGTTTGGGGACACGCTACACGTTACGTGTGGGGACACGCTACCTGTGAGGACACATTACGTGTGAGGACATGCTACCTGTGAGGACACGTTACATGTGGGACATGTTATGTGTGGGGACACATTACGTGTGAGGACACGCTACCAGTGGGGACACGTTACATGTGGGGACACGCTACCGGTGGGGACAGGCTACCTGTGAAGACACGCTACCTGTGAGGACACGTTACGTGTGGGGAGCTACCTGTAAGGACACGTTACGTGTGGGGACACGCTACCTGTGAGGACACGCTACCTGTGAGGACACGCTACCTGTGAGGACACGCTACCTGTGAGGACACGCTACCTGTGAGGACACGCTACCTGTGAGGACATGCTACCTGTGAGGACACGTTACGTTTGGGGACACGCTACCTGTGAGGACACGTTACGTTTGGGGACACGCTACCTGTGGGGACACGTTACGTGTGAGGACACATTACGTGTGGGATACGCTACCTGTGAGGACACGCTACCTGTGAGGACATGTTACCTGTGAGGACACATTTTGTGTGAGGACATGCTATCCAACTGCACTTTGGGTCTCCCCCCATTTCTGATTTGGTATTGTTTCTGGTTCTGTGAGAGTGTCACTGGAGGATCAGCTGGCATATCCATATAACCACATTGTCAAAATTCAGGATCCCCAAGGTCATTATTGGATCTATTTCACAATGCACAAGCTTTGAAACCTGTGGATTATGACAATAGGCGCAATCTTATAATCTCTGATGATTCAGTCAATACTATCACCACTTTCATGTCTAGAGTCGCTGGGAAAGCCATCCCAGAGGTCAAGAGGGAGGTCTGCATGATCGGCTGTTCCAGGGGGCATACATGATTCATGATAAATAATTTGCATGATGCTTTTTATTTGCCACAATGCACTTGACCTTACTGATGCGTTTGACCTACACCCCCGCGCGAAGCGCGGGTACCCACCTAGTGGAAAATATAGAACAATGAGACTGCGCATATGCTTTGTCACAATGGGGTGACACGGGGTGACGCGGCTGGCTTACGCGTTCACTCCTGCAGCTCATGCCAGATCTCACCAGAGGCGGTGTTAACTGGGGTTGAATAGGACTACTACGCAGATGTCAGTGCAGTCACAGCACCGGGAAATCAGGTGGAAAATGGCAGAATGCAGATGCGAATGCATGTGCAGACACGGGCAATCGAGTGACGACGAGTGCGAGTGCATCCAGAAAAACTCGAGTTGAAGCTGTCAAAGCAGACGTACCGGTATCAGTTGGTGGCAGATCTGAACCGGAAGCAACTAGGTTTTGTAAAATAGATTAGAGCTACCTCTTCATGCAAAATGTGGGCAAAGGCCTTCCGGTATCGGTTGGTGGCAGATCTGAACTGGAAGCGACTGTTTATTGTAAAACACGTCGGTGCGTCACCGGTATCTGCAGATTTAGCCATTCATTACCGGTATTTACAGCTACGCGCAGCCCTAATTCGAGCCGATTTCCACTGGGGTTGAAGCGCTGAGATCTGAGGAACGGATCGGATCCGCTGAGAGGGATTAATAGGTTTTGTTACCGTTTTTGGCGTCGAAATACAGGGCTCCATGTATCCGGGGCCTGCCGGTATCATGGCGCCATGTCTGTAAGTTCAAAGTTGGCCAAAAAGGCGCTGGCGACCACGATCGATCGCATGTGGCGTATAAGAGAGGCTTGGCTTACTAAGCGGCAATGAATGCAACCGGCAATACGCCAAGCAGTTGGGGCCTTTACTGACATCTGGATGATGAAGCCGAGTACTACGTAGCGAGGGCGCTTGCCTGATTGACGCGAGGTGGTTCTAACTTTACGCTGTCTCCTCGTGGGGAATTTGTCATGATAGCGCTCCACAACACCCGATTAGTGCGATACCAGTGCTTCATCTCACTGTGTCCGCCTCCCACTCGCCAAACGACATTGTCCACGGCAAAGGCACGTATAATAGCGAGACTCAATCGAGGGATCGAAGCGTAGCGCTTAGCACCATTACCATGGCCCTCGTCAACCTACAACCCACGTATGGATCTCTCTTTCTTGGAGTCGTTACTTCCGTGGGGTAAGCTGCCTCAGCTATCCTTCAGCATACGCTTTCCCCCAGCTATATGAGCTGATGGAACCGGATTCAGCTTGATGGGAATCACCACTCTGCAAGCATGGTTATACTGGAACGCATACGGCTCCAAGGATAGCCTCAGGACAAAGCTTATGGTCTATCTCCTCGCACTACACCCCACTATCTCATACTTATGTATACTGTGTTCATTGCATAGGTCGCGACTGTTTGGTATTACACGATCCATTATTGTAAGCTCCTACGAAAAGTAATGCGGAATGCCTAGGACTTTGGAATTCCTGCGAGTTTGTTTTGCGGTCCACGCCGTCTACCATTACCTTGTTCTCGAATGGGGAAATCCAAAGGCCCTTGCGAGTTCCATCTGGTAAGCAACGCAGAAAGCCTTCCTCGCAGTGGTCTAACTGCCTCGTAGGAGCGTCGATGTGCGTACTGAATTTATTAATGCAGCGACTCGCTCAATGACGTGTAAATGATGCATAGATTAACCTGATTATCACCGTCAGTAGCCGCCCTATCATGTGAGATGCTCGAGCTGTCTGATAGCTTTGAGCAGGCTTTCATCCAGCTCATTGTTCATTGCTACTTCGCCTACCGGGTCAAAGTCTGTGCGTGTAAACCACATTCTCGGTCTGTAAAATATATTAACCTTGCCTAGTGAGCGGGGGAAATTGGTACATGGTTTCTCTGATCGTGAGCTATCAAATAATGTGCAGCATGAATGATGACCATGACAATGTTCAGGGATTCTTCGCTTTCGGAAATTGGGGTAAGTCTCATACTTCTTCGTTAGTATACACATCGCTGCAGGCATTCGCCGCTCCGTGTACCACACACTTACTGGGTGCTCACTTTCTCTTTGGTATGGTTAGCCATGACGATCGGTGGGTGCTCGTGCTCCCTCGCGGGAACCATTCGTGCTAAACCTATCGCGCAGCTACGTATGGCGCCACGTATGTCAACTAAGGTTTTTATCTGAAACGGTGTTATCACTGATATCATCCGACAGTATTGCAGCCGACACATTTTCCAAGATCCAGGCAGCAGACAACCTTCCTGGGGTAAGCACTCAATCTCTTCGGGCAGGGCCATCTGAGTGACCGTCTTCGTACAGAACTTCGCCACCGCCGCATTGTCCTGCGCCATCGCCGCAGACGTGTCTATCACTGTGTTTCTCCTCTACTGTCTGAATCGCTACCGTGAAGCACACTCACCGTGAGTGACTTCTCAGGCTGGGCTGCGAACGCTTGCCAATGGACGTCCATGATACGTCTGGCATTGTACTTAGGTCTCTCTCACTTATCAACCGACTGATGGTCTATTCCGTCAACGTCGGAATCCTCACTAGGTTGGCTGTTTTATACTTTCAATCTGTCAGCTCCCTCTGATCATCCGTCAGTCTGTCAGATATAGCAGTGCTCGTACTGGTACCCGCATTCGTTTGCCTGGCTATCTCATGCACTCATGTTCCTTTAGTCTGACGGGCCCTTGCATGGTGGTCTTCAGTACTACGCCATGTACGAGGTTGTTGGCAATTGTGGGTTCTTTCCCTTTTCTTCTGTTGTATACGTATTCAGCCTCGTCTGATGGCTTCATCCCAGTCTACGCCAATTCTTTGCTCGGAACGTACGTGTGGTCTCCTAATTTCTGCATGTGTGAATTCACATAGAAAGATGAACAGTCTAAACGCCAGGGAAAGCGTACGAAAAATCCGCCCTGACGTTGCAATGTCTTCAGGTCCGCCTACACTGGGCACATTTCCGGTATTGTTGCTACTACTTCAAACTCCAGACTCCTTAATCTCATGACAATGATGCCGTCCTATTTTGCAGCGTGATACTGTCGTCTTCGTCCACCAGACATCTGCCGCTACAAGTCGGACTGTCGAGGATTCGACAAAGATGGAGCTCCAGGTACTACTAAACCAGTACCATGGCCAATGCTTTGGTGGCTGATTATCATTTCGAACAGGACCTGTCTTCGCAAAGCTCAAAATAGTGGCCATAGAAACTGAATGGCAGCTTATTATTAGCTTTAAATCAGTGTACCTGTTGTTATTCTTGTCATTTGAGCCAAGAAACCACTTGCGGTACCGTAACCTTGTGGTCCTAGTGACGACAATGTGCAGTTAAACAGAACCAAGGCTATCCCTCAGTTGGTTTCTATATATGCTGTTGGTTTCTATGCCGTTTCTATGCTTCTGTCAGGCAAGTTTCGGCTAGAAAGGAACGTTGACGTCATTGCACTGGAATCATCTGATTAGATCACTGGGAAATACTATTACTCTGCGGCCCGGTATTGCTATCCAAAGTAGTAGTAAAGGTTCCCAACGATGTAATACCGGGCCTACCACACTGTGCCTCAATGGACCATGCACTAACTCACTTTTATGTTACATAAAGGGAAAGAAAGAAAGAAAGACAAGTTTGCCTCAGAAAAGACCCTGGAGTGCCGCAGCCCTGCTAGGCAAAATTTACTTGTTATGTAATCGATCATCCAATGGAGTCCTAGGCATAATTACCCGAATCTGTCAATGGCCCGTGATCAAATTTAATATTGAGGTACGTAGCATGCCGGCTGGTGAGTGGAAACCCCTGGTGGCGTTGCACTGTACTTATGTAAGCACCCACCTGCCAGTGAACTAACAAGTACCCTCAGTGATTCAGTCAATATCCCGGTCGCTACTGAAGCTCTGCTGGAGTGACGCACATGGCTCCCCTCGTCGACCTTCGACCCACTTACGGGTCCCTGTTTCTTGGAGTCCTTGCATCCGTTGGGTAAGTGCGTCCAACGCTGTACTGGCTTACCAGACACAATGGCACCCAATGTAGTTTGATGGGTATCACCACGCTTCAAACCTGGGTATACTGGACAAAATATTCTGCAAACGATGGCTTCAGAATAAAACTTATGGTGACTTAATTCTGGTCACAACGCAGGGTCATTCTCGCGCAAATAGCTAAGATGCGGTCGTTGAATAACAGGTCGCAATCATATGGTATTGAAATTCTAGCTATATGAGTTCTTATGAATGATTTGCAACGTTCAGGACTCTGGAGTGTCTACGAACTTGCTTTGGGGTGCATGCCGTCAACAATTACGTTGTGATCGAATGGGGGAATCCCAGTGCCCTTACCGTGTCAATTTGGTAATTGACAGCGGCATGTCTTCCTTTCGATGTTGCTGACTGTTCGCGTCCTGTAGGAGTGTGGACGTGTGTGCAGACGTTATTTTGTTTGTATCTCACTCAGTGACACGTTAATATCTAGATTAACTTGGTCATGACCGTCAGTTGTCGCCCTCCCGTATATCTGTGACGATTGTGCGCCGATATCTTCCTATACAGGCTTTCATTCAGGTCATTGTTCATGGTTTTTTCGCCTATCGGGTCAAAGTCTGTTCGTTCAGCCGGCCTACCCTCAGATTATGAGTATATTGATGTCGCTTAGTGAGCCAGGGGAACTGGTACATGGTTGGGAGACAATTGTAAGCAAGCATGTCGTTGTGTTTCTGCAGTACTAAGTCGGAACCTGGGTCAGGTATTTTTGTCTTTCGGAAATTGGGGTCAGTCTCGTGCTTCATCTCTAGGATACTCTCCCTCGAAAACCATATACCCATTGCTTACTTTGAATCCTATGGGGCAGCCATGACGATCGGTACGTGATCGCGATTCCCGCCGCTTCGGGAACCACCGTACTAAGCCGGCCTGCCAGCTCTGTATGGCGCCACGTATGTCACCTAGAGCATGTATCGAAGTACTATTTTCATCGACAACGTGCTTGCAGTATTTCAGCCAAGTTTTTTTCTGGGATCCAGCCTGGGCCCGCAGAACCTTACCTCAGTAAATCTTCCATTGCGTTGCGTAAATACCATCATATTCATTATCGCCTTATGCAGAACTTCGCTAACGCTGAATTAGCCTCTGCCATTGCTGCAGATATGTCCATCACGGTTTTCCAGCTTCACTGTCTGAACCGTTACCGGTCAGATGAATCGCCGTGAGTGCTTTGGAGTGGGGTTGTTCCTGCAGTACAGGGAAACTGACGCGACGCCTGACCTTGTACTCAGGTCTCTGTCTATCATCAACCGTCTAATGTTCTATGCGGTCAACGTTGGAGTAATAATGACGTTGGTAGCTTCTTATACCTAAAGCTGAAACCTCTGATCCTCCGTGTTAGCTTGGGAGATATCGCAGTGCTGATACTGGTACTTTCGTTCTGTCGCCAAATGATACGAGTAATTCTCATGCTTACTTTCAGTCTCTCGACGATACTAAGGGTCTTCAGTACTTTGCGGTGTACGAAGTGGTTGGCAATTGTGGGTTCTGTTCGGGATGGAGGCCACACTCTAATCTTATGGTTTCATTTCAGTATATGCCAATTCGTTGCTCGCAACGTACGTCTGTTTATTTCACACCATAACTGACCCTCAGCGCGTCCGAACAAATACATAGCCTCAATGCACGGGATAGCGTGAGAAAACTACGTCCTGGCTTTAGGATGTCTTCATTTGATGCAGCCTCAGTTGCTGGATATCCGGTATGGTTGACATTACCTCGGACCTTGGTAAAGTGTGGTGAATCGTATTTATCAGCCGGGGCACCCCAGCCTTGTCTTCGCTCATCAGTCATCTACTGCCAGTAGGACTATTGGAGGCAGGACCAAGATTGAGGTAGTGTGCAATTGATATGAAGGCCATGGACTCCCTGACGAGTGACCTCTCGAACAGGATGTGCCTGTCAGAAGCACTGCCTAGCTTACAGCAGTGGAACAGTATGACACCACCAGCCAGCTTGTGACTTCGTGTCTGCCACCCTGCGTTTGTTATAATTCTCTGCATCCGCACTCGTTGTTGCTTTCCTGTGCCACAACTGTCCTGTGTCTATCCTGTGTCTACCCTTGGTTCCAATGGCTTGTCTACTCTCGGTATACAAGTCGAAACCTGTCAAATTACTACCTGTATAATGATTACCAAGTTGACACTTTACGATATAATGCGGGCCAGTAGGAAGGTTTTATTGCCTTTGAATACTAGCAGGTCATCTGCACTGCCAAGCGGGACGAACATTATCATGGTTGACTTGGCTCATATTATGCGTTGCAAGAGAACAAATCTGATGAAAAGAGCAAAATAAACACCATACTCACTGAAAATGTTTCATAGAATCTGTTTTTGTCAGTAAATATGCTCTCTGAACCCATTCTGTAGACCTGATCCTGCTCCATTTATTTGATGGTAGTACAAACTCAGTAATTACTGAAGCTGTATAGCTGTCTATCTGTTTCCCTGATGGTCACACCCATTCTGTAGACTTTTATGTCACCCCCCTTGATTCATCTGTTTTGGTAGTTATCAGACATAACTGGCTCACCCACTACAATCTGTTGGTTGACTGGGTATTGGGTCATATTATGTTCCAAACTACCCTTCCTGGTGTCATGACGCGGTTATTTCCCATACTTGCATACTCTATCCTCCCATTTCTCACTCCATTCCGTGTTCGCTCCGATCGCCCTTGCCCTGTTTGGCAACCGATCTTCGCTGCTTGTGCCACTCACCATAGCCACGCCATCAACGCACGATCGACGTCTTTGGACTGACCTGGAGGTTCATCACTGGTCCTATCACCTCCTCTGCTCAACCCTCTTTCGATGGTGTTCCTATGATCAGATTGTCATGACTTGTGTATTTCCTGCACCTTGGTATCCTCGTCTCCCCTTTCACCATACCTCCTCCGCCTTCGCTCGGCTTCGCCCCTCACTTCGACCACTCCTCCCCTATGTCCTCTCCGTTCTCCCTTCATTACATTCGCCGAACAGCCATTCGCTGCTCGCATCATTCGCCAGCAGGCACGCCATCAAATACGAATCGATACCATTTACCCGGCGTGATGGTTCATCACTACCCCCATCATCTTCTCAATCCAACCCCTTTGGGTGTTCATATGGCCAAAGTGTGTTCGCGGGACGTCCCTTCCATAGGTCGTGTGGATCAACCCAGTAGGCGAAGAGTCCGTGCAGTGTAGCATGCATGCGGGTCCCAAGACATGGTTTCATACATAAGTGCCCTCGCCACCTTTACTCTCCATCGTTTCATGTCGCACTCTTCCCTCACTCTATTGTATGTTTATTCCATCTACTTAGTATCATGACTGCGCACCCCTATCCAACCCTGACTCACGACGGCCTCTTTCCTATTCGCTGATACCTTACGAGCATTCGATCTAAGTAGTTTGCATTTGCATGTACATTCCTCAGTTCAATTATCATACGTTGTCCATCTTGTGCAAACTTGACCTCACTGTGATCATCGTTTTTGTAGTTACCTTAGCCTTCGAACTATTTTCTGTGCTGACGGTGAAGGGCTCCGAAGGAGCACCTTCGCCTGCAAAGGGATTGTCGCTACTTAGACAACCCTTCCGTGACACCTTGCACGTCACATCGTCAAGTGCCACGGGCTATTTCTCTACGACTGTAGATAGGGCAAGCTCCACTCAGGCAGCCCTCTTATCTTGTGAACATTTATTGGTTCACCTATTCACCGAAAGGCATACTTATTCGCACAAGTCATTCGGGCATTCGCTGTGTTCACTAATACACGATATTAACGCCTAAAAACCAATCTTGACACCTGGCAGTCCTGTGCAACCTCTTCTGGCTTTGGCTCACACCTCCATAGCTGAGACTGAGCCAACCCGAGTCTGGAGGCCCATTGGGTTGCTCTTCTTAATGCAGCTGCATTTTACCATGCCTGCAATTAGAGGGTTGCCGATGCTTTCAGCTAATCTGGTGATGCCTGAGACCAAGAGTTTGGCCCGCTCAGCTTCTGAACATCTGAACCCATGGATCTCAAGGATTCCCAATGGAGTATCACCACTTTGCAGATGTTTTCAGCAAGTCCAAAGCTGATGCCTTGGCTTCACACCAACCCTATGATTTCAAGATTGTTCTGAGGATGGTGCTATCTGCCTCAACCTCTGTTATATTGCTCGCCACATGGAGTTTGCCATGCACTAGCTTTTGTTGATGAGCACATGAACATGGTTATGTTTGGCCTACTCAGTCTTCCATGAGCCCCCATCTGGAAATCAGCCAAAGGAGTACTAAGGAAAAGCAGGGACTTACCAAGGATTTCGAGGAGATTGATGACGTACCAATTGTCGACCCTTTATCCTTCCCCTTCCCCTTCCCCTTCCCTTCATTCCCTATTCCCTTGCCTCAGCCTCCCTGGCATCCTTCTCCTCCTTTGCCTCGTATTCTAGACAAGGGACCAAAACTCCACATGAGTTCAGATAGTGAATGGAAGATTTGAAGAGATGATTACTCACCCTCTGGTGATATGCAAGCCTGGTGATTGCGAATACATCACCCACACATCTTCCCGGCCTGGCCACTACATGTGTGGCTGTAGCGGAGGCATCACCCGCACTTCGCTGGCTTTCATAACCATCTCGGATATGTATAGGGCTGCTGTCAGCTGTGCGAACACTGCAAAAACAATCGAACACTTACCCCAATAAAAATATTCTAGCCTAGCAGGAAGGTGTGCTCAGGGTAGCCCTGCTTCACCACCGATTGTGGGATCTTGTCCGCTTCAGCAACTTGCGTGTTCACCCAGCCTTTTCAACACAGTGCAGTTGGTTGCTCAACTGTTAGGAGTTTGACCGAGGGACTCCGAGGCGCCTCTGAATGGGGTTGCCATGGACCTGGCTCTATCCTGGCCTTTTTCAGCATCAGGGTGTTCTCTCCTTTGTCTTCTGATGATAGGAACATTGGTCGCTGCTTCGTGCGCACAGGCTGGACTGTGGCCAGTGGTTGAGGTGATTCGTGCGACACAGCAATAGGCTCAGTCACAGGAGCCGAAAATTCACTGAAATTCAAGTTAGATGGGTTAACAGTAGGGAATTGGTCATGTATCTTCAGGATCCTTTGCAGTACTCCACTTGACCTTGGGCTCCTTCGACAGATGTCGCAACACTGTGGGACCAGGAACCAGGTTCATCTCAACATCGAGAAATGCTGGGTCAACTGTGAATGTCAAACTTCCAAGCCACTCCTTGGCTTCATT
>WHVA01000321.1:0-133548 GCA_015179125.1 Gautieria morchelliformis
TGGCTTTCTCTGTCTGTGCTCCAGGCTCTCATCACTGCACCTGGTGGTTTTTCTTTGCCATTGATTGTTGCTTTTTTATCTTCTTTTTTATCTCTTTTTTATTGCTAATATTTCGCTTTTTATTCATTTTCTGACTGCTTTTCAGCATAGGTTGCTCCTCTCACTGCCTCCCCATCCTTCCTGGCTCTCATCACTGCCCCTGGTGTGTTTCCTTGCCATTGATTGTTGCTTTTTTATCTTCTTTTTTATCTTCTTTTTATTGCTAATATTTTCGCTTTTTTATTCATTTTCTGACTGCTTTTCAGCATAGGTTGCTCCTCTCACTGCCTCCCCATCCTTCCTGGCTCTCATCACTGCCCCTGGTGTGTTTTCCTTGCCATTGATTTTCGCTTTTTTATCTTCTTTTTATTGTTGTTATTTTCGCTTTTTTAGTCATTTTCTGACTGCTTTTCAGCATAGGTTGCCCCTCTCACTGCCTCCCCATCCTTCCTGGCTCTCATCACTGCCCCTGGTGTGTTTTCCTTGCCATTGATTTTCGCTTTTTTATCTTCTTTTTTATTGTTGTATTTTCGCTTTTTTAATCATTTTCTGACTGCTTTTCAACATAGGTTGCTCCTATCACTGCCTCCCCATCTTGCCTGGCTGTTATCACTGCCCCTGGTGCGTGATTTCTTCCATTAATGTTCACTTTTGGTTATCTTCTTTTTGATTGTTGTGCTTTCTTCGAATATTTTGATCAGTTGCTGACTTCCTTTCAGCCCTGGTTTCTCCTCTCACTGCCTCCCCATCATTCCTGGCTCTCATCCCTGCCCCTGGTGGGTTTTCCTTGCCATTGATGTTTGTTTGTTTCTGTTTCTATGATAAAGAGAAATCAATAAATAAATTCTTCTGAGTCTGCCTTGGTCTGTGTGCAATGTAAGTCTGATATTGGCAGCTTTATTGTCTCACTACTCTTATGCCTGCATTTCTCAGGGATCCATCTACTCCAGAGAGTAACCGTCAGCGGGAGCGTGCACAGGCGAGGGAGCAGCGGTTAATGACACCACACACTGATCGGAGAGCGCGTATCAGAGATCGGGACCAGTCACTCCCTCCACCACCCCCACCTTTTGCCATCCCTCACCCTCCTCCTAGAAGCAATGCAGCTGATCCTTTTCAACAACCTGTTGCTGGGCCATCACATCCTCCAAGGCTTGCTGGGCCATCACTTGCTCCAAGGCTTGCGGGACCATCACGTGCTCCTGATCCCAGTCCTACAGAGCAGGTGGCAGCCCTTCGTGCTCAGTTAGCAGTTATCACACCATGGCAGCCCCTGAGAGGACATAGGCCAGACCCTGTACAGCCAGCTCCTGTAGTAGGTTCAGCAGCCATTGCAGACTTGCGTGCTCAGGCAGCTGCATTGCAGCCTTTGGGAAGGCACAGGCGCGCATCTGTACAACCAGCTCCTCCTCCTCCTGTAGTAGGTTCTGCAGGAGTGGCAGCATTGCGGGCTCAGGCTAATGCAGTAAGACCAATGCCTCGGCTACTCCCTGCACTTCTGCGGCCTCTTCAGCGACTGCCTGCACCTCCTCAGCCTCCTCAGCCACTCCCTGCTCCTCCTCGGCCTCCTCAGCCACTCCCTGCACTTCTGCGGCCTCTTCAGCGACTGCCTGCACCTCCTCGGCCTCCTCAGCCACTCCCTGCTCCTCCTCAGCCACTCCCTGCACCTCCACAGCCTCTTCAGCCGCTCCCTGCACCTCCTCAGCCTCCTCAGCCACTCCCTGCACCTCGGCAGCGTCCTCAGCGACCTCCTCCTCCTGTTCCACTTGGTCGCTCTAGAATAATTGAGTCAGATGTGCAGCGTCATGATCTGGGTCCCATGGTTATTCCCTGCCCTGACTGTGGAGCATTACACTGGATGGCAGAACGCCTGCTGAAATCCTCAAATCGGCGGCCCAGATTTGGTGATTGCTGTATGGAAGGAAAGGTGCAGCTTCCAGAGCTTCCAGTGCTCCCTCAGCCATTGAGACGGCTCTTAGAGGGCCAGGACCCTGAGGCCAAACAGTTTCGCAAGAACATCAGGCAGTACAATGCTGCATTTGCATTCACTTCCTTGGGAGCCGAGTTTGATCTAGATTTGCTTCGGGAGGGTCGTGGTCCATATGTCCTCAAGGTGCAGGGCGAACTGTATCATATTCATGGCTCTCTCATCCCTAACCCTGGGAGGCGGATACAGTATGCCCAACTTTATATATATGATCCAGCATTGGCTTTGGCACAGAGGAACGCGCGTAACCCAGGTCTGTCTCCAACTATCATGGGAGACTTGCAGGAAATGCTCCTCCTATGCAATCCTCATGTTCCCATATATAGACAAGCGGCTGAGAGGCTCAGAGCTCAGGGACAGAATGGTGAGATCCGGGCTAGGCTCACGTACAGGGAACACAGGGATCCTAGAAGGTATAATATCCCTACTGCAGATGAGATTGCGGTGGTTCTTCCTGGAGATGGCATCATCCCTGAACATAGGGATGTTATTGCCCAGCTCAAAGGTGGGCGCTTTCGAAGGGTATCCGATATGAATCCAAACTATGCCTCTCTTCACTATGTCTTGCTCTTTCCCAGGGGAGAGTTGGGGTGGCAACCTGGTATTCGCTATCGCCAATTACCAGGCGGGCGTGAGCGAAGTGGGCGTGTCACCCAAATTCAGTTCCATTCCTATCGTCTCTTCCAGAGAACAGAAGAACCTACAACACTCCTGCGCGCTGGCAAATTATTCCAGCAGTACATTGTAGACTCTTGGGCCGCTGCAGAGCAAAGCAGGCTGTGGTGGATCAGGACAAATCAACACACTCTCCGTGCTGAGATGTATAACCAGATGATGGATGCCTTTCATCGCAATGACAATGACAGAGATCCAAACAACTTGGGCGCAAGATCCATTCTGCCTGCCACATTTCAGGGGGGGACACGGGACATGCAGGAAAACCTGCAGAACTCTCTGGCCATTTCAAGGAAGCATGGTGTGGCAGATCTCTTTATTACCATGACTGCCAATCCCAACTGGCAGGAGGTATTGGATGCATTGTTGCCCGGACAATCTCCTCAGGACAGGCCTGACCTGGTGTCGCGGGTGTTCCAGCTCAAAAAGAAATACCTCATTGACTTGATCGTCAAGGAAAAGATTTTTGGGGAGACCGTCGCTCGCGTCCACACCATTGAATTCCAGAAAAGGGGACTCCCACACATGCATATTCTTATCTGGTTTGAAAGAGGTTCCAAGATCAGACATCCACATGAGGTGGATTCAATGATTTCAGCAGAGTTCGCTGATCCAGAGACTCATCCTGTCCTCTACCGGTTGGTCTGTGAGCTGATGACACATGGTCCCTGTGGACAAATGAAACCAAACGCACCCTGCATGGAAAATGGCAAGTGCAAGAAAGGCTTCCCAAAGCCATTCTGTGAGGAAACCAGTCTGAATGAGGATGGATATCCAAAATATCGTCGTCGCAATGATGGAAGGCTGCACAATGTCAGAGGTGACATGCTGGACAACAGATGGGCTCTGCCATACTCTGCCCTGCTCTTGCTCAAATTCTGGTGTCACATCAACCCTGAACTCACCATCAATGTGAGGTGTATCAAGTATATCCACAAGTATCTCTACAAGGGCCATGATCGGACCACCATGGAGTTTGGTCGCACCCAGGATGAAATTAAGCAGTACCTGGACGCTCGCTATGTCAGTGCTCATGAGGCCTGTTGGAGGTTGCTGGAGCGGGAAATCCACACCCAGGTGCCTGCAGTCATGGCACTGCCAGTCCATGAAAAGGACCATCACACAATCATCTTTGATCCCGACCAGGATGTGGACAACATCCTGGAAAGGGCTGAGGCGAAAAAGACACCGCTCATGGCTTACTTTGAGGCCAATGATATCTACCCTGAAGCACGTGATCTTCTCTATGTGGAGTTTCCTGAGCATTTTACCTGGCACTCACAGGAAAAGGTATGGACACCACGCCAAGGAGGTTATAGCATCGGTCGCCTTCACTTTGCAAACCCTAGATCAGGAGAGAGATTTTTTGTGCGCACTCTCCTCACAGTGGTCAAGGGGGCTAGATCCTTTGAGGAGCTTAGGTCGGTGGATGGCATACAATATGCTACTTACAAGGAGGCCTGTCGTGCAAGGGGACTTCTGGATGATGATCAGGAGTTGAGGTTGTGTCTCCAGGAAGCCAGTGGCATGAAAACAGGTGCTCAGCTCAGACATCTCTTTGCCACCATCCTTGGCCATTGCAATCCATCGGGTCCTGGCAGACTATGGGATGGCTTCAGGGAGCACATATGTGATGATCTCAGACATCAGCTCCAAATCAGACATGGTATGCAGGATCCACAGGACGATCAGGTTTATGATTTTGGCCTCTTTCTCTTGGAAAAAATCCTCCAGCAGGGTGGAATGTCCTTGAGCAGCTTTGATGATATGCCTCGGGTGGCAGGCGAGTGGGAGGCCCTCATTGGAAACAGGTTCATAGCTGAGCAGAGGGACTATGACCCTGTTGAAGAGAGGGAAAAGGCTGATGAGGAGGTTCCCAAGCTGAATGAGGGGCAAAGGTCTGCGCATGATCAGATATTACGGTCGGCACTGACCAGAGATGCTCATGGGAAACCTGATGGACAAATGTTTTTTGTCACTGGCTCAGGTGGCGCCGGGAAATCATTCACATGGAACACTCTAATCCACTCCTGTAGAGCGGAGAGCCTCATTGTGATTGCAGTAGCCTCATCTGCAATGGCTGCACTTATCCTCACTAATGGGACAACCTCTCACAGCATGCTTGGAATTCCCATTCCTGTCCATGAGCGCTCTTTCTCCTCCATCAAAAAGAACTCTGACAAGGCTGACATGCTGAGACAGGCCAGTCTCCTCATCTGGGATGAGGCTGCAATGCAGCATCGCCATGCCATAGAGGCCATTGACAGGACACTGAGGGATTTCCTTGACCAGCCTGATAGACCCTTTGGTGGCATCACAGTCGCCTTTGGAGGTGACTTTCAGCAGACTCTCCCAATTGTCCCTAAAGGCTCCAAGGAGGATATCGTGGGAGCTACCCTTCAGAAGTCATATCTGTGGCCAAAGATCAAGGTCATCCATCTGACAGAGAACATGCGGGTGAGAAATGACCCTGACAGAGCCAGGTTTGCAGAATGGCTGCAGAATGTGGGCCAGGGAAAGGATCTCCCACTAGATCATACGTTCTCACTCCCTCCTCACATGGTTTGTGGCCCTGGAATTGAAGATCTGATCCAGGAAATATACCCTGGCATTGGCAATCATGTCCCTGCCCAGGACAATTACTTTTTGGAGCGTGCCATCCTCTGTGCCAGAAACACTGAGGTCAATGAGATCAATTCCATGGTGTTTAGGGAGTTTCCAGGTGATGCTCAGGTCTTGCACTGCGCAAATTTCATTGAAGAATCCGATGATGCAGATCGGTATCCTGTGGAGTATCTGAATTCCATAGAGATGGGCTGTCTTCCTCCTGCTCGCTTGGAAGTCAAGCCTGGAGTGCCTCTGATGCTGTTGCGCAATTTGGATCAGAAGCAAGGACTATGCAATGGGACAAGGTTGCGGTTGGTGAGGATAAGCATTAGAGTGTTGGAGGTCAGGATCATCTCAGGTCCATGTGCAGGCAATATTGCTTTCATCCCCAGGATCATCATTAAGCCATCAGAGGGAGAGTTGCCATTTGTGCTGCAAAGGAGGCAGTTTCCAGTGCGTTTGGCATTTGCAATGACTATCAACAAGTCTCAAGGACAGTCTTTGGGTACGATTGGGCTGGACCTGAGATATCCAGTGTTTGGACATGGTCAGTTGTATGTTGGTGTATCAAGAGGGACCAATTGGAACAGAGTGAAGGTCTTGCTTGAGGAGGGTTTGGACACAACCAACATTGTATATAAAGATGTATTACTTAGAGCTCCTTGATTTTATTATATCCACTTCTCTTGATATGGTTTATGTGTGTTACTTGATTTTACTTGATGCAAATTGGTTACTTTTATTTTCCCCAATGCACTTGACCTTACCGATGCGTTTGACCTACACCCCCGCGCGAAGCGCGGGTACCCACCTAGTTCCTATAGGTGAAAGCAGCACGGTGGGAGGTTGTGGGCGCCGCTTACAAATAATATTACGTAAAACTTATGTCAGCGGCGAGCGGCGCAGCCGCGAGCGGTTCGCGGGCTCCAGCGCTCAACCCTGCGCTGGCAACGAACGCTGCGCAGCGGTCACGTGACCCGTTCACGCGTGGTCCGTGCACGACGCGCGCACGGTATAAAGGCAGAACGGTAAGGATGGAATGGCAGGAATCTGCCCACCGGCAATTCCTCTTGCTGCTGTCTGCTCGGTTCCCTGTCTGCTCTGCTCTGTCTGCTGTCTGCTCTCTATGGTGTCTCCTCCTTTAGCTGGCTGGCTGTCTATTGCTTTGGCAGGCTAGCTATCTTTTGCTTGGCTTGGCTGGCTATCTATTGGCTTGGCTGGATTTCTATTGGTAGGTAATATCTCTTTTTTAATGCATTGCCATGTATTTTATTTTATTTGTGTTTGTAATTTCATTGGTGCCTTTCTTTTTTTTTCATTATATTGTATTGTCACATGTGCTTTATATTTTTCTGAATTTTTTCGAAAATAGATTTAAATAACATCCCCAGACTGTGGTGAAAAAATTGTAGTGTAATATCTATATTTTTCAGGTTTTTTTTGAAAATAGACATCAATAAGTTTCCTCTAAAATTAATGACAATAGGTTCTGCTTTTAAATGTGGTTTGTTTTATTGTTTTATGGACTGTAAAGCTGCTTACCTATACTGGTGGCTGGCTTACTATGGCTCTGGGTTTCTCTGTCAGTCCCTGGGCTTCTCTGGCTTTGACTGGGCATTAATAACAGCTTCTGCTTCAATGTACTGTACTTTTTTGACATTTTTTCGCAAATAGATATCAATAAATTATCCTGACTTTGTGAAAATTGACAACAGCTCCAGGTTAAATGTACAGTGCATTTTTTTGACATTTTCGAAAAATAGATAACCCTAAATTTGCTAAAATTAATAACAGCTTCAGCTTACATGTACTGGACATTTTCTTGACATTTTTTCAAAAAATAGATAATCCTGACTTTGCTAAAAATTAATGACAGCTGCTTAAATATGGTTTCCTGGACTATTTTATTTATGTCTGTATATGTCACAAAATAGATATTGATACATGTCCCTGAGCTTGCTAAAAGTTAATAAGTAGTAACAGCCTCTGCTTGCTTCACTTTGAGGCCCTTGGGGATATGCTACACATGCCATTGGGATATGCTATGCATGCTATACTTGAGGGGCATGCTACACACACTATGCATGGGGACACGCATGTTATGCATGGAGACATGCATGGTATGCGTGGGGACACGCACGCTATGCTTGGGGACACGCATGCTATGTGTGGAGACACTCATGGTATGCATGGAGACACGAATGTTATGCGTGGGGACACGCACGCTATGCTTGGGGACATGCACGCTATGCTTGGGGACACGCACGCTATGCATGGGGATGTGCACACTATATGTGGGGACACACTATGCTTGGGGGACATGGTACAAACAAGGGACACACTACAGGGGAAAACACTACAAACAAGGGACATTCTACACATGCTATACTTGGGGGACACGCTACAAACAAAGGACATGCTATGCACACTATACTTGGGGGACATGTTATGCATCGGGGACACACTTTGCACACTATACTTGAGGGAGATGCTACACACACTACATGTAGGGACATGCTACACATGTGGACACGCTATGCATGGGGGACACACATGCTATAATTTAGGGACACGCTATGTTTGGGGACATGCTACAAACCAGGGACATGCTATGCATGTGAGACACGCCATGCACACTGTACTTGGCGACATGCTACATGTGGAGACACACTATGCATGGAGGACATGCTACACACACTATACTTGGGGACATGTTATGTGTGGGGTCATGTTACAAACCAGGGACACAATAAGCATGCTATATTCAAGGCTATGCATGGAGGACATGCTATGCACGCTATACTTGGGCACATGCAGACATGTGTAGAGACATTACCTATCTTGATGTGTTACTTATAGCTACTTTCAATTGCAATGAGATGTGTTTTACTTATCCCAAGTTTGATTTACCCAATGCGTTTGACCTACACCCCCGTGTGAAGCATGGGTATCCACCTAGAGGTAAGGGGTCAGGAATTGAGTTAAGTTGGATATCAGAAATCGAGTTGGAAGGCAGAGGTCAGAGAGACAGAGGCCTTGCAAGTACTTGCTGTGGTAAGAATAGGAAACAGTGCAAAGGGAGTCACATATCAAAGTCAATTATCTGATTGCAGAATAGAGGCACACATGACTGGGTTTTATACAAAGAGCTGAGACAACATGTCAGAAGGTAGAGGTAAGCAATTCCAGTGCAAGCAAAAGTAACTAGGATAAATGGAGTAAGTAACTAATACGGAACAAGAGGAACTACAAGGGGGTGCCGGGTAGAACTAAGAACAATCAATAGGCAAAAGAACAAGGTGAATGTGGGTCTAATTGATTGTTACGTATTGGAATTCCCAGAGGTCGGAACTGGAAAGGACAACGGCTTCAACTTATGTGTTGTGCCCCTGATGAACTACCGTCCTAAGTATTTCGGGATTGACTTGCGGATATCGGAGAAGGCAGAATTCGGGAACAGAGTACTGAGAGTCGAGGTTCGAGGGTCGGAGAACAAAGGTCAGAAGAGGCGGAAGAGGCGGAGGACAGAGGGTCGAGAGCGGAAGGAGACAAGACTAGCAAAACTTGCTGTGCTAAGAACAGGAGACAGTGCGAAGGGAATCACGTATCGAAGTTGATTATCTGATTGCAGGAACGGAGACATACATGAGGGGGTTTTATACAAAGAGCTGTCAATAGCCCCAGATACTGAAGATACAATTCCTGTGTCAAAGACTGGGTCGCACACAGCAAGCTATAAAGACACATCAACCGCCAACATTCCAAAAGGTCCTTCACCACGATTGAAACGTTGGGAGCAAGCCCTTCACAAGCACTTCGTGGTCGCATCCGTCCCCTCTCCAAATTCGCTGAACCTCAAGGTAGAGATCCAGACAACAGACACTGCTGAAGTCAAAGGGGTGACTGCACTCCTTGACAGTGGTGCGACTGGGTTGTTCATCGACAGCGAATTTGTCGCCACTGAGAAGTTAACCATGCGATAACTCACACGCCCTGCCCCTGTGTACAATGTTGATGGCACTCCCAATGAGGGTGGAGCAATTCGCAATGTTGTTGATGTCATCCTGCGATTCCGTGACCACTCTGAACGTGCTGTCTTTGCCATTACAAACCTAGGGAAGCCCAAGATGATCCTTGGCTATCCATGGCTCCGGGAGCACAACCCTGAGGTTAACTGGCGAACGCAGGAGGTGACACTGAATAGATGCCCTGTGCAGTGCCACACCTGCAGAGCGACATTGCGGGAAGAGCGGAGAGAGGAGGCGAGGATACGTGCGTGCCACATGGGCCCCCTGCCTCAGATGGTGGAAGAGGAAGAGGGCGACACAGAAGGAGATGAGCCAGGTGATGTTGAGCCCCTTCTGGAGCCAGGCGACCGCCTGTTTGCAACTGTGTCCACGCCCAATGCACCTGTACCCATTATCGCAGCCGCCACAACCACCTCACAGCAGCTAGCTGAGAAGGCCCTTCGCAGTGTACCCCCAGCGGAAAAGGAACTCATCCCTCCTTACCTCCGTGACTTCGAGGATGTCTTTGCTAAAGAGTCCTTTGATTCACTTCCTGAACGCAGGACATGGGACCACGCAATTGAGCTTGAGCCAGGAGCCATGCCATCTGCATGGAAGGTTTACCCACTTGCCCCCAGTGAACAGTCGCAGCTGGATGAATTCCTGCAGGAGAACCTGCGCACTGGCCGCATTTGCCCCTCGAAATCGCCTATGGCCAGCCCAGTGTTCTTCATCAAGAAGAAGGACGGATTGCTGCGCCTGGTCCAGGATTATCGCGTGCTCAATGCCATGACAGTGAAGAACCGCTACCCCCTTCCCATCATTTCTGAGCTCATTGCGCAGCTTCATGGAGCAAAATAATTCACCAAGCTAGATGTGCGATGGGGCTTTAATAATGTGAGAATAAAGGATGGCAATGAGTGGAAGGCTGTATTCTGCACTAATCGCGGCCTCTTTGAACCCCTCGTCATGTTCTTTGGACTCACAAACAGCCCTGCGACATTCCAGACCATGATGAATGACATCTTCCAAGACCTCATCATGGAAGGGAATGTGTGTGTGTACCTGGATGACATCCTGATCTTCACCGACACCCTTGAGGAGCATCGCCGACTTCTGCAAATAGTCCTTGAGCGCCTACGGCAACACAAGCTCTATCTTCGCCCCGAGAAATGCGAATTTGAGCGAACAAAGATTGAGTACCTTGGGCCCATTGTGTCACATGGCAAGGTGGAGATGGACCCCATCAAGGTTGCAGGTGTCATGGACTGGCCAACCCCAGCAAATCGCAGGCCTTCCTGGGATTTGCCAACTTTTATCGCCGGTTTGTCAAGGGCTAGTGCCTTCAAGGAAATGTCGCCATTCCTCTAAGGCGCGAATAATAGCCAGCATCTCCTTGTCATGAATCTCATAATTTCGCTCCACAGGAGTGAGACTCTTTGAGTAAAATGCAATGGGATGCCACTTGTCGTCATCTAGAGATCGCTGGGACAGGACTGCACCAGTGGCGACATCTGAACTGTCAGCCTCCACCCGGTATGGTTGATTGTCATCTGCAAAGTGCAGGATTGGCGTTGATGTGAATCACAGCTTCAGCCCATCAAATGCCTGCTGTTCGCGATCACCCCATGACCATTGTACATCCTTCTTGGTGGAGGGGCTCACCCTGGTGGGGGAAGAACGTGGGATTGTTCGCGACGTGAAGAAGGCATTTGGGGATGGGTCACTGGAGGACGAGGTCGCAGGGGCGGTAAAGAAGCTGCGAGAGTCTGGTGGGAAATCGCTGGTGTCTGCAGAGTGGGCTGAGATGGATGGGCTGCTCACGTTCCGAGGTAAAGTTTACATTCCAGATGTCCAGGACCTCAGGCGATTAATTGTCGCCCAGCACCATGATTCACGGGTCGCTGGTCATCCTGGGCGATGGAAGACCCTTGAACTTGTCTCACGAAATTACTGGTGGCCCCACATGTCACGGTATATTGGCGAGTACTCCAGGACATGCGATTTATGCCTGCTAACAAAGGCACGAAGGCAGCCACCCCTCGGTGAACTCCATCTACTCCCTGTCCCTGAAGCTCGCTGGGACATGATCAGTGTTGACTTCATTGTGGAACTGCCTGACACACATGGCTACGATGCTGTGATGAATGTAGTGGACTCAGTCTCCAAGCGGGCACACTTCATCCCCACCAATACCACGATCACTGCAGCCGGAGCAGCGCGACTTTTCCTACACCATGTCTGGAAGCTGCATGGCCTCCCGCGAACAGTGGTGTCAGATCGTGGGGTCCAGTTCGTACGCGAATTCACTCGCGAGATTTATCACCTGCTGGGAATTCGCATCGCAGCCTCCACAGCGTACCACCCGCAGACTGATGGGCAGACGGAGCGACTCAATCAAGAGCTGGAGCAGTACCTTCGACTCTTTGTCAATGAGCAACAGGACGACTGGGATGACCTCTTGCCCATGGCTGAGTTCCAGTACAACAACCATGTGCATGCTTCCACTCGTCAATCGCCCTTCATGCTGGACACTGGGTGGCACCCACAAATGGGCTTCGAACCACATCAACCCCCATTGAACCTTGAGTCTGTCAATGAATTCAAGGAAGGCATGGAGGAGTCACTGTCAGAAGCGAAGTCAGCACTGGCAAAGTCGAAGGAGGACATGGCAATATACTATAATCGCCGACGTGAACCAGCACCTACATTTTCTCCAGGTGACAAGGTATACCTCGATGAAAGCGATATACACACCACCCGTCCTTCGAAAAAGCTAGCTCATCGGCGACTTGGCCCCTATGTTGTTGAACACCAAGTTGGGTCACAAGCCTACCGTCTCCGCCTCCCAAGGTCTCTAAGTCGCCTCCACCCTGTTTTCCCCGTCATTAAGCTCACTCCTGCTCCATCCGATCCAATCTTGGGTCGGCGACCATCCCCACCACCTCCACCCATCCTTAGAGAGGGTGATGAGCACTTTGAAGTTGAACAGGTGTTAGACAGTCGCATGCGAGCAAATCGCCTCCAGTTCCTCATCAAGTGGAAGGGGTATGGCTTTGAAGAGAATTCTTGGGAAATGAGGGCGATGTCCAAGCTCCTGACCTGATTGCCGACTTCTACCGTTCGCATCCAGGTGCACCTCGTCGCATTCGCTCATTGGAGGCTGTCACGTTTCAGAATCGCATCCCTGTTCCACCAGTGTGACTTCATGCGTTGGGTCGCCGCATTCTAGAGGGGGGGTGATGTCAGGGGAACACCGATCACACACTGTGCATGATCGCACTGTGTACGATCGCACTGTGCATGGTCGCACTGTGTAGGATCGCACTGTGCGTGGTCGCACTGCACTATGCATGGTCACACTGTGCGTTATCACACACTGCATCATCGCAGCGTGTTGTTGGTGGCCCCTGAGCTTCTCCTAGCCTTTAGCATCCTTCTGTCTTGTGTTCCATTTATTTCCCTTCCTGTTCCGGCCCCTTCCGACATCATTCCTTCCTTATCTGTCCAGCCCTGTTATCGCTGGCATGATTGCTTATGTAACTCGGGCATTCGGTGATCGGGCTAGCATGCCCGCGTTTGCTTATAGTCGTAGTTAGGTGGCGAAGGGGTTCCTTAGAGTTTTCTCTTTGGATCCCCCTTCGCCAGGTATGTCTATGTCCTGTATATAGTTCTCTATCTCACTTTGGATCCCCCTTCGCCAGTTCGCCGCTTGAGTGTAGAGCGTCTGCCCAGGTTGCCCTTATAATATACCACCTGTCTACCTAATTCCATTAAATTTATCAATGATAAATATTTAGTTATGTATTTTTAATAATTATACTAAACATATAAGATTTGAACTTGAACCAGGTCTAGTTCGAAACCAATTCCAATTCCAATTCCTACTTCAGTGCCAGCCTCAACTCTAGCTAGATGCCAAGGGGGCACCAAAACGCAGGAACAAAAATACAACAATAACCCGCTGTGCAGCACAGCAGCTCCACATGTGCAGGTGGAGAACAAAGGATGGCAAGAGAGTAGGATGGATGTGGGGGATGAAAGAAAACACACTGCACCTCTTAAGGGTCGCCTGCGTTTTAACTGGCCCTCTCCACCCTTGGTGGTGTCATGGCCCTCTTCCACATCTGACTGCACGTCTGCATTGACGTCCCACCTTGGCCCCAGGTGCTGTATTTGCTCGCATGAGCGCTGCAACTTTGGCACATCGAGGGCAGCAGATGAGACCTTGAGGAAGTGGCAGAGGGACGAGTCGGCGCTGACAGGGAACGACAGGCGGGGATCTGGATTTCAGCATGGGAGCAACAACGAAGCATGCTGGACTCACAACGCGCTGTGCATCTCCCAAAGGGCACAGCGGTCTGGTCAAAGTGGGCCCAGGCCATGCTGCTGTTGAACTTGTGATTGTCATTGTCGAGGTCGAGGATCTTCAGGAAGGTGTGCATGTCGGGGTGGGACTCAGTGTGGGCTGAGATGCTTGGGCTGACAGTGGTGTCGCCGCTGAGACGGTGGTTGTCATTGTGGCGGGGGCGACTGCTCCATGCAATCACTTGACAGCTGGCCACAGGGAACTACCTCTTCTGAAGAGTCATCTCTCCCGCTGCTCCCAGTCGTGTGTGCCGGTGTGGAGGGTGTCATGTTCATGGATCAGCTGTGTGGGGTTACCATGAGGCCTGAAGTAACTGCTGCACTGTGTAATCTCAGCTACTGAATAGCAACAGGCGTACAATGTTGTTAGGTCACCAATAAACATGCCCTTACCCAGCGGCAAACTATTCAGAGCCGTAGCCGCTAACACGCCGTTGCCGAAGATCCCAAAGCCAAAATTGTACTTACTCAGAATTGGCAGGCGAGGCGATTCATAGTCCACCTTCGATGACGCTTAACGTTGTCGGAATAGTCAATTCAGTTGTACCTCAGTTCATCGGAACGTGAGTATGCACATTACCAGTGCACAGCCCATCACCTGATCAAAGGCGGTGCTCAATTTTGACTTGAGGATGTCGCGTGACAGAGTAGGAAGTAGATGGCGAGGACAAACAACTCCACACCCATCTAATTGCCCAAGTTCGAGGCATGGGAGAATGCAGCATGCCACATTCAAGCTCCAACGACTGTATCCTCATCAATTTGCCCAAACATTCCCACTACAGCATAACAGGCTGGTTGCAGTTCATTATCAGGCGATGGCATGGATCTCCAGATGCTCACAGAAGTCATGGATGGCAGTGAAGTTGACGAGGTGACTCCCAATCACTCATCTCTTGATCCAAATTCATTCTCACACTCACAGTTCCAAGCTGCACTCAATCGGCTGATTCGTGCACACACCAACAGACACAGACAGCATCTGCTGCACAGCTCCAGGCCCTCAGGCCAATATCCAGCTCTTGCGTGCCACGGTGGAGCAGGAGCACGCCACTTTGTCAGAGAGCGAGCTTCGCAGGGATTGCGAGCGCCCCACCATCGTGATGTGCTGCCCCGACCATGCTGCCAGCTGGAGCATCGCAGGCACGCTGTTTGATACGGGTACGGGTCTGTAATACGGCACCGTATATACTGCTCACACGGGATGGTGCCGATCCCTAGCCTAGGAGTATGGGAAGATCTCGATGAGAGCACAAAGAATGCGCAGGACAAGAAGGAAGATGATGCCAAAGAATTTGATTTTTCACTGCCTTCGAAAGGCAAAAGGCAGCGTAAGGCAAAAACAGTGAAGCAGATTGATATCATCGAAGAAGTGGGGAACATCCGTCTTGATGGAAAGGCAAGATGCAGACATAGAGTGCCCAACATAGACAGCGAGGGCGTGAGCACAACTGGGACAGCATCCCCCAGGGTTCAAGACAAGCGCACCACAGCCAAGACCACTCTATCTGTGAGACAGCCGCATCTAACGAGGCTTTGCTTACTTACACCATGTCGAAGGGAAATTCAGTATCTACGTGGGAAATTGGGATTCACTGAAGTGAGGGGGAGTGTTGGGATCTGGAGATCCTGAGCGGCACTTCAGTGCGCTGATGCGTCACACTCGCGTAGACAAAGGGTGAGTGGAAGATCAGGGATAAGGAAAATACAAAGGACAAAGGACAAGGCAGACAATAGGATAAATTATAATTAGCACAAGGCTTTCATGTATATAAGCCAGCGACTGAAGGTCACTGTTGGATCATCGAATCTACTATGACCCCAAACTCTAATCTACTTCGACCTACATTTACAATGGGCTGGACATGTATTTTACAGTGGGCGATGCACATCTGATACCGTGGGCGTCTGGAGGTTACCCCTCCCTCCATGTCCACCTGCACCACATGTCCAGCACTGCCATTCCTTGCTCTGCTTCCACCTGTACCCTGTCCAACGCCTCGAAATAAATGACTGAAATCAATGAGAACTGATCTTCTTGCGTAGGATTGCTGATCTTCTTGCGTAGGATTGCTGATATTTTGCATAGGATTGTTGATATTCTTGCGTAGGATGGTTGATCCTCTTGCGCAGCCTTTTCTTTCACATCGAGTTATTTACTGATAATTGTGTGCACCAACCCCCCCCCCCCCCCTTCAAACTCAAACACTTCTGCAGCGACCCCAGCATCTCTCAATCTCTAGGATGGTAATGAGGTGTCTTTCCGTCTGCTATCCTGCACGGTAATTGTTACATCAAAGGACGCAACCCACCTGGCGGATAGGAATACTTTTAGCTTGCACGTCCCTCGGGAGGGCAACCCAGACACCCATAAATTTGTTCAAATTTTAGGTGAATGCCCCATAGCCCTTGGTGGAAGGGAAACTTAATGAATGAGGAGAGCGTTACTGTTACGTATCGAGATTTCCACTAAGTCGGAACTGGAAAGGACAGCGGCTTCAACTTATAGGTTGCGCCCCCAATGAACTATCGTCCTAGGTATTTCGGAATTGAGTCGGAAGGCGGAAAGTACTGAACAAGAGGTTGGTCGGAACTTGAGTCGGAACTGAGGTGGAAAGCAGAAGACGGAGAGACTGAGATCTTGCTAGACTCGCTGTGCTAAGAACAGGAGATGGAGCGAAGGAAATCAAGTATCGAAGGTGATTATCTGATTGCAGAATAAGAGACATACATGAGGGGGTTTTATACACAGCGCAGAACAACAAGTAATGGTATGATACTAAGCAAATTCCGGAGGAAGCGGAAGTCGAGTAGACAATGTGTGGGAACTAACTATTGGGAACAATGGGACTACAAGGGGGGTTCAGGGTAAGGTAGAACAATGGCAAAGAACAAGGGGTCGGGAAAACATATCTGACAACGAACTACAAGGGTGACCGGATATGTGGTTTTGATGAACGATGAAACGGGTCCGGTGGGTCCGAGTAATAGAGTCGAAAGAACAAGGGAATAGAAAAATGGGCGGAATGTCGGAAATGTCGGAGGGGCGGAACGTGTTGCGGAAATATCGGAGGGGCGGAAGGTGTGGCGAAACTGACGGTCGGAAGTCAGAAATGAACGGTCGTAACAGTTACATGTGAACCGGTGAGCATGTTCCATCTAGCATACGGTGGTCACCTGAAACAACATGCCGCTACAGGTTGCTGTCAAAGTTTTATGGCGCCTTGGAGGCAGTGCAAGCAATAATACATATGCCTTGGTGTGTGTTCACCTACAGCACATGTACAAAATATAATGATATATCTTTCACAGCATTTGCAGTGTGAAATTGATATTTGGTCACAGCTTGACCATGAAAGTATTTCCCTCTTTCATGGCCTTTTGTATCATTTGGACAGGACACCTGCTATGGTATCACCCTGGTACCCAAATGGGAGTGCGGACATCTATCTTCACAACCACCCTAATGCTAACCCCATGACATTGGTACATCAGTCATCCTTCCATTCACACTGCTGAGCACTGAACTTTGTGGTCAGATTTGGCAGATCACCACAGGTATCGAGTATGTGCACAATCATGGTGTCGTTCACAGTGATATCAAAGGAGTGAGTGCATTCACCCACATAGGGTTGTTTATGTACTGTTTCCGTAGGCCAATGTGATGGTTGATGATATGGGTCACTCCAAGTTGATTGATTTTAGCTTGTCCTGCGTACTGGAAACAGTTGCCAGCACACCTGTATTCACACTGTCCGTCATGTCGTTTTCCATCCGTTGGTGTGCGCCTGAGTTGATACTTGTTGATAATGTGCATGTGTCACAAGAAATGGATGTTTATGCCTGGGCCTCTACTGCGCTCCAGGTATTCCACAACCTCTCTCTGGAAATCATATGCATTCTGACAGCATTTTATTTGTTCAGCTATTGACAGGTGATGTTCCCTATGGTTCACATCCAGACATCACGATTATCAGTGGAATGCTGACCCGATCACCACTACCCAAAGCAGTGTCACCCTCTGAGATATTCTATTGCTCATGTGGATCTGCTTTGGAATATTTTAGATGAATGTTGGGCTGAGGCACCGCACCAACCTAGCATCTGTGAGGTGAGAGATCGATTGCGCCTCTTCTGTGCTTGAAGATGTCTTGGCCCCCCTGCTCTCTTCCCCAGTAATCAGCTCTCTTCCATATATATCCTTCCCGCCTCTCCCATGGGTTCTTCAAGTTCGCTAGATGATATATGTGGCCTTGTTTGTTACCTCCTGTATAAATAGGCAGTATGAGTATTTAAGACCACCTGCTGTGGAACCACGACATCCTGAAATCAAGTCTATATTAGAACACTAAGTATATGAGTATAAGAAGTTTTTATAACAGTGGCAGGTGAAGCTGAATGGGAAATAAATGGGAACCAATCACTGTAGAAATAATAACCACTATATTTCAGTTCCAATTGAACTACAGCTAAATTACAGTACCAACTTGTACTGATATTTAGACTGCAAAAAATAATTTTACAGAGCACTAAAAATCAGTACTATACAAGTACTAAAATTAAGTACAGGAAAAAAAAAAAAGGCTAAGTCAAACAAACAGTACCAATGATGAATGAAATTATTTTTTTGCCTAATCATGAAGTACCAGCTGCCAGTGGGTCAGATGCATCAGACAGTTACAACTAACAGATGACTTACTGTTCATATTGCTGTACAACCATTTCTTGCAACTCGTCCACTTCTTCTATTGTGAATACTAATCACTTCTTGATTATTTTCACCAAATCACAGAGATGATGTTAATGGTTAGCATTTGATCGTGTAATGATGCAGCGCCAGCGCCAGATTAAGCTGGAGCAGTGACAATTCACTCAACCCCGTCCGTGAGGTCACCTTAACACTTCATTGGGCACTGGAACAGGTGGTAACAAAGAGTGGAGGAATCCTTGTGGGATTGTGAGGAAGATGGACTGTGGACTCAGCGTGAGCGGCGAGAAATGGTGTTGTGAACCTTTGAAGACCATACTCACAATGGGCGGCAGCTCAAAATTTCCAGGAACAGGTAGTAAACCATCCTGGCAGTGCAGGCTGTTGAACAGTGACGTTTAGAGGTTGGAGAAATCGAAGCCATCCACGTGCAGGCCACTGATAACTAACCCCTGGACAGTCGCATGGAACACAGGAGATGCTATGATCGATCAGTAATAGCAACAGCTACCAGGGTCAAGAGTCAAATATGTACTATTTTTACCATTGTCGTTACAGCAGACAGAATTCCCTCCATCCCAATTGCCGTTGAGCATGAACTGGCAGCTCATAGGAGTGGTGTCAGGGAGTGTGAGAAGTCGCTGAGCTGTCTACATTAGCCCGAATCAAAGCAGGAATGGGCACTGGGGGTGTCTATGCTGTAGTTTCCAAGGTAAATAGCTTGAGCTTCCAGGTAGAGCAGTACGTTCTGGAGCGATGGTAGAATATTGGGAGGCAGGGCTGTCCATGAGTCAACCTCCAGGTTTCCTGGACTTGACCTGAGTTTTTCTGCAGGTTGACTTGGACACACAGGTTAAACCTGTGGGTGACTTGCAGTGACTTGCCAGATTATTCCAAGCTGACTCACCCCGTGCAAGTGCATGACATGTCTCCTCCCGTGGGGATGGGGGTGAGCTATTTCACACATCCTTACATCCTATTTTGACCATACTCCTCTAGCAACATCCACAGATGTTGAACGTGCATTCAGCCAGGGCCAACTGACTGTATCACGGATGCGTCGCTCTCTGAAGGAAGAGTCGACACGTGCCGGAACCATACTCAGCACATGGCTATCATACGAAGGACTTGTTCCTGAGGAATGTGTTGTAGAGTTGCTGCATGATAAGAGTAAGCATGTCAAGAAGGCTGTTGTGCACAAGGAGGTAATAGTAGTTGAATGACATGAATTATTGGAATGTAAGGCTTGCAGGTCTGCGAGTCACCTGCGGAATTCCAAAGGCCAAACCTGGACTTGGCAGGTTTTTAGGCGCCGGGTCACCTGGACTTGTGGGAGTTGGATCTGCAGGTTAAAATCACAGGTTGAACTGCGAGTCACCTGCAGGAACCTGGACTCGTGGACAGCCCTGTTGGGAGGGGGGTGGGGGTATCGGCGGTCATATATGGTGTGGGATGCGCAGAATGTGAGGGAATAATGGGTGGGGACATATAATTCCTACTCCAAGACATTTTTCACCTGCCTGCGCCCTCCATCCCAGGCTCACAATTTCATCGAATGCCCCAAGCCATGGGGTGGCAAGAGCATACATTTCCCTGCATTCATAACCCTAGAAGCTGCACGCATGACCGGAGACAGTATTTGCCTAGTGTTTCTTGGACATCAAGCTCACATCACCTTTTTTTTGTTCAGAGGTCATTTGATAATCCGCCATCTTACTAAGTAGCTCCCACGCTCCTTGCTTCCTACCACCACCACCACTGCCCTGATAATCCAAGTCGTAAAGCACTTTGGGGTACCAGTCTCATCCTTCTTCATGAGGTCGACTCATTTGGTAGGGATGAGCAAGATACTGACTGTGTCATCAGGAAGGGATGTATCCCCTTGAGACTGATTTTGTTCATATGTGTTTGGTACGTCCACCTTTGCTGCGGAAGTGTTGGGGACAGTATAGGCAAGTGAGGGTAGGAGGTGGACAACCAAGTGTATGCGCATAATGCACTTGCAAAATAGGGTTTGGTGTAATTACTGAAGGGTACAGTAGGATGGTGAAGGAAGAAGAGTGCAGAATAAAGAAGAAGTGGAGAAATGCAATGAAAACAGGTGCAGGTGATAGTGTGGTAAAGTATGAACTCTCCAAATTCTGCCAAAGTGCAAAGTCGTACATTCATATTATTACCACGATTTTGCTGGCAAATATTTTTGCACACGCCTCATTAAACACACTCTTCCTCACATTTCCCAGCCTGTCACAATACCCAATCCCACTGTAACTTAACATTAGATGGAAACTCAGGCGAGTAACAAAACAGCTCACCCTGGAAGAGTTGCCAAAGCCCCACCACATCAAACCACAGCCAAGGTACAAGAGGAGCATGCAGCTGAAGTTCAGGCTAAAGCAGCTCTTATAGAAGCCAAGAAAAAAGGGGTCAACCGTGCAGCCGAGTTTGAACGGGATGACA
Source organism: Gautieria morchelliformis (assembly GCA_015179125.1). Classification (NCBI taxonomy): domain Eukaryota; kingdom Fungi; phylum Basidiomycota; class Agaricomycetes; order Gomphales; family Gomphaceae; genus Gautieria; species Gautieria morchelliformis. The sequence continues at coordinate 20,852 of WHVA01000321.1, forward strand.
TTGCCAAGGAGGACCTCATGGATGCTACTGCCTGTCCACCCTTTACTCCAAAGCCTTGGCCGCCTCTTCATAACCACAAAGCCCATCATACCCCCAGAGCTGACCTTAAACCCATTGAAGAGTCAGGTGGTGTCGAGGTGACAGACGACCAAAGTTCGTTCATACCTCCCAACTCTGAAATTTCTGTAGTTGGCAACTCAGAGGTTGAAAGTGCAGCAGCACCATCTCCTGCCAAGAAGAGGAAGCCCGAAACTAGAAAGCATGCCAAGCCGAAAGCGACCACAACAAAGAAGGCAATGACCACAGCCAAGAAGTCCATGGTGAAGTCAGTGGGGAAGAAGAGAGCTGAGGAGTCAGATGTTGAGATGGCAGACTCTGAGGCAGAACCGGTCAAGGCGCCCAAGCCAAAGAAAGAAATGGTGCAGGAGCAGGATAAGATCGACAACACTGTGAAGGAAATAGCAGAGAAGGAATTGCCTGGACACAAATAAAGCTGGAAAAAACGTACCATGTGTGTGAACCACCGCCTCCCAAAATGGTAACTCACCCATATGGATCCCCCATCGTGCTGCTGACAAAGCTGCCACAAAGTAGCAATCACCATTCCCCAAATGTTCATTCACCCACATGGATCCCCTGTGGTGCACCATTATTCAAAAGATCACTGTGGGTCTTACTGAGCCACAGTGCCAATGCTGAGGCAGTCTCCCAGCCCCACTGACAAAGCTGCAAAAAACCTACCATGTGCGTGAACTACCGCCTCCCAAAGTGGTAATTCACCCACATGGATACCCCGTTGCACTGCTGACAAATCTGCAAAAAAGGCGTATAATCACCGTCTCCCAAAATGGTGATTCACCCACATGGATCTCCCATGGCACAGCGTAATTCAAAATATGGGTGTGTTTCTTACTGAGCCTCCCTGACCTTAAATCAACCTCATTATTCACTGGCTCTGTTTTCCTAATTGTATGTTGTTAAATCTTCCATCACTTCAATGTGTTTCATGCACCCTTTCCCCTCTTCTTCAGCCATGGGCGCCTCTAACTGTCTACAAATCCCCCACAATCCCTTGTCACCCCCGGGTCCATTATCACCTGCGTCACACAGATCACCATCCACAGCAGGCAGGAACACATTGTCCTCGCCTTCCTCCAACAGCCGCACATCCCCTTTCCCCCACACATCCCAAGGAGTGCAACATCAGGCAACAACCAAGTATTGGGATGCCTACTCCAATCCAGCTACAGTTGCATTCATTACTGCCCATCCTGGACATACTATTTGCAAGTTTGGCCAATATATCCTCCTTCAAACACTGGGCCAGGGCACGTTTGCAACGGTAAAGCTTGGGCTGCATTGTCAGTGGGGTGAAGAAGTTGCTGTCAAAATCATTCGGAGCAGAGCAACGTGGACAGTCCCCTCAGAATGACCCAGGTTCAACAGGAGATAGACATATTTAGGGTGATTGCTCACCACATCTACCAAGCCTGCAACTCATCAGAGCGTTAGAATATCCAACATCCCAACATCATCTGGCTGTATGAGGTCATTCAGACTGACAATTGTATTGGAATTGTTCTCCAGTATGCCTCGGGCGGTGATTTGTTCGATCACATCCTCTCCCACGAACACCTTAAATACCAGAACACATGCAAACTGTTTGCACAGCTCATCTCCGGCATTTCATACATGCACGCCAAGAACATTGTCCACCGAGATCTTAAGCTCGAGAACCTGCTCCTCGACACAAATCACAACCTCCTCATTACTGACTTTGGGTTTGCCAACCGCTTCGACCAGCACCCCGATCACCTCATGAAGACCTGCTGCGGTTCTCCTTGCTACGCTTGCCACACAATCGGGTCCGAGTGCGGCGAGGATTTGACTTCTGCGCCTATCAAACCCCCGATGCAGCTTTACAACACCAGCTGCTCTGGGTCTGTGGATAGTCCTAGCATCTCTTCGTACACAGAGGCAGAAGCTCACCTTTCCGTCCCGTAGGCAGGTGGATGAACAGTCCCCCCACGGCCCATCGTCTCCTCCCGCACCACGCGCAGGCAGAGAACAAGGCCACAGCGGCCGCCACCATTCCCAGTTGACCTCCCGCCATATCCATCCCAGGCCCTCGCATCAGCGTGCTGTTGCCTCACAGGGGTGCCGCCGATGGACTCGAGCGTGTGGGGTATGCAGATTCCGCCAGGCCCGCTGGTGGGATCTCAGTAACCCCCACGCTCCGCCTAATCCTCCCAATGATCACCATCGGCACTCGCATCATCACCCGCATCTTGTGCCATGTCCTTAATCGAATAGTACCCGACTCTGTGTTTTATCGGCAACTTCTCCGACTAGCCGCCTCGGAAGTCTTCATACGGTAGCCCATTCACACCACCCGCTGTCGACTTGCCTGCCATCCCAACAAACTACACCATGCATTACCTCTTTATGGGCGGGCGGCATCGATTCCCAAAGTAGGCTTGAAGGTGTGTGTGTAAATAAGCGTTTTGGGATTTTGGTGGTCGAAAGTGATGTTCCATTCACTGAGTCGAACATTGCTTTCGACCAGAAGGCGCCATACAACGATACGAGGCTAACAACAACAAATTGTTCCCTCGTCGTGAGGCCAAGTCATTTTATGACTTTGGAGCGAATGACAACAAGGAGTGGCTCGTCGACGAGATTATCGCACATCGATGGATAAACTCGATGGACCTGGAGTTCCAGGTCTGCTGGACCTTAGGCGAAGCGACATGGGAACCCATGTCATCGTGCAAGGACCTTGAAGCCCTAGACAGCTACCTAGAGCTCTGGGGGGTGGGAAAGCCACGCGACCTCCCCAGACACCGCTAGACATGTCTGTCATGTGCACACCACGTGACGCACCGGCCACGGTGCGGTTAAATATTCGCCTCAGATCTTTCCGAGAGCGCATCGCTTCGTGGAAGCAAACCACCATCATCTCCCCATGAAGATGATGCCCCCAAAGATGGGATGGACATTGGAGCGGTGGCTCCTGGAGTGGAGTAGGCCAGACACCCGGCCCTGGGCTGAGGTACAGTCAGGGAGTCGGGGTACTGTAGTAGTCACTGTCACATAGATTATGTCACAGACAATCCCTTCTGCCGCTACCTTCAGCACGCTTCCGCTGCAAGCATCCCAGCTCTTCTCCCTGAGTACTGAGAGCTGCCTCTCCATGTGGTGACACCGTGAGATTCAATCCTGACTAATACCTGCCATGACAAGATACGAAAAAGATGACCGCGCCGCTCTTCTATGGCGATTACCGCAAACAGGAGTCAGGATGGCTCGAAAAATTTCTAAGCGACTGCAGAGACCACAAATGGGAGGTGGGGAGGCAGATTGAATACCTGAGGCTCAGTTTGGTTTACAGTTCGCCAGCCGGGCAGTGGTTCACGTGCAACTATGAGGACTTAGACACAACTTGGCCAGAGATTGCACGCGCATTCTGCACGAGATAGCCGCAGACAGCCACGCACGAGCCCATACCTGCGATAGAAGATGAGGCCAAGCGTGAAATGGGGAAAGCAGAGCTAAGGGCCAAGCCGGAAAATGCTCGAGCAGATGAGGGCACACCAGATGCACAGGACCAGGCCATGAGCGCGACACGGAGCCAGCGAACGAGGAAGAAGAACCAGTCACGCAGACATAGAGAGCGCGAGAGGAGACAGCTCCAATCAGAGGTAGACCGCCAAGAGAGCTTACCCAACGCAAATGAGCTAGCGAACCAGAGAACGCGCGAGCTCGAGCACAGCAGAGAGCGAGAGGCAGAGCACGAGTTCACGGACAGAGGCGGCCGAGAGAGGGCAGTCAGCGGGGCAGACCGGGAGCTGGAAAGGGAGACGGCTCGCGGCCGCACGACGACGATGACGGTACAGCGACAATGCGCTGTGTCAGCCCCACCAGCCCCACGCACCCACGCACGACGGCTGCCACCGGTGCCGCGCGCACGGCAGAACAGCGAGCCCAGGTACGCCCAAAGCCAGATGCGACCTGACCGCGCAGACACAGACCCCGAACCAGACCGCGACCACGCAGAATACGCGGGAGGCAGCCATGCAGACCCTAGAAGCCACATGGACAGACATGGGGACCCAGAAGAACGACCCCGGGACCCGCACAACGACCCGCGAGACGCAGATGCAGACAGAAGATGACGCACTGCGGACCCACGGGATGAACGAGAGGGGGACCAGGGAGACGAGGGGAAAGGGAACGAGGTACAGAGAGATGGTGAGGGGGGGACAGCGGCGGCACAGGCGTTGATGACTCAGGACGCAGCCACGCAGATGCCCGACGACATGACAGGGCTCAAAGCAACGCCATCTGACCCCACGACAAATACGCGCGAGCGCACAACGCGCACGAACGACACAGCAATGGGGACATGCAAGAACACGTCACAGAGATGCAACGCCATGCACAGAACACATGAGAGCACGCAGGACCACGCCGACTCGCGAGACAGCGGCACAGACGAGCGACGTCACGGCATGGACGAACGACGTCGCGGCACGGACCCGCGAGACGACGGGGACAACGGAGACAGAGACCAGGAAGAGGGATAGGGACAGAAAAGGGACAGAGGCGGCCAGAAAGACCAATGAGGACGCGACAAGGACACGCGAGATCACGGAGCCTGAGAGCCAGAGCGCCATCCACACAGCATCCCCAGACGACCCCGCAAAGCACGCCCTTATCACAGCAGCGCCACACGACTCAGCGACGAGTGCTTGCGAGCGCACGACGCATACGAACGACGCCGCGACGGGAACACGTGAGAACGCGCTGCGGACACGCGATGGGACACGCAGAGCCCTCGAGAACACGGAGTGCGCGAAAGAGGAAGAAGAGAGGGAAGAGAAGACCGCAGTGAGATTGTCATGGGCAGAGGAAGTCGAACGGGAGTATGAACAGAAACCGACACCTACCCGATCAACGACCCCACGGGACCTATCTTGCCTCAGGATGAGTGCCCCCCGACCTTGGAACAGTCTGCACCGTCGGATGCGCCAGCGACAGCACCCCACATTTCCTTCAGCACCCTTGCACATTACCCACAATGCCAGTACTACCTTCTGGATGAGTTACCACTTCCGTGCATGCCGCACACCACCTGCCACCCGGAACAGGATTTCGTCATGGATGTTAGAGAGCTGGAGAGCTAGAGAGAGGGGCATGCGATGCGTGAGGGCATGCATTCCTTTGAGGGGGGGAACCTGGAGCGGAGTAGGCCAGAGACCCGGCCTTGGGCTCAGGTCCAGCCAGGGAGTCAGGGTACTGTAGTAGTCACTGTCACATAGATTAGGTCACAGACAATCCCTTCTGCCGCTACCTTCAGCACGCTTCCGCTGCAAGCATCCCAGCTCTTCTCCCTGAGTACTGAGAGCTGCCTCTCCAACGTTGATCCATCAACGTCCACAACACGCGCAACGGCCCCGAGACAGGGGGCCACAGACATCCTACAAGCCCCAGTCGACCAGGAAAATGGATGATCGTAGGATGGGAAGACGCCTTGGCAATCGTCCACCACACGATTGCAACACCTGCATGGATTACACCGCGCACTTACTGTAAGGGCAACCCTGGCTGGTTGTGGAGATCACACTACCACAAAACTGAGAAGGGGAAATCCAAAGTCTGTATAAATGAACAGAGTATACAAGAGAGGGGATTCTCACCTGACAAGGGGAAATCCAAAGAGAAAAGTCTAAGGACCCCCAATGTCAGCGAGCCCGTATTATACTACGCTGCGCAGCCAGGGACAACACTTGGCACCCGCCATCAACCCTGCATCCTCTTGACCTCCCTGACCCTTGATCAAACCTTGATGCCACCTATTACGCGAGTCGCTTGATTTCCGACACTGTTCCGAGAGTGGAAGTCGGAAATTGGAGTGGAACTGGCAAGGCGAACAGAACTGGTGGAAGTTCTCCCAGAAGCGGAATCATTTCCGAAAGCGGAGGCGGAGATGGATTCGGAATTGGAAGTGGAGTCGGAACTGGGTGTGGTGTCGGAACTGGAAATGGAAAACAGGGTGTCCCCTGACACTTACGGGTTGTGACAGGCACCTGCAAGGTAAAACTGCCGGATGAAGACATTGGCGACGCCGTAGATGTGGCCTGGGGATGTCTCCCAAGGGGCATCGCGTGTGATGCGAGGTAGGAGCCCCTGCGGGACGTCCATGACCTCAAAAAGGAGGCCACACTGCAGGCATATAAAAGTTTTCTTGTCTGAAAAACTGTTCAAAAAACTGTAAATATATTCCAATATTTGTAGGGTTTTTTATGTAAAAAAACCTATAATAAAATTTTATGTTTTTATTAGAATTTGTTGAGCAAGAAAATTGTAAAAAAATTCAAGTTTTTTTAAGGGTTTTTTAAGGGTTTCTTTGTGTTTTCACAAAGAAACTTATACAAAGACATAAAAAAACCCTGCAAAAAACTTTAAACTTTTTTACAATTTTCTTGCTCAACAAATTCTAGCAAAAACACAAAATTATGTTAAAGTTTTTTTACATTAAAAACACTAAAAAAATTTGGATTATCTTTACAGTTTTTTGAACAGTTTTTCAGACCAGAAAATTTTGATATGCCTCCAGTGTCAAGGACTTGGAACACGCGGTCCAAGACTGCAACGACACGCTCGAAGTCGAGCGCGCCAAAGTAAAAGAGCTCAAAGAGCAGCTGAGTGCGCTCCAGCTCCAGCTCAAGTTTGCCCACACAGCCTCAAAAAGGCCACGCCATGACCCGGCCGCAGACCCAGTGGCTGGGCCCTCATCACCTCGTGTGACGGCACCCTTGCCAGTGCGCGCATCATCGGGGCTAGCATCCCGATTATTGACCCCACCCCGATGACAACAGGGGGGTGGAGCGCGCCATCCAACGCAGCATATGGCACCCCAGAGGGATGGGAGTCTGACTCCTCCGTCTGGAAGACGTACGAGCTCAGTGTCTGGCTGAGCAGCCAAAAAAGAAGTACAAGAAATTGCGCAGCACCCCAACACCATCAATGGTCTAGCCATTGCGAGGGAAAGCGCGATCAGCACATACCTGGCGGCGTCAGCATCACACACAATCAATGACCCTGCCCTACAACGGGAGGTAGCATTGATTGAGGCCCACTACATCGGGCCTCACGTGGACCTGCCGCCACCAGCAGGGACAGCTCACCCTCCCTACCCGGGGGAGGGAGTGACCATACCACTCGGAGACCCGCCGGCCTCCAAGATGGGCCTCCTACCACGACCGGTAGGAAAGGCGCAACAGCGTCGTACTCAATGGTACAACATCTGCCCGCTCAACTACCCATGCTTCGTTGAACTCCTAGCGCGTGCAAAAGACACGCCGCAACTCGCGCGCACGCACAAGATGATCGGTGTGTTCAAGCGCATCGAGTGCGGGCAGTGCACTGGCAACCCCACATGGGATTGTCTCGTGATAGCGAGCAGTACCCCACCGACATCGCTGCCATCCTAAGGTGTTGGATACACAACCCCGAAGGAATCCCTTCTGCCATCCGTGACAACGCGGATGGAACCTTCAACCTAGACAACATGGACATCTGAATGTGGCTGAAGGCACTCACACCCCGAGTTAAGGGGGTCGTGTCACCTCTCAAGTTGAGGCTCCTCAACTTGTTCGGCTCGACTGACCAATGGTTGAGCCTCGTTGATGCCAGGGAATGCCTGACACCGCACAGCACCAGCCTGCGGCTATCCATCATGGGTCCATATCCCGTGGGAGGGTGAGCTGGCTCCGACATCCTGCTCGCCGAGATCGCATGATGGCTGGCCCGCTACGCCAGCATCACTCGCGAACAAGCGGCGCATATTGAACATTACGTTCAACGCAGCCTCGCCGGCACGGCATTCAGTGCTGCCGCACGGGAGGGCCAACAAAAGGTCCTTGAGAACAGCCACATGAGGGCTGCGGTCCCAGGACCGCTCACCCATGTTCAGCTCGATCGAGAGCTGGCGCGCTTCCGGCCTCCTCCCCAGGCTGAGGACCGGCCGTCGAGGCCATGCTCTGCAAGGACACCAGGATCGTCAACCAAGTGGAAAGCCCCGCCAGCGGTGAGGCCCAGCCGCCTCACCCAACCACCCCTGCGGATGCGGAGGTGCCTCCAGGGGAGTTGCGTACTCCACCAGCCCCATACGATGATGATGTCATCATATCAGAATCATTAGAGGACGCCATCATGGATGACCTCTATGAGTCCTAGGTGGTACCCTATAGTTGTCTATAGAGGGGGAGGGTGTAAATAACCTATGTAGCTACCTGTACACTAGTTATTACATAATCCCAGTGGGCCCCTTAGGGACCACTGTATAGTTTATGCGTGGGAACCGGTCAGCAGTTCCCATCGCATCTTACTCTTACCTGTCACTACGTAGCATTCAGAATACCACTCATTGGTCAAGTTCTGTTGTGCCCTCGTGATACAAGGTCTTAATATCGACATCTTTACAACACCTTCCCGGTCTCTCTAACTCCGTTCCTAATCTCATCAACTCTGGTGCCACTTTGAATTTCATTGATAATTCATCCTCCTCTCCTCCTGGTTTCGTATGTACATTGCTCCATTTACCAATCTCCCTCTCCCTTTTTGATGGGAAGCCGGCCACTGCTGGTTTCATTCATGAATATCTAGATACTAGGCTCACATTCAGCGACTCCTATTCACAGGACATTTCACTACTTGTCACAAAGTTACATCCCTTGGCCACAATCATTCTCAGGCTTCCATGGCTTCGCTCTATAAAACCCATCATCGATTGGGCCTCTCTCTCAATGACCTTTCTCTCTGGCACTGATTCCATGCTCCCATGTATGACAGCCACTATGGCCTGCACAATGATTTCCCCTCTGGCTATCTTCCACAGCTGAACTCCACATTGCCTCAATGCCTTTGCCAACATCAGTTCCTGGTTAAAACTTGTCCCTGCCATGCTTGGGTTACATCCTGAACATGGTGATTGGACCACTCTCTTACATCCTGGTCCTTCCACCAGATGTCACTTCTTCGCCCACGCCTATTCCGAATCCTTCTGGTTACGAACAGATGTTCAACATGAATGGTGAAGCATTACTTCTCTCAGCCAAGCCTATTGAGAATCACTCCTCTGAGTCGCCCATATTGCTTCCCAATACTCTCATCCAACCATTTTCAGCCACAGAAAGTATAATAGCAACTGAACCTATTCAATCAAAAACAGCACCCAAGCCCATTCTGAGTCATCCTCACCCTTGTACACCATGTATAGAATCACTGACTAATGACCACCTCCCTTTCTATTCTTGATTCGCCCCCTACGCGAAGAACAACACTGCATATAAGCCTAATCGGCACGGCCGCCTTTGAACTGATCATGAAATTCGGTGAAGAAGAAACATTCATGTTGAGCATGCACCCTACTACCTCTGAACCCACTTTGCTTCACGCTGTAGGGAACCCACCTACTCCAACTACCCTCCTTCACGAAAACCCCCTACCGGGCATGAGTTAGAGATGTTCAAGACAGTGGTACCAGAGGCATACCAGGACTTCTTCAATATCTTTTCGGATGCTAAAGTCAAAACCTTGCCCCCACATCGCCCTTACGACCACACCATTCAGATTGAGAACGATGGCACACCCCCTCATGGCCCCATATACCCACTATCGAACACCAAATTAGAAGTGCTTCGCAACTATCTTGAAGATATGCTAGGCAAGGGATTCATCTGCTCCTCCCAATCGCCTGGTGGTGCCCCTGTGGTATTCGCGAAGAAGAAGGATGGTACACTGAGGATGTGTGTGGACTACCGAGGGTTGAACCATATCATGTGAAAGAAACAGTGCCCTATACCACTGATTCCAAGCCTTATTGACCAACTCAAAAGCACAAACATCTTTACCAAGTTCGACTTTCACACCGGGTTCAACAATGTTCGGATCCCCTCTGGTCAAGGGTGGAAGACAGCCTTCTGAACTCGATATGGGTCCTTCGAATATTTTGTCATGCCGTTCAGTTGACGAACCCCCCAGCTACTTTCCAGCACTTCATGAATAATATCTTCCAAGACATGGCTGATGTCGTTGTAGTCTACCTCGATGACATCCTCATCTTCTCCAAGAACAGAAAGGATCACTTGGAGAATGTCCGAACGGTCCTCACCTGTCTTCGCAAGCACAACCTCTTCATAAAGCCGGAGAAGTGCCTCTTCCATTCAGACTGGGTCAAGTTCCTTGGATTTATCATCTCTCCTGCTGGCGTCTCCATGGACATCGAGAAGACCACTGCCATCACAAAGTGGCCTGTACCAACGAACCTCCACAAAGTCCAATCATTCCTGGGCTTCACCAACTTCTACCGAAGGTTGATCATTTCATTATCAGACATTGTCCTGCCACTTACTCCCTTGACCAGGAGGGGTACTCTATTCACCTGGGATGCAAAGCAGTAGTAGGCCTTCAAAGGACTCAAAGCTGCATTCTCAAATGCCCCAGTCCTCATCCACTTTGACCCCAATAATCCCATTGTCATCAAAACGGATGCCTCTGACTATGCCATTGCCGCTATCATCTCCCAGATCACCCCCTCCAATGGCCCATATCCATCCAATCGCCTTCCATTCGTGAGGTATGGCACCAGCCGAGATGAACTGTGAGATCTATGACAAGGAGCTCCTTGCCATCTTCTGTGACTTTGAGCAATGGCGAAACTACCTTGAACGAGCATCCCACATCATCCTTGTCCTCTCTGACCACAAACACCTTGAGTACTTCGCAACCACGAAGCAGCTGACCTGACGCCAGGTTCGATGGTCCAAACACCTATCAGGGTTCAACTGCATCATTCGCTACCGAGCTGGGCAACAACTCTGCACGAAGCCTGATGCATTGACCTGTCAGGGCAATGTGTAACCTAAAGGGGGAATGGAGCTTAGGCATTGGCAAATCGTCACAACTTCCAGTCGATGTTTCAAACCAGGCAAATCATTTGTGCCATCATCCTTGACTCTGCATCGCTGCTGACATCCATCCAACAGGGCCAGTTGACTGACCCCTTGTCCTCAGCCCACATGACTTGTCTTCAGTCGAGAGACCTGGAAATCATCTCTTTGAATGCAAACCCAGACCTTTGGCCACTTGGAGAGGATTGGAAAACACTGTTATACAAACATTGGATGGAGCAGTGAAGCAGAGTCAAGGATGATGGCACAAATGAGTTGCCTGGTTTGAAACATCGACTGGAAGTTGTGAGGATTCGCCAATGCCTAAGCTCCATCCCCCCTTTAGGTTACACATCGCCTTGACAGGTCAATGCATCAGGCTTCGCGCAGAGTTGTTGCCCAGCTCGGTAGCGAATGATGCAGTTGAACCCTGATAGGTGTTTGGACCATCGTCAGCAAAGGTAAGCCAGTCGCTCTGAATGGGAGGTTCTGGGACCTGAATGAGAAAGGGTTGCCACCAGATCATGGAAATGTCGCTGAGGTATGATGCTGCATAGGAGACTCTCTGTCGCTCCTGCTGGAACATTTGGGGCTTGTTGTCGAAGACCATAACACAACTAGCGATGAATGTTTGGAGAAGGCAAGGTTTGTTTCCTGTGAACGTGTCAGGTTTCGCAGCATTGGAATCACTGTCAGTGGTGGCCTGAGGGTAGGTGAATGGAAAGGGACAATAAGGGTTCCAGGGGAATCGTGGTGGCAGCCAAGGCCCTCCACCAGGAGGTGGAGGTGGGCCAGGAGGTCCAGGAAGCCCAATCGGATGTACTCCAAAATGGGGTAAGGGTGGCCCGAAGGGTGGAGGAGGAGGATGCGCAGGCCCACCAGGTATGGCAGGAATCTGTGCTAAAGGTTGTTGCGGGGGAGGTTGTCCCATGAATGGAAGGGGCACAGGCCTGCTAGGTGGGACAGGAATCTGTGCCAGAGGTTGTTGTGGAGGAGGTTGACCCATGAAGGGGTGATGTTGTCCCATGAATGGAAGTCGCACATGCCCACCAGGTGAGGCAGGAATCTGTGCTGGAGGTTGTTGTGGGGGAACTTGTCCCACGAAGGGGTGAGGTTGTCCTGCGAAGAGAGGTGGGCCACCCCCAAATGGTGCAGCATTCAGATCGTAATAGGGCATGCCACCGAAAGCATAGCCAAGGTGTCGTCCAAGTGCAGGGTCAGCGTGATGTCCCTGATCTGCTAAAGGTGCCTGGGGAGGAAGACCTTGTTGGGCATCAGCTAGAGTGTGGTCACTGTGTACCGAATGATGAGGACTGTGAAGAGCCTGCGAATAGTGCGAAGAGGCACGTGAGTGATGTGAATGAGATGAAGATTCGTGTGAAGCAGGAATGTGAGCCCGAAATCCCACTTGTACAGGGGTGGTGTGCCCAGTATTGAGAGGTGGTGTAGGATGCATATAAGGATGACGTTGGGCATAGTGTACATCGAGAAATGGATTTGGAGTGTGAGTAGGTGAAGCTGGTGGCAAGTGGGGTCGTGCGAAGGCTGATTGTAATCGGGACCCTGAGGTGCTGACAATCCGAGGAAGCCTAGAATGGTAAGGTGCTTGAAAGCTGGTGGGGTTCTGTGGACGATTGCCAGGTGAATTAGGGGCCATTAGGTGGTGTAAAGGGTCAGCACTGAGCCTGTGGCCGGATATGGGAGTACTCGCTGAAAGTGGGCGCTGAGGGGAGAAATGCTGTTCACCTGGAGTTAGTTGGTGTTGAACATCAAAATGAGGCGGTGACGCGTGTTTGGGGACCAGATTGTCAAGATTGGTTTTCAGGCGTTAATATTGTGTATTAGTGAACACAGTTAATGCCCGAATAACTTGTGCGAATAAGTATGCCGTTCGGCGAATAGGTGAACCAATGGATGTTCACAAGGTAAGAAGGTTTGCCTAAACGGGGCTCACCCTATCTACAGTTGAAGCGAAATAGCCCGTGACTCTTGACGATGTAACGTGCAAGGTCTCATGGAAGGGCTGTCTAAGTCTCGACAATCCCTTCGCTGGCGAAGGTGCTCCTTCGGAGCCCTTCGCCAACAGCACAGAAAATGGTTCGAAGGCTAAGGTAACAAAGATGAAGTGAGAACTCACCAGTGATGCCTAAGTCCTTTGCTAGTCAAAGATGGGAATCTCCAAGAGAAGGCTTAAGATGATGACCACGGCGAGGTCAAAGCTGCACAAGATGAACGACGTATGATAATTGAACTGGGGAATATACATGTGAATGTAAACTACTTATATCGAATGCTCGTAAGGTATCAGCGAATAGGAAAGAGGCCGTCACAAGTCAGGGTTGGATAGGGGTGCGCAGCCATGATACAACATAGATGAAATAAACATACAATAGAATGTGAGAAGAGGGAGAACATGAAACGATGGAGGGTAAAGGTGGCGAAGGCACTTATGGACAAAACCATGTCTTGGGACCCGCATACATGCTACCCTGCACGGACTCTTGGTCTACTGGGTTGATTCCACATGATCTATGGAAAGGATGTCCTGCGAACATACTTTGACCATACGAACACCCAATGGGGTTGGATTTAAGAAGACGATGGGGTTAATGATGAACCATCATGCCGGGTTAATGGTATTGATCGTTTTTGATGGTGTGCCTGCTGGCGAATGATGCAAACAGAAGTGACATAGGGGAGGAGAGGTCGAGGTGGAGGGCGAAGCCAAGCGAACACTGAGGAGGAGTAGCGAAAGGGAAAATGGGGATACCAAGGTCCAGGAGATGCACAGGTCATGACAACCAAACTAATAGAACACCATCGGAAGACGGTCGAGCAGAGGAGGTGGTAGGCCCAGTGATGACTGCCGAGTCAGTCCCAAGACGTCGATCATGCGTTTGACGGCGCAGCTATGGTAGTTGGCGCGAACAGCGAGAGTTGGTTGCCGAACATGACAATGGTGATCGGAACAAACACGAAGGTGGGGTGAGAAAATAGGAAAACTGAGCTTCTGAGTATGGGAAATAAACACGTCATGACACAGATGATGTGGTGTAGGCCGAGATGTGGACATAGCGACTAAGCGGGAGAAAGGGATGATGTCTCCAGTGGGGTTTTGCGAAGGGAATGAGGTGGAAGCTGTTTGCCTTGGAAGTGGTGCTGGAGTAGGGACTGGGCCTGTTGAGTGAGTTCTATGAACAACAGGTTGGTCTTGTTGTGTAGACGACATGAGAAGTAGATATAAGGATGCTTTAACTGTAGCTGTTAGTTCAATTATACTGTCAAGATTGGGTTTTTAGGCGTTAATATCATGTATTACTGAACACAGCGAATGCCTGAATGGCTTGTGCAACGAAGTGTGTAGTTCAGTGAATAAGATGCCCAAATAAATGTTTAGAAGGTAAAGGGGCTGCCCAAATGGGGCTTGCCCTATCTACAGTTGTAGAAAAATAGCCCATGACACTGGATGATGTAATGTACAAGGTCCCACCGAAAGGCTGTCTAGTAGTAACAATCCGTTCATCGGCGTAGGTGCTCCTTCGGAGCCCTTCACCAACAGCACTGATAATAGTATGAAGGCTAAGGTAATGAAGGTGAAGTACAAAAACTCACCAGTGGTGCTTAAGTCCTCTTCGGGTCCAAGGTAGTAGTCTATAGAAGAGGGCTCAAGATGATAGTCACAGTGAGGTCAAGTTTTGCAGAAGATAGACATATGATAATTGAACTGGGGAATATACATGCGAATGTAAACTACTTATATCGAATGCTCATACGATATCAGCGAATAGGAAAGAGGCCGTCATGAGTCAGGGTTGGACAGGGGTGTGCAGTTAGGATACACAATAGGTGAAACAGGTATACAATAGAAAGAAGGAGGAGTGCGAATGTGAAATGATGGGGAGGAAAGAGGATGAAGGTACCTATGTACGAAAATATCCCTTGAGACATGCATACACGTTACCCTGAACGGACTCTTCATCTGCTGGGTTGATCCCACTTGATCTATGGGTAGCATGTCCCGCAAATGCCTTCTGGCCATAGGAACACCTAAAGGGGGTTGAGTCGGGAAGATTGGGGGGCCAGTGATGAACCATCAAGCCACGTAAAGGATGTGGATTGTTTTTGATGGCGTGCCTACTGGCAAATGATGCAAGTAGCGAATGGTCATTTGGTGAATTCAGCAAAGGGAGAAATGGAATGAACATAGAGGAGGAGTGGTGAAAGGGAAAATGGGGATAGCTGGGTACAAGAAATAAATGAGTTATGACACCTTCGTCCCTTGCTCCCTCAACTCTGCCTCCTGAGTGTCCACCTCATTCCCTTCATACTCTAGGACAGGGACAAGAACTCCACATGAGTTCGGATGGTGCAGGGGAGATTCAAGTAAATAGCGACTTACCCTCCAGTGAGGCACAGCCCTGGTGATCGCAGATGCACCTCCAACAAATCTCCCCGCCCTGGCCGCTACACATGTGACCATAGCAAAGTCATCCCCCGCACTTTGCAGGCTTCATCACTACCTCACGCTATGGAATAGAGCATAGTCAGCCTGTGAACAACTGCGAGAAAAGGAACAACTTACTCTGATGTAAATCTTCCATCCAAGGAGAAATGCATGCTCAAGGTACCCTTCCTTCACCACTGACTGTGGTACCTTATCTGCTTCCACCAACTTTGCATTTGCACAGCCCTTCCGACATGGTGCAGAAGGTTTCTTGTCCGGAATGATTTCGATCAAAGGGCTGCAAGAAGCTTCGGGGATGTGCTGTGGGGGATCCCCAGTTTTTGCCTTCTTCAGTGTCGGCGCATTGTCACCCTCCTCATTGGAGGAAAGGAACATGGGCTGCCGCTTCATTCACACAGGTGGCTCGACAACCTGTGGCTTGGCTGATCATCATGGGACCACCAGTAGCTGCGGCACAGGAGTAGGAGCTTCACTGAACCCCACAGTCCTGTTAGCATGTGTCTCTTGTGTGCAATACGAGGGACATACCTTCCAGGTCCTTTGCACTACCTTGCGTCGCTTCAGGCTCCTTCGACGGATGTCACGATGGAGCAGGACATGGAGCGGAGCTGGTTTCATCCTCCACAAACACTGGCTGCAGAGTTAATGATGAACCCTCCAACCACACCTTTGCTTCCCTAATCTCCTTCACCAGCTCATCCACCTCAGGTGGCTGTTTGAAGTCTGGGTCAATGACCACCTCGACTTGCAGTGCTTTCTGAAGCTCAGCCTAGACCTCACAAATGAGTGAACTACCTATGGAAAGAAAACAAGAGCCCTCCCCTGAACTTCCTCTGCATCACCGACCCACTGCTCCATCTCCTCAGGTGGGTGCTTGCAACTTTTTATTATATGTAGATTCACCCATTTTATTCTCATATTATAGAAAGGAAGAGGGTGAAAATACATGGCAATATAATTGTTGGGATATAAATAAATTTACGTTTGTCCCTCCCCGAGCGGTGGCTCTACCGACAAGAACACCTCTTCTTATTTTTTCTACCCACTTTTAATATACACTATATCATTATAACTCTTCATATTATTACTCCTTCTCATATATATTACCGATATCTAGACAAGTACTGTTACTTCATATTGTACTCTAATACTCTCTCATTATAACTATTCATACTAATACTCCCACTCATATCTATTAGAAATATCTATCCAAGTATCTGTTATTCTATATATACAGAATATTCTAATAACATCTACTATCCTCCTTATAAATACTACTATATATTCCTATATGTTGTTATTAATATTCTTATAATATATATTATACACTCATATATGCTGTATCACATGACCATTTTGATTATCCTCCTCACGCAACTCTGCCTGAAAATCAGGAGGAACCTTCAGAACCATCTGTGTTTGCTCAAGGATCACGGAAAAAGAGGAAGTTGCCATAAGGGCTCCAATGCTTGTATGGACCCCATGCTGCAATGCCTTTTAAGCAGAGGGCGGAGCCGTGCATGGACCACACAGCGAGATAGGGTGCAGGCCTCAGAGATCTCTGTCATGACTTGTTTATTTCTTCTACCCAGCTATCCCTATTTTCCCTTTCACCAATCTTCCATGTTCACTCGGCTTCACCCTCCACCTTGACCACTCCTTGCCTATGTTCACTCCATTCGCTCTTCACCCTATTTGCTGAACAACCATTCACTGCTTGCATAATTCACCAGCAGGTATGCCATCAAACATGATCGACATCCTCTACCTGGCATGATGGTTGATCACTGGTCCCATCATCTTCCCGACCCAACCCCTTTAGGTGTTTGTATGGCCGGAATGCATTGCGTAACGTCCTACCTGTAGATCATGTGGGATCAACCCAGCAGACGAAGAGTCAGTGCAGGGTAACATGTATGCATGTCTCAAGGCGTGTTTTCGTACATATGTACCTTCATCCTCTTTCCTCCCCATCGTTTCACATTCGCACTCCTCCTTCTTTCTATTGTATACCTGTTTCACCTATTTTGTATCCTGACTGCACACCCCTGTCCAACCCTGACTTATGACGGCCTCTTTCCTATTCGCTGATATCGTATGAGCATTCAATATAAGTAGTTACGTTCGCATGTATATTCCCCAGTTCAATTATCATACGTCTATCTTCTGCAAAACTTGACCTCACTGTGACTATCATCTTGAGCCCTCTTCTATAGACTACTACCTTGGACCAGAAGAGGACTTAAGCACCACTGGTGAGTTTTCGTGCTTCCCTTTCACTACTCTAGTCTTCATACTATTGTCAGTGCTGTCAGCGAAGGGCTCCAAAGGAGCACCTTCACTGGCAAAAGGATGGTTACTACTAAAACAACCTTTCCGTAAGACCTTGTACATTACATTGTCACGTGTCATGGGCTATTTCACTATGACTGTAGACAGGGCAAGCCCTGTTCAGGCAGCCCACTTACCTTCTAAACATTTATTGGCACATCTTATTCACTGAACTACCCACTTCATTGCACAAGCCATTTGGGCATTCGCTGTGTTCACTAATACACGATATTAATCCCTAAAATCCAATCTTGACACTTGCCTCCCAAACCTCCTTCCAAACCCTCTTCCTCATTTTCCACTTCCATCTGTTTTTCCTTATTTTTCCCTTTCCCTTTCCCTATCTCCCTTCCCCTTCCTCCGTTTCCTCCTCCAAACCTGAGCCCGAAAATGAACACTGAGACCCATACCAGTCTCCTTTCAATCCCAACCCCCATTTTCCTGCTTGTCTGACTGCCATTTTCCATTGTGACATATATCAGATAAACTTGGAATTCTGTTGGCGGTTTGCCTACACCATGTTTAGAATTCTCCTCCCGATGTCAGTGATAGTCCTGCACAATTCATTCTGCTCCCAAAGGAGCTGACCAAGTACCTCCAATGTTCCGACATAAAATAGGACAGTCAGACTCAGTGGCTTACCTTTTAGAATATATGTCAGATTAAAATGATTTGATAAATGATCTCTGTTGCTCAGCGGCTGGGACTGCTATGTTTGTCCCGTCGTTGTGTGCTGACTAAGCTCAGCGAGACGCATCCGTCACTGATGGATCCTGGTCACATGACCATGTTGATGGAAGAATGGGTTTGATCTAGAGAACAAGTATCTCAAAAGGCTTCGCTTTTGAGATAGTTTAGAGTAGGCAATGATAATAGACTCTCAACAAGGATTTAGAGAAAACTATCAACATTTAAGTTCTGTAGCTATCAAACAAGTCTACAGTTACTTCAGGGGGTGAAACAGTAATTTATGGATGATCGGTTCATACATCTTTGGTAGCTATTTATACTATAATAGTGATGACTACCGGTGTTCAGGATAATGTGTGGATGGGTCAAAAAACTGTGTGTAAATAAAGGGGTGACTATTTGTAGTCATAAAGCCATGAAAAAAGATGTGGATAATAACAGGGGTGATACACTTTGGAATAGAGTCTTGTATCTACTATACAAAGCTCCTGTCTACATGATGTTAGGATAATAGTCAGTTAGACATGTCATGGAGTACAATAGAAAATGGAAACTAAGTTTCTCTTGTGCAACATAAATGCTGCTCTTGGTGATGGGGTGGCCGGGCAGTGTTACGTATCGAGATTTCCGCTAAGTCGGAACTGGAAAGGACAGCGGCTTCAACTTAAAGGTTGCGCCCCCAATGAACTATCATCCTAAGTATTTCGGAACTGAGTCGGAAGTCGGAAAGTACTGAACCAAGGGTTGGTCGGAACTTGAGTTGGAACTGAGGCGGAAGGCGGAGAGAGACTGAGGTCTTGCTAGACTCACTGTGCTAAGAACAGGAGATGGAGCGAAGGAAATCAAGTATCGAAGGTGATTATCTGATTGCAGAATAACAGACATACATGATAGGCTTTTATACAAAGAGCTGAGACAACAGGTAATGGGGTAGTACTAAGCAAATTCCGGGGGAAGCAGAAGTCGAGTAGACAATGCATGGGAACTAACTAATTGGGAACAATGGGACTACAAGGGGGGTTCAGGGTAAGGTAGAACAATGGCAAAGAACAAGGGGTCGGGAAAACATATCTAACAATGAAACACAAGGAAGGCCGGACGTATGATCTTGATGAACGGTGGGTCCGGTGGGTCCGAGTAATAGAGTCAAAAGAACAAGGGAAATGTACAAGGGGCAGAATGTCGGAAATATCGGAGGGGCGGAAAGTGTTGCGGAAATATCGGAGGGGCGGAAGGTGTTGCGGAACTGAGGGTCAGAAGTCGGAAATGAACGGTCGTAACAGTATCTCCCTTCTAAGGTCGAGCCCCGCGAGACCACAAGTCGGATCACGTGACCTGTGAACAAACGCGTCTTCATCTTGGTCCATCATGAGCACTCCAGTAGATTTCTCCAAAATGACCAGTGCCGAGATGAAGCAGCACTTTGCTGATATGCTTGCGCAGAAGGAACTGGCCGAAAAGCGTGAGGCCGAGGAAGCCGTGCGGAAAGAGAGGGAGCATCTGGAGGAGGAGCGCAAGGAGAAAGAGCACAAGGAACAGGAGCATTGGGAGCAGGAGCGGAAGGAGAGGGAAGAAAAGGACCATAAATGCCGCGAGGAGGAGTCGCGCCTCCACGAGGAGCAGCGGAAACGGGACGCGGCAAAAAAAGCTGCGGAAGACAAGGCCGCGGCGGAAAAGGCAGGGAAATCCCGGGTGAGTCGGCAATGTTGTGTGGGGTGTTCCGGAGCTCACGGAAAAACTGCCAGAGGGTCGTAGAATCCGAGGGGGAGTCGGAAGCCGAAAGCAGTGCGGAAAGCACACTGCCTCCAGAGAGCAAGGGGAAGCAGAAGGAAGGTGCTCCCATGCCGAACATCGTTGTGGAGCGGAAATGGAGGGCGGACGAGTTCCAGCAGCCTCGGAAGGAGTAAATGGCCCGGATACTGGAGTTGCGAGAGCTGGGGCCGTAGAATCCCGTGACCCAGAAAAGGAAAACCAGGGATGGCGAGGAGGAGAAGGCTCCTTGCGACACGTGCGAGGTCAAGGGCCTGGAGTGTGTGTGGTCGGAAAATCCTCGGGAGACGGCCTGCGAGCGGTGCCGGGACAAGAAGCGACGTTGCGTGGTGGATGGGTGTGCCGCGAGGGTGGAGCGGAAAAGGCGTAGGGTCGAGACCAAGGGGCCTGAAACCCCCAAGTTGACACCGGGACCGAGCAGAAAGAAGCCGGAGGGATTTCCGGTGACCAGAACCTCGGAGACAGCAGTGCTCAACGCTTGTGTCGCCTTTGTTCGACATCGCCAGGTCATTGAGGGGTATCAGGAGATCCCAGCGTGGGATCCGGAACACTCTTGAGGAGATGGCGGAAGTTCAACAACAACAGTTGTTGTCCTTCCAAAATCAAATGACCGTCATGTTGGCGGTCTTAGAACAATTCAAACGGGAGTACCAGTGGCGCAATGACATGGTCCGGGAAAGAATGGACTTGCGGATGCAGGAGGAGAATGGGGCGGAAGCGGGTCCGAGTCAGGTGGCGGATACGAGGGTGGGGACCGAGTTTGTCAGTGTGGAGATAGGGAATGCGGAAGAGAGTGCGGAAGCGGAGAACGAGGATGAGGCGGAAACGATGAGGGAGGAGTAGGGGTCTAAGAGACTTGTAACATAATTTCTTGAAGTGTCGGAAATATCATAACAGAATTAATTGGAATTGTGGTGTGACTTCAGAACTGTAAGAATAAATGAGGGTATCGGAAGTGGAATCGGAAATGACTAGGGCGTGGAAATGGGGCCAGGCTTATCAGGATAAGACTTGTGGAAATCAGAGACGAGGTCAGAGGCGTGGTCTAGTTCCGTGGCGGAAATCCAGGAAGTCTCTTCGTCAGTGTTTTCATAGCCTGCCCACTTGACTAGGTACTGGAGTTGGCAGCGGTATCGTCTGTCAAGCTTGGAGTTGAGAATTTCGGAGATCTCATATTCCAGTTCTCCGTCGATGACGACTGGCGGAGGCGGAGGTTGTTCTCGATTCGGAATTGTATTCGGAACTGCGGGATCAAGCATGGAGACATGGAATACCGGGTGTACTGCACGCATATTGTCAGGAAGTCTGAGGGTGAAAGAACGACTGCCGGCCTTAGCGATGATCTCGTAAGGTCCAAGGTATTTCTCAGAGAGCTTCTTCGAGGGGCGAGTGGTGCGGAAGTTTTCAGCTTTGACAAAGACTTTGTCGCCTATCTCGAATGCCGGTTGCGGAAGTCGTTTCCGATCGGCGGAAGTTTGGTATCTCTTCTGGGCGGCGGAAATGTTCTCTCGGAGGTGTTGGTGAAGGTCGTCAAGTTCCACAACGAAATCTCGGGCTCTTGCAGAGGCGAGGTCGCGTTCAGGGTGGATGGCGAATTCGGGTGGTAGCCCTTGTTGGCGTAAAAGGGTGAAATTCCGGTGGTAGCGGAAGGCGCATTGTTATAGGCAAATTCCGCGAGCAGAAGGAGGTCGGACCAATTGCTGTGTTGGTAGTTGCAATAGACGCGGAGATACTGCTCAAGGGTCTGATTAGTATGTTCCGTCTGTCCGTCTCCTTCGGGGTGATAACCGGAAGTGAAGCTGGTTCAACCAGATTTCGATTATATACCGCTGCAATATAGTCCTCATCAGTGGTAGATGTCGCGCTGACAGCATAATCATTGGTATTGATGCTGCTGCCTTCAGAGGTCGAATCTTGTTCGAGAACATCTTGAATATCCTCATAATGATCCTCATAAGCTAGCGTAGTTACATACTCGCTGGCTTGTTTACTAGATTGAGATCTAGTAATGGGACCACGTGAGGTTTGCTGCACTTGTTGGAGGCGAATCCTTTCGCTTCTCCTGGGTAATTGAGCTTCTGGGGCTCTCTCAATAATCCTTTGATCAGGTTGCAGCTCTTCAAGGTTTTCCTCTGGAGTGACTTCTATAATTCTTTCGACTTCGCCTTCTTCAGTCAAAATAGGCGCTGGATTAAGCGCTGGTGTCACTGATGGTAGCGGTTTGGTCTGTCTGGGCATAGATAGGGCAGGCTCTTCGGTGGAAATGATTGGGACTACCTCTGGTTTAGTCCCTTCAATGAATAGAACATTTCTCTCCACCGAGACCTTGTGTGAATCTGGCCAATAAATGCAATGGCCGTTGCTCTGTCCTGAGAAGCCTAGCCATCTGGCTTTCTTGGCTCGAGGTAACAGTTTGTCTCCCTGTTTTATCTTCACATACACCTCTTCTCCCCAGGTATGAATATCCCAGAGATCAGGTTTCACTCGATGAATCATCTCATAGGGAGTTTTGTCTGGTAGAGCTCTTGTATGTGTCCGATTCTTGATATAATTGGCATGTTGAATCACATATCCCCAAAGATTCTTGGGTAAACTCGATTCAAATATCATGGCACGAGTTCTCTCAATGAGAGTACGATTTAAACGTTCTGCAACACCATTGGATTCTGGGGTGTCGTGGACCGTTAGACGATGTTTCGTGCCTTGTTTTGCCAAATGTTGTTCGAACTCTGATCTTTTATATTCACCCCCTCGATCAGAGACAAGTGCTTTAATGTACACATTTCTCTGACGAAGCATCATTGCTTCATAGAGCTTGTACTTCGAGAAGGTTTCTCCCTTGGTTGCCATCAAGTAGACTACTGATTCTCTTGAGTAGTCATCAATAAAAGAGACATATTATGCCTTTTTATCGATCGTGAGGTGTCTTGAGGGTCCCCAGATATCGGAATAAATCTGGTCACCAAATTTTGATGCTCGGTCTCTGGGTTCCTTCGGAAGAGACTTGCGTGTCATCTTTGATTGGATACACGCATCGCAAGTTACCTTGTCACCTATAGAGCTCTTGTCAATGCCTAGAGCCATGTTATGATCGAGGAAATATTTTAGAGTCTTGTGAGATATATGCCCCATCTTTTTGTGAATTTCCATGGCTGATAAGCACTGATAGGCTTCATTTTCAGGTCGTTGGAGATCTAGTGTGTATAGTCCATTCAATTTCGGCGCTTTCATCAGCAGCTTCCCAGTGCAATTCGATATACGACAGTCTTGGTTGGCAATCTTCGTCTGGTAGCCTGCATCATCGCACCGGCCAATAGAGACAAGGGTGAAGGCAATTTTGGGTGCATATAACGTGTCCTTCAATATTATTTCAACTGTCTCATCACTAGCCTTACTGGATAATACGAGCAAGCCTTGACCAAAGGCATCAAAAGTACCTTTGTCTGCTGCTTGAATTGTCCTTGGCTGTGAAAAGGGGCAGTAGTTCCTCAGCAAACTCTTGTGAGGCGTCATGTGAGAACTGGCACCCGTATCCAGGATCACAATAGCTTTAGATGAGCCTTTGCCTAATGCCAAACACTCGAAGTTGGCAAATGCAATAGGACTCTCATCCTTCTCTTCAGAGGAGCTTTCTTCAGCTACATTCGCTTTTGCCTTCCCTTTCTTTTTCTTCAACTTGGACTTCTTCTTCTGCCTCGGTCCCTGGCCTTCTTTTCCACCTCCTTTAGCCCAACAGTTTTCAATAGAGTGTCCGGGCTTTTTACAGGTTGCACAAGTTATCTGCGCCTTCTTGGCCTTGGTAGATGTTCCCACAAATACTTGTTCCTCCTGAGAAATAGACAAAGTCTTTCACCTATCGTATTGAGCCTTCAATACCCTGGTGATATCATCAGGAACTAATGGCTTTCCACATTCTTCAAGAGAGGTAGTAAGGGCATACATCACCGACTCATAGGAGGGTGGTAATGAGGCAAGTATGATGTCCATGAACTCGGATTCTGATATCTTGGCTCCCATATCATTGAGACGAGCATATAAATCTTGGGCCTTATCCAAGTGTTCTCTCAAGTCTCCATCTTCGGCACATTTGATGTTTCGAAGCTGTCTTTGGAGATTCGTGAGGACCATCTTGGGTTTCTTGGTCATTTCAACAACCAACGTATCCCAGACTTCCTTCGCTGTCTTCTTCTTCTGAAGCATCAGAGCCAATGACTCTGCCACAGAGAGCATAACCTGAATCTTCACCTGGCCTTCTCTAGCAAGGTATTTTTCGAGCCTTTCCCCAGCTTTTTCCACTTGTGCCTCCTCCACATCAGTGAGAGTATGGCCAACAGGGAATGTTGGAGGATCAGGGGGCTTAACAGCAACTCCCTCTATATGTCTCAATAGATTCTTTGACTCGAAATAGCTTTGGAGGGTTGCATGCCATAATGGCCAATTACTGCCATCTGTGGCAAGCTTCTCCACTCCTAGCACCTTTGTAGATTGTTCTCCGGGGCCCATAACCGTGTAGAAACTCGGTTTGGGCAAGTAGGAGGTTATATGCCAGATATGAACGATGGGACTTGCAGGAGATTAATAAACTATTTAATGTTCTCCTCAGTGATAGTCAACACTGAGCAATATAAAGGAATGCTACCTATTTAATGTTCTACATGTTTTTCAGTTTCATACTATGAAAGTACACTATTAAACTCACCTCCTCAGTGATAGTCAACACTGAGGAGGGGAGGCTGCGCATGGGCTTGTTTCACTCGCATATACGAAGTTCCGGCACTTAAGCGCCCTTCAGGCAATGGTGCGCCCTTCGGATAATTAAGCGCCCATAGAACGTAACACGTTAGTGAACAGCCGCAGCTCAAAAAGGAAACTTGTCCACAACCACCCACAAAGGGTCAGTTGGACAGAACATGAAAAGGAGTAGTAATACAGCCTCGAAAAAATCAAAGAAAATTGTGAAAGGCATAGAATGAATGTCAGCATAGTTTCAGGTCAAAATCAAAAGAAATAACAACAGAAATGTTAGGTTTGGAGCCTGGTGCACATATGCACCCAACAGAACGGGGGCTCGGTGGTCATGTGCATCACCATGGGAGACAGCACCTGGGGGTCTCCATTCCGGGACACATGCGCCGGGCTTTCCAAGTCCAGTGATGCCCATGCAATCCAGATCTCCTCGCTACTGCTGTCTTAAATGTTACCATTGGGATTCATTCTATCCAGTTGATGGGACTTGCATGGTCCACTCAGGTAGTTATACAGGCTATGAGCCTTGATTAGGGTAGTGTGGGCCATCAATGGCGTCCTCGGCCGGCTGGCCAGTCGGCATGACGCACGACCTAGCCCAAAGCCCACACATTTTGGCCAGGTCGTGCATCATGCCAAGTGACCCATTGAACGCATAAAATGTCACGCACATAGAACAGACTATGTGTGAGATCCGCAAGATGCAAGATGCTAATCAGTCAGTGTCCAGATCTTGTGCTGGTCCAGCTGTTTCAACAGCGAGGTCCTGCAAGAGCGAAATCCTCCCGCTTGACAAAAGAGACCACGGGTTCATGTGTCGTACCCTCAGCGTCATCCTTCTGCTGTCCGGTTGGGGATACAGCATTTGCCTTGATGTTCTTGATAGTCTCAGCGACTTCGGCGACGATCCCAGTCATAGAGTATCCAAAGAGTGTAATAAGTTCCTCTCGGGAATTCGCCTTGCAAGGTCAGCAGCGCTTTCCAGCTCTTGTTCCCCTGATTCTTTCCTTGCGTCTCCGCACTCATTCTTTCTGCAAATTTGTGGTAAGAGTCACATTTACTCTTCAAGTCGCAGGATCGGCCACAGAGATGGGCTGTCATGATGCATCTACGTGTGACGTGAGCGTTATCTAGACCACGCGGTTAGGAGACCTACAGATACTTCCAGTCATGCCCGGCAGGCAAGCCACAGTATTCATCACGGAAATCACAACTTGTGCCGCAAGTGTGGTCCGTATGGCAAGTGTGATCTTTGAAATGATGGCGCGGCTTTATGCAAACAAGGTGGCATTGCTGACACTGCATTTTACAAAGCAGAATCCCGGCCTTGAGTCGGACAATTGAATCCCTGACATTTTCGTTGGAGCTCCGCAATGTCAGCATGTGAAGACAACCTAGACGAGTTACACTCAAGCCAGTCTTGACCATGCTTGATGCGCGCATCACCACGATCGCTAAAGTGAGAACAAAGAGCCGTTACCCATCTTGGATCCGTTCGGAGGTATTCACTGGTAAACGTGTTTCGTAAGACAATCCACAAATTCACGTATGTGGAACATACCTAACATTTCACTAAGACGAGTCTTTTGTACTAAATATGTTTGAGCAGGGGTTGACCTGAGAGACTTGAGTCCAGATCATAACGTCCTCGCCGAGCTCAATTCACGACTGGAGACCTACAACCATATATTCCCATACCGGTCAAACCAGCCATGATGACCGCGGTGACGGGACATGATCAGTTGACAAGTATGTAAACATAGGAGGGTGTTTGGAATTACTATAATATCAGATATTTACTAATAAAAGTGACATTCCCATAAAACTCCATCTTCAAATAGTGATATCTTTTCTGAAACTATTCCATCATTAAAAAGCAATTCTGGGAAATAGTTCTCCATGTTACACGCTAAACAATTAAAGGTCATTTAATAGAATCCATTGTATATGATTTCCTTCTGTTTATAGATATCTGTTAATACTTTTGTTGGTACTCCATTTTTTAAAAACTAAACTGCAGTTCTTTCCATGTAAAATATGTAAGATATTATGGGAGATTTTTAATGCTACAACCTTCCTAATTAAGCAAACCCACCCAGGTATTCTTAGTATGTTGAATCAAATAGAAATACATTCTAGTTAACTCACCCATTCCGAGGTAACACGTATGTATTTAAAGGTGTCAATGGCATACACATGTATGAAATGTACTATCTAAGGGAGTCTACCTTTTAAAATTCTTAAAGTTCTAACTCACCACAGTGTTTGATAATCTATTCAGCTCTTAAAAGATGCTTTGTTTCACAATGTACAAATAAGTTTTAAAAATTCCAAAAGTTTTAAAATCTAAATTATGTTTAAAATAGATTTCAAGTATTTAAATGATCTTAAGGAGATATTAGAGTTTGATACTTCTTATAGTTTCCGAACAACCTCCATAATTTCACCTGTGGTTCTCCGAGTATCTCACCACAGTGTAGATGTCTGCTCGTGAGACAGCTGGCTGTGATATTGGGAGAGAGTGCAATGGCAATGGCCGACATACCTGTGGAATCTGTCAATGGGAGGTGTAACCTGATGGAAAGGTTGTCGGGAAGTTGAAGAGATGATATGCCATGAAAGTGACAAGGAACAAGTAGGCATATGTGCAGGACATCGACAGAAGGCCTCCAACCTGTGCTGAAAGGTCAAGATCGTCCATTGACCACACAGGACTAGCGGTGTCGAAATTCCTGATGAGTGCAGTGTGGTACGTCGCCTGCCCAATAATCCTCCTATACCATTGATTGAACTGTTGACCACTTTCAGATTCTGTGCGGTGCAGCTCAGCGTATACCTTATGCACGGCGTTTTTGACCATCTGTTTCAAGTTGTCCCATACAATTTGGCCGATCCGTACAGCAGCCTCTACCAAAAGCGGTTCCTTGTCGCACATGACCGGTAGCTGTGTTATGAAGGTGATGTCTGAGACCTGATAAGGCGCAACCGCTGCCTTAGCATGGCGGACGACCTCTTGAAATGGGTCGTTTGCGGAGACAATTCCTGCAACAGTTTGGCGAAAATTTCCAAACAGACTTGTACTCTTTCCTTTCTTGTCCACCAGCCATCCAGGAAGCACAGCTTGGAGCTCATCCTGATCGCAAATAGCGCCCACAAGCTTCTGTTTCTCCGAGTCAGTCCATCTATCGTCAGAATCTAGAATGTGAGTGACAATCAGGAACTTATTCTTGCGCCGCTTGTATAGAGACTTGTCCAGCAACTGCTCAGGCTTTATGTTTTGAAGTCCGTCGATTTTCACGTTATGAAGTTGCGGGGACATTTTACCGAGCGATCATAAGAGTTCTATAGCATCGAGATCGAGGATCAGAAAGAATAAGGAGGCACAACGAAAACTAGTCACCCATTGACACATTGACCTCTTCTTGATTGAGTTTCCATAGCGTATCACTGAGGTCCCTTGCGCTGAAGACATCACTGAGGAGGTGTTTAGACAGGCAGTAACCCTGTTTTCTGCACAAGCACCTATAGCTTTTGAGAATCTGCTGAATAGCAGTATTCTCCAGCCCAACTTCAACCTTTCCACAATGTTCATGGAGTTTACATTCTGCCTCAGTGTGCTTGGTAACGTCTTGCAATCTCGAATTCGATTCTTCATTTGCTGCTTCCATTTCGTCACGGCAGCGGAGAATCGTCGTCCGAGGCCAAGATCTGAAAGAATTCCTAGGCCCTCATCATCAAGCTCTTCCCCAAGGCGAATGTTCCTGTCCCAGTCCATGTCTTAGAAAGAGGCGATATGTCGTCATATATATGACAGCAAAACTCATCATATACTTCTCAGGTAACGTGAGCGAATACAAGAAATATCGAGTACACTGCAGTTACAGACTCATAGTAGCATATCCTCCAGTCCTTACAGATAACCCAAGTCCTTCATCCACCCTTGCACATGTCTCGGCGTAATCTGATCCAGTGCCTCATACAGAAACATGAATGGTCGAGCCTTCTCTTTACTTGCAACGCAGGTGCGGAACTCAGCGCCGTGACGTCTGAGGTGAGCTTTGATAAAGGAAAATGATTCTTCTATGGGGTTGAGATCGGGTGAGTATGGCGGAAGATACACTAGCTTGACTCCTCTGTGAACATATGACGTTATTAGACACCGCTTGCGCAAACAGACAGTCGGTAAGATACCTTTTGGCACACAGGACCTGGACCTCGGGTACGTGGTGTATGGCGCAATTATCCATGACACGAACACTTTGAGGTGTGGGATAAGGGTTCATGACCTCTAACAGACCTTCAAGAAACGCAAGAAATGTGCCGCCATTGTATGCGCCCAACTTAATGTCACTATATATAATGCTGTCTTGTGATAGTGCCGGAAGGAGTGAAAATCTAAAGCAATGTCAGTGATACATAAAAGAGAAGTGTATACAGATTGTGACCTTTCGCCTCTTTGGAAGAGTGCCTGAACACGAGGTCTGCAGCCCTTAGGAGCCCATCCCATTAGCCTGTAAGTTGTGCGAAGATATATCGCACTTTCATCTGTAAAAACTAGGCATTCGGGTGGCTCAGCACCGATGCATAACTGGAAAGCCGTCCGTGAACCTTTGCAGCGCTCTGATGCTGCTCGGGAAAGCTGGATTGGAAGCAATACATATTGTGAGCTCCTGCAAGATTTAACAACTCACCTTCTTTCTTTGCAAACCAAGATTATGGAGTGTCCTCCATACAGTTGAAATACTTACTGTAATGCCATGCTGCACTTCTAGCTCTTCAATGAGCTCATCAAGGTAAAGGTCCGGTGAGCATTCAAGCAGTGCGAGAAGAAACCATGATAAAATAAGCCATAGTTAAACTCAGGTACAAACAGCTTACTTCGATGAGTTGGTGACATCTTTGGACCATGAGAGGGCCATCTTGCCTCTGTTACAACATCTCCGATATCGCGCCAGAGCTTGATTGTGCGCTGAACTACGCGCAATGACATGTCAAGGTCAATTGCAATCTGAGTCGATTTCTTTTGAAGTGTTAATTTCTGGTGTATGACCCGATCCCACAAGTCCTTGCTGTAATGGCGGCGAACAGGATGAGGGTTGAGAGGGCGAGGCATGACTGTTTCCGGAAGTTCCCGAAACAATGATCAAACTTTGATTTCAAAGAGCTATGTATCAACAACGACTAGCCATTACTCTATCTAGACTGGTACCTTTGAAAAATATGTAGTTATTTATTAATGCAAACCTTTGGATGCTCACAAAAGGGTGTTTGATCACCCAGCCTAGTGGCCAAAAATCCAAAACTCAAAAGATTGTTTTGCTTGGATTTCATAGTTCTGTGCCCTAGCTATGGTCAACTTATGTTCAGGTACAAGATCTCAAGGCAATCCAAGCAGAAACTGGCGAGAAATCCTTGTTTGAGTCTTGCGCGCTAAAACGGAGGCAAACTTGACACGCGCCTTACGTACTGCAAACAGGTGTAAAGTTTTTTCATGTTAAAAATACTAAAAAAATTTGGAATATCTTTACCAGTTTTTCAGACCAGAAAATCTTTACATGTACCCAGTGTACTCGGATTCATGGAGGGCTGCGGTGGCAGCAGTCTCCCTGGAGTCCCCATTCAAGTTTTGGGATGGGATGGGCATACCACACAGATATGCAGCTGCGTTCACATGTCCAGAGCTCATGCCTTGGCCCTGACTTGCTCAGGTCCAGTTGCAGGGTCATGTGGCTCGAAGCCTTAGAGTGGGTGCACTTGCGGTGCTTGCATATTATCATGGATACCCTTGGGTGCCTGCTGATGCGAAGCTGGCTCTTTTCTGGGATCTTCTGGAGGTAAGCTGTGACTTTGGTTTGGAGCAGCAGGCTGACTACCCTGTGTGCTCTCCCCCTCATTCTCAGCTGATATATCGCTCAGGCCAACGGTGAAGTTACTATCGAATGCGACATTGCGCTCGTTCATCACGCGGTGTTTTCCCGGTCAATAAATCTGGTGAGCTTGGCTTTCTCTGCTGTATCCAACCCAGCACCCTTCATCCGCCTTTGCATCTAGCTTCCCGTGATCTTACTTGAGTACCCAGACCTTGGTGCCCCATTCCATTAAGTTTGACAAGTCCAGCTTTTTATTCAACATGAGCTCATAGGGGGTTTTCCCATCCAACAGGTAAGTGGATGTGCGGTTCTTGAGCCAAACCACGGGCTGAATGGACTCTGGCCATAGGAATTTTGGCATATCGGCTGTGTAGTGCATCATGCGTGCATGCTCTATCAATGTGTGGTTCAGGTGTTCCGCTACCCCATTCTGCTCGGGCGTAACATGAACAGTAAGGCTTCAGACTATACTCTTTGACTTCAGATGCTGATCAAAATCCTCGGATAGGTATTCTCCCCCTCGATCACTTTGAAGTCTTTTGATCTTTGCTCCATGCTGAGCCTCAGCCCATACTCGGTTGTTGCCTGATGTTGCGTTCTTTGGGATGTGTGGGGGAAAGGGGATGTGTGGTTGCCTCATATTGTTTGTAGCAAGTAAGTGTTTCACTCTTCCTCTTCATCGGTTCAATGTGTGACCAACGGG
Organism: Gautieria morchelliformis; assembly: GCA_015179125.1. Taxonomy (NCBI): domain Eukaryota; kingdom Fungi; phylum Basidiomycota; class Agaricomycetes; order Gomphales; family Gomphaceae; genus Gautieria; species Gautieria morchelliformis. The sequence goes on from WHVA01000321.1 coordinate 52,382, forward strand.
TGAAATCATCAGTGAAACTGACGAAGTATTCTCTCCCGGTGTGGTAGGTCCCCACTATGTATCTTTTTGCCAAGCTTTGTAGCTTGCGGCCCTATCCTCTCCTTCAGAATAGGTTTCTGAGTCATTTTCCCTTGCATGCAAGAGGTGCAGAATATAGGTATGCTCCTATTATCCACCTCAATGCCAGTGGTAATGCCTCTGACTAAGAGGTTTTTGATGGTGTGTGGGGAGATGTGACCCATCCAGCAATGAAGCTCGTCGATGGAGAGTATCTTCTGCAGGGCATTGGCTGATTCTATATGTGATCCATGTTCCACCTTATACAGTATATCTCTGAGTGGTATCCTGCCCACAGTCATGTCTTTCACATCTCGGATCATACAATGCTGATCGCGTAGTAGTACAATGAATCCAGCTTTATCACATGGCACTAGTGATATTAATGTGAATGCCAAGTCCTGGCAATAAAGTACATCCTTCGGTGTTATATGAGTTGTTGTCTTCCCATGTGGGATGGCAATATGCATATCTCCAACACCTGAGGCAATAAAGATACTCTTCTCAGCAGCAGCAATGCATCGGGGTGGGATCTCCTTGGAGGTAATGAACCGGTGACAATCCGGGGACATGTGAGTCGAGGCTCCTGAGTTGTAAATGTCAACCTCAGTTCCTTTGTGTTTACTAATCGAGAGAGAGAGTATGTGACTGGCAAATGTGGTGGTAAAGGCCCACTTGCTGTCTTCGGTCACAGCATTTACCAACTTGCTCCACATTTCCTTGTTGCCATCTTTCCCTTCTTCCCTCTTGATCTACAATCTGTCTTTATATGCCCCTTTTTACCCCATCTACAGCATTCAATGTCTGGATTCCTGGAATTGTTAGAGCCTCCCATGTGCCTGCCTTTTCCACGGCCTTTGTGACTGTGAGTACACTCTTGGTGGCCTCAAGCTGCCACTCCTCTACATTGAGCCGCTCGAATTCTTGGAGTAGGCTCTGGACAACTGTGTCAGGTGTGAGTGTGACTTGCATGTGTGTTGCTGACAACAAGATAGCATTGATGAGTGGTTGGTATCCTTTTGGCAATGATCATAGGATCACAGTGACAAGGTCATCATTGGTAAGACCTGCATCCATCCCAGCTAACTGCTCCTGCATTTTCATGAGAGCTTTGAGGTGGGTGCGAACATTGGACTCATCCTTGCACTTCATCTTGTACATCCTCCACCATATATCAACCTTGACTGTGAGAGCTCTACTCTCATACTTTGCACATATCACATCCCAGACTTTCTTCGCTGAATCCAACTTCCAAACCTCTATCAAGAGTGACTCCAGTATTGTCATGAAAATCTGTGCATTGATCAAGGCCTCACGTTAATGATATTCTGTTAAGGTTGTGTTTCGTACTGTAGTTTGGCTTTACCAAAGCCAAACTCAGGTCTCAGGTTGGAGGGCTTGGCTTCAACTACGTGGGGTGCACCCACTCAGTGTCTGCCCTAATTTCGGGAGCAGTCTAGCTTTAAGCCGAGATACGGGTTTTGATATCAAGAAGAGGGTCTCAAGTATGATAAGCTAATTTGATATCTGAACTGGGGAGCTACTGTACATGGCCTGGAGGTCTATATAGTAAAGTAGTGTGCAGGGTCGCAAACAGAACATGATCGGATCAATGGTCAGGGGAACAAGGGTCAGGCAGATGGGGAACTAACTAGAAAAGGGAATCAGGGGTGATGGGAAGTGCGAAGGGAAACCCGAAGGAAAGCCAAGAATAACCCAATGTTCATGAATGAGAGCCGAAGCCAAGCTTCGGTCTGGATTCGGGAACAGATTGTAACAGTACCTTCCCCTTATGGCTGAACCCATGAGGCCATAAGTGAGATCCTGGAGATCGCAGGGTCGGGGAAGCTACATAAACTTTGTTTCGCATTCTGCTTGTGTTCTCCCATCATCGTCAAAAAGCTCCAGCAGATCATGTCGGACATTCCTGAAATGAACATCAACGAGATCCAGGAACTCGACACAGAGCTCGCGCAGGCACAGCACGAAGCTGAGGAGCGGCTTAAGGCTCTTCAAGAAAAACGATGACTGGTGCAGGAGTGTAAGGAAGCTGCGGAGAAGAACAGGGCAGGGATGAAGAAAAAGCCGAGGTGGAACAGAAGGAACCGGAGGCGCAGGCCGAGACTGTGCAAATAGCCGAAGAGGCGCAAAAAGCTGAAGAGGCACGGAAAGCCAAGGAAGCTTGGAAAGCAGAGGAAGCACAGGAGGGTGAGAAGAGAGCCTTGAAGGTGAAAGCCAACGAGGCTCGGAAAGGGATGGGGCCAGTGTTCAAACGTGAGCGAGAGCGGCTTCTGGATTTACTGAAAGCTGAAATGATGCAACAAGCAAATGTGGACCAAAACTATCACATCCCATCTCCCAAATTCAGCAACCATGCAGGCTTGGATATTGGCAGCAAAACATGCGGCCGAAAGAAATGTGGCTAAGGCAAAGCCAAAAGCCTCAGGATCGAAGAAGAGGAAATTGACCGAGTAGTCAGATGAGGAGTTGAATGAAGAGGTGAGGCCTTGGGTCAGGTTGACTTGGCTTAACGTGCGATGCGGGCAGGCGTCGCCAGACCCGATGTCTGCGTGGGAAGAAAACTGCCTGCCAGCAGTGCATGGACCAGAAGGTCAGGTGTAGCTTCCTGGAGGGGAAGCGGAAGCGGAAGGATGAGGTGGACACCGAGGGACCGGGGTCAAAGAAGGCCAGTGTGTCTCTGGTCAAGTTGTTGGGAACCAAACCAACAGTGGACGTCCATGCAGAGCCGTCGGGAGCAGGGATAAAGGGCTTGAAACCCAATGGGTTCTCGGGAGCTGAAGTCTCCCGAATGGTGAAGGACTTGCTGTCTCATCAGAACGAGCAGCTGGAGTGGAGCAACCACCTGCTCCGAGGTGTCTTGGACTTTGTGCAGAGGATTGAGCAGCACAATTCCAAGCTGAACAAGCGGCTCCACTTGTGGGCCACAGCGGCTGAGAATGTGTCCTTGTGGACGGGTACGAGTTCGGATTGGGGTGGGTTCAATTTGGCTGGGGGTTTGGGTTTGGGTTTGGGTTTGGGTTCAGGGAGTGTGGAAAAAGAAATAGGGGCAGATGAAAGAGATAAAGGAATAGAGAAAGCGACAGAGGAAAAAGACGGGAATGGGATCAAGTTAGGGTTTGGAAGACAGGGATGAGGAAAATGAGTGGGATGACAGGGGAAAAGATGCGGATGAGGATGCAACTATGGAAGATAGCTAAACTATTGTTTTTGGTTTTATCTTTAATGTGAATCTTTTTTCTTGGTGTTTTGTATTTCGGGATGGGGATCGGGAATGGAAGTGAAATGAACTGACAGAGAGAAGGGAAAGACAAGAACTACAAGCGTAGCTATTCAGCAAAACAGCCAAAATACAAATAGCAGAAAGAGTGTTTTGTCTAACTAAGAAAGTGACTGTCAAATGAGTGAAAGGAAACAGGGGAGCCGAAGCTTGGGTTCAAGGAACCCATGGTCCAGGCTTGGCAGGGTAGGCCGAGTGAAAGTCAGTCACAATTTAGGCCACATGGCTGAGCTTTGTCACAAGGACCCATGACGTCTCTTCATTGGTACCTTCATAACCAGCCCAATGGACAAGGTATGGGAGGTGACAGGGTCTATGGCGTCAGTCAATCTTGTAATCAAGAATCTCAGAAATCTCATACTCTGTCTCACTGTTGATCTCGACTGGGGGCGGCGGAGAGTGAACCCGATTCGGAATGGTGTTCGGGATTGCAGGTTCGAGCATGGAGACATGAAAGACTGGGTGGACTTCCCCAAGGTTATCTGGCAGGCATAGAGTGTAAGCTCGGGATGCGGCCTGGCCAATAATCTCAAAGGGACAGAGGTACTTCTCAGCCGGCTTCTTCGAGGGCCGGGTTGTCCAGACGAACTGCACTTTTACAAATGTGGAGCATCCTATTGTGAACTCTGGGTGCAGGAGTGAGACATGCATCGGCCGACTGATACTGAGATTGAGTGGATTTGATTTGCTCTTTCAGGGCAGCGTGAAGCTGGTCAAGGTGAACTGCGAAGTCTCGTGCTCAGGAGGGTGCGAGGACCCATTTGGGGTGAACCATGAGGTTCGGATTGTATCCCTTGTTGGCAAAGAAGGGTGATATGCCGGTAGTTGCACTGGGAGCATTGTTGTACGCAAACTCAGCGAGTGGTGGCAACTCGGACCAATTGTCCTGTTGATAATTGAAATACACAAAAAGATACTGTTCCAGAGTTTGGTTGACATGTTCGGTTTGACCATCGCCTTCAGGATGATATCCCAAGGCGAAATGCAGTTTCTTGTCCAGAGGAACGGACAAAATGCGAGACGAATTCCGAACCTCAGTCAGATGTCACATGGCTAGGGACACCGTGCTTTGAGAACACATACAAGATGAACAGGCGGGCGAGGTCTGTGGATGTGACCATGTCGTAGGTTGGGATGAATATGCTCTGCTTGATTAAGTGGCAAACTACTACAAGGATTGCAGTGAATCCTGAAGATGCCGGCAACTGCTCAATGAAATCCATGGAGATGGAATTCCAGGGTTGCTTGGGTATCGGAAGCTGCTGAAGAGAGCCGTAAGACCGGTGACGCTGTGACTTTTATTGCAAGCAAGTAGTGCAGGACTTGGGAAAGTTGATGATTAAAGAGAGAATTGCAGGCCATGTGTATTCCCGCCGAATGAGTTCTAAGGTCTTGTTTTGGCCAAAGTCTCCTGAGAGTACATGGTCATGTTTGTACTGAAGTACTCGGAGCCGGAGATCGTCTGCATCAGGAAGGTATATGCGGCCATCAAGGCTGAGGGAGCCGTCCTTGGTTTGTGTCCATCTTTGTGTCCATCTCAGGTCTGAACTATCGTCGAGATGGTTAGCGGCTACAGGATCAGATGCCAGGTTAGCTAATATGTTGGCATGAAGCTTCTCGGAGTCCATCATGGTGCTTGCCCGAAGAATGGGTTCAAGCAGATAAGTTCCCCAGAGGGATTCCAACAGTTGTTGATTAGTGAAAATTGGTTGGAGTTTGCGGGTTGACTCAGCCGTAGTCATTACCTCCCTCTTTAAGTAGATATCCCATTGTCTAGTTAGAGTGTTGGGCTTTGTACTGAGCTTTCCAGGACGGAACCGAATAATGAGGTTAAATTGCGAGAGGACTTTGGACCAGCGGGCTTGTTGTCGGGTTAAACTTTGTGGTGGCAAAATACTCCAAGTTTTTGTGGTTGGTAACAACATCGATAGGGGAGCCGGGGCCCTCCAGAAAGTGTCTCCAATGTTGAAATGCTTCAAAAATTGCCAATATCTCTTTATCATGGACATTGTAATTTAATTCAGCATCAGAAAATGTTTGGGAATGGAAAGCGACCAGGTTCAGGACACCTTCTTCATCAAACAATGACAGGATTGCACCAAGGGCATAATCCGAAGCGTCGGCTTCCACGACCATGGGCCGGTCGGGAATCCAGTGCAACAGAATCAGGGCCAAAGTGAAAGCTTCCTTGAGGTAATTGAAAGACTTTTGGCATTCTTCAGTAAACACCCAAGGGGTGCCTTTATGAGTAAGCCAGGTTAGGGGGACCGTGATGTTGGAATAGTTATAGATAAAGCGGCGGTAAAAATTGGCGAAGCCGAGGAAGGACTGTATGTCTTTTACCTTCTGAGGTTTGGGCCAATCATGGATTGTCTGGACTTTGTCTTTGGACATGGTAAAGGCATTGGTAGACAGTATATACCCTAAGAATTCCACGGAATCTCGGTGCCATTCGCATTTGTTGGGTTTAGCATAGAGACCGTGTTTCTGAAGACACCGCAATATTTCACGGACATGTTCCCTGTGTTTGACTGGGTCGTCTGAGTAGATGAGTATGTCATCAAGATACACAACGATGCATACATCAAGCATATCTCCAAAGACATCATTCATACAATGTTGAAAAACCGCAGGTACATTTGTTAAGCCGAAAGGCATGACTAGCCATTCGAAAGAGCTGTACCGGGTCCAGAATGCTGTTTTCCACTCGTCACCTTCGGGGACTCAGAGGAGGTTGAATGCATGCCGAAGGTTGATTTTGGTATAAATACGAGCCTTATGGGGTGCATCCAACAAGTTGGTAATCAGCAGGAGTGGATAGCGGTCCTTCTTCATAATCTTATTGAGTGCTTGGAAATCCATGCAGAGCCAAAGTTCACTACTGTGCTTTTTGACAAAGAGGATAGGGGCTCCATGGGAGGACCGAGTGGGCCGAATGTAACCCAATTTCAGGTGCTCATCAATGAAAGCTCGGAGCATGGCAATATCCAGGGTAGAGAGCGAATATAAAAGGGGTTGAGGAGGAGTAGCACCATCCTCTAAAGCAATCTTGAGATCCGGTGGGGAGCCAAGGCATCACCCTTGGACTTGCTAAAGACACTGTGAACTCATGATACTCCTTCAGAATATCCTTTAGATCCACCAGGTCGGGTTGCACAGAAGCCGAATGGGCCGAAACCTCAGATTTGGGCTGTGACAGGTTTAGCTGGCAACATTGGGAACCCTCTAGTTTGCAGGCATAGTAAAACACTGCCACATTCAGGACAGCCACCCTGGGGGCTTCCAAGCTCAGGTTTGGCTCGGCCTTGGCTGTGGAGGCGCGAGCAGCTGGAGCTGGCAGGTTGTCCACATGACTGCCCAGGAGGGTAGTTCATAACGTAATACTGCCCAGTCAGTACCCAGTCAATCAATGGATTGTAGTGGGTGAGCCAGTTGTGTCCAAGAACTACCAAAACAGACGAATCAAGAGGGGTGACATAAACGTCAACAGAATGGGTGTGACCATCGGGGAAACGAATAGGTGGTTCTACAGCTTCAGTAATTACCAAATTTACACTACCATCAAACAAACGGAGCGGGATTCGATCTACACATCGGGTTTTCAGACTATTTCTACTTACAAACACAGATTCAATACAACAATGAGTAGAACCAGAATCTACTAGGGCTTTAAACTTTTGGTTGGGGAGCAGAGATGAGGATAAACTAACTACAAGACAATTTGGAGAACAGAGAGCAGAAGCATTGATTCTTACTTCCCCTAATGCACTAGCCGAGTCAACGCGACCCTCGGTATGCACGGAGGCCGTAGGGCCGCTGACTATTTTTTTGCGCCCAAAGCTGAACTTTCGGTTTTATCATCGGACGTCTTCCCATCAGAAGCCGCGGCTGCCTGGGCCGACATGCCTCTTGGACAATCCTTTGCATGGTGGCCACTCTGCGCACAGACTAAGCAGAGGTTGTTATCCATGCGACACTGGCATTCTGCAGGCATGAGTTTGCGTTTGCTGTCCTTGCCGAGTTGGTCTGGTTCGGGTTTTTTCTGACCCTTGGACTGATTATTCCCTTTCGGCTTGTCCTTGCCTTTGCCTTGGTTGTTACCAGCAGTGGCATTGGAGTTGCCAGAACCTTGACCTCGACGTTGGTCGTTGTTCTGGGATCCTTGGTTTTGGTTGGCTGACCTATCGTTCTTGGCCTTGGGTTTGGGAGTGGCATGAGTCTCGCAAGAGAGTTCACCCCGATGTTCCCAATACCTCTGGTTGATTTTTTGAACAAGGTCTCGGAGGTCGTCAAGGGTTCGGGGTTTGTCGAAGTGCACCATTTCGTCCTTGATTCGCTTCGGCAAACCCAAATAGGCTCGGCGATGCAAAGCCGAATCATTATACTGGAGGACGGATGCAAGCATGTAAAATTCGATGAAAAACCGCGCTGCCTGGCGGTTATCCTTCATGACCAAATTCTCGAGCTCAATTTCAGCATCCTTCCCATCACTAACAACACTCCATGAAGCTGGTGAGCTAACCTCACCACACCCCAACCCAGCAGCTCCCTCTCACTGATAGATCAGCGTAGTTGAAGCTGGAGATGATGGGCTTGATCGAGGGTGGGTGCGAGTCGGCACGAACGCTTCAAATGGTAGTTGCCAGTTGACCGCCAAAAGTTAGCGGCGGTTGCTGCCGAGCGGCACCAGTGAACGAGTTATACACGATTCGTAGTGGTTGGCGCCATGTGGTGCTGAATGGTGGTAATCGCCGGTGAACAGCGCTGGCCACCAGCGTGCAGCAGTGCTGACTTATGCTGTCCACGGCCGACCTGTATCTCACGGCCTCAAACACCAATGCAGGGTAGACACCCACCATGTGTCCTGTGATGAGTGCTCCCTGTCACTCATATACAGCGTGAATCGGCGCTGAGGCCTTGAAGAAAACAGGTTGAGGTCGACAGGCTTGTCCACAATCTGTCAACAAGGCTGTCAACCCATAAGCCATGGGCTTGGGCAATTCTCCATGCGTGAGGATGGAGCACGTGACACGGGACCCGCGTCGTGACTCTACTCTCAGTGTAATTGACACTATATAGCTGTTAATAAATATGTTTATTAGGCTGTCAACCCATAACCCATGGGCTTGGACGATTCTCCATGGCGAGGATGGAGCACGTGACACGGGACCCGCATCGTGACTCTACTCTCAGTGTAATCGACACTATATAGCTGTTAATAAATATGTTTATTAGGCAACTGACAAACAGCAGCATCTTCCATATCTCAGCATAAAACGGTGGAGATCATATCAAACGGGTCTATTTCTGGTTGCAGGACAACAGCGTGTGGTGCAAGTATACTGTAGACCATGTACAGTAGGCACCAATGCTTATAACTAATCGGAAGCCCACACTGTACATGCAAAGAAGTGCACATTCCCCCCGCGTGCGGCCCGACTCGGAAACGATGGTCGAGGCTGTGGCCTATGTGGACAGGGAGCATCGTTGAGTGGTGGATCGCGGGGTGGAACGTGAGTGGACGGCGAGCGACAATGAACGGGATACGGTGTCGAGCGCGAGGGGGCAGCGGGGTACAGGGAGGGAGGCCAAGGGCAGGTGAGGCAGGTGAGTCTCAGCGCCGAACGTTAGATAACATTGCTCACCTGAGAGGCGGAGCGAGTGGGTACGACGTTCCTCGTGGAACTCGAGGGTGCACCAATGGCGGCCCCTTAGCGTTGGGTGCGAGCGACATTCGATGGGACGTGGTGAACCACGCGTTGTGTGACAACGCGCAACAGCGTGTGATCGAGGGTGGGTGGGAGTGGGCGGGAGTGCTTCAAATGGTAATTCCCACCATTGACGGTCGAAAGTCAGCGGCGGTTGGTGCCGGGCGGCACCGGCCAAACCGTGCATTACTGCCATACTGCCATGGACCGTGTCCATGCAAGTCTGAACGGCCGGGTCGTTCTCGGCTGAGGGCCTGTCACGGCTATAGCCGGACTTTGCAGATCACTACTAGTTATCGTGAGGCATTGAACACTCAGCTTACCTGAGGTCATTGAAATAGGAATAGTGATGGGCACAGCTCGGCCCAGGCCGTCTGCTGAGCCAGGCCAAGCCGCCGATAGGCCGAGCCAAACCAGGCCCAAGCCGTTGGCACATCCGGCTCCAGGGCCTGGCTCAGGTTTTGACAGGCCAGAGCCAAGCCAGGAAGCCAGGGCCTGCGGGCGCTTAAATCCAGGATCTTCGGTCGCCAAAAAGGACATCTGTGCTCTGATACTGGCACGTACATAAACAGTTTTTCATGATATGTAGTGTAGTTACAGTGGTCTTAAACCTTACTCTCTACCCACTTGCCATCTGTTGGAGTTGCAAACCGCAGCGCCCGAAGCCCCTGATTAGTCAGCAGGTCATTATTGACCGTTTTAGGTCTTGCGCAGTCGCAAGACATTCTTTTATTCCCCTTTATTGCGAGTCTTATTGTTCTCATGAAATTATAAGTAGCTACTGTCATGTAAAGTCTCCCTCAGTGGTTTGACACCGTGCAAACACTGAGTTGATTTGTCATCGTATAGTCTTGTTATTATTATACCATCCACTTGCCATGTGTCATCATCGTATCGATGATTCCGATGATTCCGGGGCAGGTAGTGATTGCGACGACATCATCGACGATCAATAGTATAAAGATGGGTGCGCAGGTGGTTGTGGGGGTGCCTGCGTTTTACGTAATCCTGACTAAGACGCAAACAGACCACGCATACTGACTAAGATGCTGCGCACGACGCGTGTTCTCTCCCTCTGCCATCATCCTCCCACCGTCCTCCCAGCGTGCTTCTTTCACATCTATTTCTGTCTCAAGTATGTTCTCACCTCCTGGATCAATTGACTGACCCTGATGAGGCATGCAGAAGCTTTTAATTCACTGGTGTGTCTCTCATTTAATTTTCGCTTTTTTAGCTCATTTTTGGCCCCTTTTTAAGCCAGATTACACCTCTCACCTCCTCTTCACTCTACCTGTGGGTGTCTCCCTGCATTCTGGTGAGCATCCTGGCCCAATTTTCGCTTTTTTGGATGGTTTGCTCATGCCAACAGCTCTGCAGTGCCTTGGGTATGTTTTTCTCTTTTATTTTGGCTTTTTAAGGCGTATTTTGGCCTATCATATGCCAGATCTACCCTCTCAGCCTCATATCTCTTAGGTATGATCTCATGCTCAGAGCAATTTCCTTTTTCTGTGTTAATTTTCGCTTTTTTGCCCCATTTTCCCCCCTTTTCGGGCCAGATTACACCTCTCACCTCCTCTTCACTCTACCTGTGGGTGTCTGTCTGCATTCTGGTGAGCATCCTGCCCTTATTTTCGCTTTTTTGGGTGGCTTGCTCATGCCAACAGCTCTGCAGTGCCTTGGGTATGTTTTTCTCTTTTATTTTCGCTTTTTAAGGCTTATTTTGGCCTATCTTATGCCAGATCTACCCTCTCAGCCTCATATCTCTTAGGTATGATTTCATGCTCAGAGCAATTTCCCTTTTCTGTGTTAATTTTCGCTTTTTTGCCCCATTTTCCCCCCTTTTCAGGCCAGATTACACCTCTCACCTCCTCTTCACTCTACCTGTGGGTGTCTGTCTGCATTCTGGTGAGCATCCTGCCCTTATTTTCGCTTTTTGGGTGGTTTACTCATGTCAACAGCTCTGCAGTGCCTTGGGTATGTTTTTTCTCTTTTGATTTTGCTTTTTAAAGTTTATTTGGCTTTTTTTCAAGCTTACTTAGGTATGTTCCTATTCTCATAGCAATTTTCCTTTTTGGCACCAATTTTGGGTTTGACCTTAACTGATCAGTTTGCTATTTCTTTCGGTCCCAGCTATTCAGTATGGTTTTGCCATTTGTATGTTGTATTTTCAAGCTAATGTTGACTTGGCCATTAGTTTCCCTCCTTGGTTTTTGCTGGGCTTTGTGCCGTGCTAATCTCTCTGTCCTGCCTAGAGTGATTGAGGTGGTTGGTTGGTTGGATTGTGCACTGGAAGCTTGCATTGCAGTTTGATTCTGGCCAGAGTTACAACTCCAGTGTGGTCTGTGGACTAGGATTGGTTTGGTGGTGCACATTGGATTTAGGCGGATTGACCACCTCACTGGTATCTGTGGTGGATTTGTTTGGATGGGTGGTCGGTTGGTTGGATTGTGCACTGGGAGCTTGCATTGCAGTTTGATTCCGGCCAGAGTTATAACTCTGTTAGCCAGTGTGGTCTGTGAACTGGGATTGGTTTGGTGGCACACATTGGGTTTAGACAGTTTAGGTGGACATTGACTGCCTCCCTGGCATCCCCTATTGTTGGTCGTGAGCTACAGTCATTGTGAAAATGTGAGTATCCTTTATTTATATATATATATGGCTTGATTTGAAACTGACTGTAATTCAAGGGAGCCCTCTACACCAGAGCGTGATAGGCAGGAGGAGCGTGCTCTGGAGCGTCAGCAGCGGTTGCCAATGACGTCCCCTTCTGTGCGTCGTCGGGATAGGGCTCTCGCTGCAGCTCAAGAACGTCTTCGAAATCCTGACCCTCCACCTCCTCAGCCATTTCCTCGACCTCTACTCCCTCAGAACAATGCAATTCCTTGGCCTCCTGTGGCTGGACCTTCAAATGCCATTCCACCTGATCTAAGTCCTCGGGATGCTGTACGTGCCATACAGGAACAGTTAGCTGATATGCCTCTGGCACCTGTGCGTCAGAGACATCCCCTGTTAGCACCGCCACCTGTTCCTGTAGGCTCTGCAGCAGTAGCGGCATTGCAGGCCCAGGCTGCTAATGCCCAGATAGCACCTCCTCCTCCTGTCCCTGTAGGCTCTGCAGCGGTAGCTGCGTTGCGGGCCCAGGCTGCTAATATCAATCCTAGACCTCTGGCACAACAGAGACAGGGACGACGGCGTGCACGACACCCTGAACCTCTCCCAGATCAAAGGCCACTCCAGCAGCAGCCTGCACCACAACAACCGGTCCCTCTGCCTCCAGGGCCCCCTGTGCCTCCACAGCCTCTGCATCCACCTGCTCCTCCTCAGCCCCCTCCACTTCCACTGCCTCCACCAATGCCTTTAAGAAACCTTCCACTAGCACGTCGCCCTTTGATTGAACAACAGATTGCACCTCATGACCTTGGTGCTATGGATAACAAATGCCCAAAATGTAAAGCATGGCATTGGAAGGCAGAGCGTCTGACCAAGTCTACTATTGCCGAGCCCAAATTTGGTATATGTTGTTCAAAGGGCCAGATACGCCTTGAATTGTTGATGGAACCTCCAGAACCATTAAAGACTCTTTTGGCCAGCCAAGACAGGCGTGGCAAACAGTTTAGGGAAAAGATTCGGAACTATAATGCTGCACTGGCATTTGTCTCTGTGGGAGTGAACATAGATCACAAGGTCGTGAATAGACCTGGGCCATATGTCTTCAAAATTCAGGGAGGCCTCTATCATATTCATGGCGCTCTTCTTCCTGCTGAGGGTCAGGATAGGAAACCCAGCTATGCGCAGCTCTACTTTTATGATCCAGCAGAGGCTTTGCGGCGTAGGGAGGTCAATAACAGATTTGATCCTTTGGATTCAGATGTTTTAAGTGACCTCCAGGAAATGATGCAGGCTCACAATCCATTGGTTCCCATCTATCAGCAGGCGATGGAAAGGCTTAGGAACCAGCCAGATAGGTTGAATGTGGAGGCCAGACTCACCTATAGAGCACATACAGACCAGAGAAGATATAATATTCCTACAGCGGATGAGATTGCCATTGTGCTCCCTGGAGAAGGTGTGCCTGGAGGCACTAGAGACATTGTCATTCAGCTTAGAGGTGGAGAACTGCAACGAATTCAGGCTGAGCATGCATTGTATGCGCCACTACACTATGTCCTTCTCTTTCCCAGAGGTGAATCAGGCTGGGATTGGGACATTCCATGGATAGGCCAAGCTCTTCCACAACAAGGCCAGGAGGAGGAGGGGGAGGGGAGGACCCTTCAAGTGACAGGCGTGTGACCATGTCAAAATACTATCGTTATCGTCTTTTTCCGAGGGAGGGTGAAGCTGAAACTCTCTTCCTGGCTGGCAAGCTCTTTCAGCAATACATTGTGGATGCTTGGGCAGCGACTGAACAGCAGAAGCTAAATTGGATCAAATACCATCAACATGAGCTGCGGCTGAGGTCTACAATCAGATGATTGATACATTTGGACCTGAGGACAATCAGCCCAATCCAGCTAACTTGGGAAAAAAGGTCATCTTGCCTGCTACATTTACTGGGAGCGCCAGGGATATGAATGAGAATTTTCAAAATTCAATGGCGATCACTAGGAAGCATGGTCCAGCAGATATCTTTGTGACAATGACAGCAAACCCCCAGTGGAAGGAAATCAAAGATGCTCTCAAGCCAGGCCAGACTCCCAGTGATCGTCCTGACTTGGTTGCAAGGGTTTTTCATCTCAAGAAGGAGCAATTGATCAAACGTATCATGAAGGATGGTATCCTTGGTCGCGCAGTCGCACGTGTCCATGTGATCGAATTCCAGAAGCGGGGGCTCCCTCATATGCACCTTCTTATATGGTTTAAAGAGGAGGATAAGATCAGGACACCGGAAGCTGTGGATGCTTTGGTTTGGGCTGTCTTTCCTGATCAGCAAGAGCATCCAAGGCTCTACAAATTAGTTTGTGATCTAATGACTCATGGCCCCTGTGGACAAGCGCGTCCTCGGGCTTCTTGCATGACAGAGGGCAAGTGTTCTAAACATTTCCCAAAGGAATTTCGTGAGGTGACATCTGTCACTGAAGATGGCTATCCACAGTATCGCCGTCCTAATGATGGCAGACAGCATAATGTCAGAGGCAACATCATGGACAACCGCGACGTGGTTCCCTATTGTCCCACCCTCCTCTTGGAATTTGAATGCCATATTAATGTGGAACCCACTTTCAATGTGCGCTCTATCAAGTACATTCACAAGTATATGTACAAGGGGCCGACAGGACCACAATGGCCATTAATAAGGAGAGGGATGAGGTTAAACAGTACCTCGATGCACGCTATGTCAGCTCACATGAAGGTGCTTGGAGACTGCTGGAATATAAAATGCATGTTCAGGTCCCTGCTGTTATGGCACTTCCAGTCCATTTGCCAGGCCAGCACAATGTGATATTTGATCCTCATATGGATCCAGGCATGGTTTTGCAAAGGGCAGATGGTGCTAAGACCATGCTCATGGCCTATTTTGAAGCCAATCACAGATATCCTGAGGCATGTGAATGGCTCTATGTGGAATTTCCTGAGCACTATGTCTGGGAGAAGTCACCCAAGCGGTGGAAACCTCGCCAGCAGGGTTTCAGTCTCGGTCGCCTTCATTTTGCAAGTCCAGCCTCTGGAGAGCGCTTTTACTTGCGAACCCTCCTTACAGTTGTCAGAGGAGCAATGTCATTTGAGGAGCTTAGATCATTTGATGGTGTCATTTGTCCTACTTACAAGGCTGCATGCCTGGCAAGGGGCCTCTTAGAAGATGATTCGGAGTGGACACAGTGTCTTCAGGAGGCTGCACATATACAAACAGGTTTCCAGCTCAGGAGGTTATTTGTCACTATTCTCCTTCGTGTAACCCTGCTCAGCCTGCTCAAATCTGGGAGGAGTTTCGGGAGTGTATTTGTGATGACCTGGAGCATCAGCTTCAAAATAGGCATGGCATTCACCATCCTACCAATGATCAAATCTATGACTTTGGTCTCTTTCTCATTGACAAGATCATATGTCAGGGGGGGAAGTCTCTGGATGAGTTCCCAGATATGCCACAGATAATGGGGCACTGGGAGGGATTGGTAGGGAACCGTTGGATAGCTGAGCAGCGGGACTATGACCCAGCTACAGAGCTGGAAAAAGCTGCCACCAATATTGACAAGCTTAATGCAGAACAGAGGCGTGTCCATGATGAGATCCTCCATTCAGCCATAAATGGAGAGGGTCTTCTGTTCTTTGTCAATGGCCCCGGTGGTACAGGCAAAACCTTTACCTGGAATACCCTGGCTCATTCTATCAGAGGAAGGGGCCTTATTGTCCTATGCATTGCTTCTGATTGGGGGCAGAACATCACATGCTATGCTCAAGATACCAATTCTGATTCATGAGGGTTCTCTATGTGACATCAAAAGAGGCTCACCACTGGCAGAACTTCTCAAGCAGGTCCATTTGATCATATGGGATGAGGTGCCTATGCAGCATCGTCATGTAGTTGAAGCTGTCGACAGAACCTGCAGGGATTCCTAGAGCGTCCAGATCGTCCATTCGGTGGTATTACTGTGGCTTGGGGTGGAGATTTCCAGCAAACTCTGCCTGTTGTTCCTCGAGGTAACAAGGAGGAGATCGTGGGTGCTTCGATCCAAAGATCCCCTTTGTGGCATCATGTCAAGGTCCTCCATCTTACTCAAAATATGCGGGTCGACCCTCATGATCCCCAGAGTGAACAATTTGCTCAGTGGCTCTCTGACGTTGGTCAGGGAAAGGATCTCCCTTTGGACAATTCATTCACACTTCCTCAGCACATGATCTGTGGACCACAGGTGTCAGATCTCATTGCAGCTATCTATCCTAACATTGGTACTGGGGAGGCACTCCAAGACAAATACTTTTTGGAACGTGCCATCCTTTGCCCTCGCAATATGGAAATGGATGAGATTAATGCTGAGGTGCTCAATGTATTCCCTGGGGATGAGCGTCTCTATCCCAGTGCGGACTCGGTCAAAGGAAATGAAGATGGCAATGTGTATCCTGTGGAGTATCTTAACTCACTCAACATGGGTGGGCTTCCTCCATCTCAACTCAGGCTTAAACTGGAGTGGTACTCATGCTTCTTCGGAATATTGACCTTGGTCGTGGACTCTGCAATGGTACAAGGTTGCGTCTCATCAATATGACCAACAGGGTACTCTTTGTGAGGATCATTTCTGGACCATTTGCAGGAGAGACTGCATTTATCCCTAGGATGACAGTGAAACCCACCTCAGACCAATTGCCATTTGAGCTCCAGCGTCGCCAGTTTCCTGTCAGGCTGGCCTTTGCCATGACTATCAACAAGTCTCAAGGGCAGTCTCTTGGCACGGTAGGCATAGACTTGCGATACATGGTATTTTCACATGAACAGTTGTATGTTGCAGTGTCAAGGGGCACTAATTGGAACAGAGTCCATATTCTTTTAGGGGAGGGGAACAAAACTTCTAATATTGTATACAAAGAAGTGTTGCTGAAGCCTGATTAAATATGTATTTCCATTTGTATTTAATGTATGTAGTTGCATTTCACCAAATAATTCTTTGATTCTATTAACTACCCATGTGCAATGTTAACCCTAAATAACCCGGTGCGAAGCACGGGTCTATTGGCTAGTGAGGAAGAATTTTAAGGAAGAATTTTATGTAATCTCTTTTGCACTACATACACAAAAATGATATCTGTGTCTACAATCCATTCCCCCACCAACAGGCCATGGCCCAAGCCAAGGCCAAGCTGGAGCCGAGCCAGGCCAAGTGCCAACGGCCTGGCTCAGGATTTTGCAAGCCAAAGCCAGCGCTAACCAGGCCAAAGCCACAGCTTTCAGGCCAAGCCAGGCCGTGCCCATCACTAAATAGGAAAAGACGTGGTGAATAAACAGCCCCCGTGAATGCATATTTACAACTGGGCAGGGTCGATGCTACTTCAATTCTCTCCAATTGTTCCCGAATCCACCGATACATGATTTGGCATAGAGACTACACGTGGTCATAATGAATATTCCTAGTCACAACAGGTTCTGGTATTGATCTGATCTTTGTTTACCCTGCGGAAAAAACTCTGTCTTGCTTACACTGAGTCATGAATTAACAAACAAATACCTCCAGCGTACCTCATAGTTTTCCGAGGAGTGCCTTTGCTTGATTTAGACGCGTGTTACATTCAGCAACTAACCGTTTAGCCGCCTCTAACTCGGCTTCCAGTCGGCGTTTTTTGGCCTCGGCGGCAACACAGTCCGCCCCAGAGCATTTAGTGCATTTGCCAGCGACCTTAGTGACATTTGAAGCCCCCACCCTGTTGATGGCGTGGCTCTCTTTATGGTTGCAAATAGTAAATTCGTACAACGCGAGGGGCATTGATCTGTAACAGTGGGTATGAGTCTAGGTCATCTGTTAGGGATTAAGATGGAACACTTCACATTGACTTGATCGGGTACTTTCTTGGTCTCGGAGGTAACTACGCGCGTGCGTATTAGCTGTTGGGTGATCAAGTACTCCGTCCGACACCAGCGTTTTATGTACCGCTGACACTGTTACATAATTAGACCCACGGTACCTGCCATCTTATATATCGTGTTTATATCGTGGAAATCGATCTGCTCATAGAGTTTTGCGATGGTAGGCAAATCGATGACTGGCGATATCTTTTCATATCGCGTTATCACCGTACGTGCCACCTAATTGTCCGAGTACTCGGGCGCCGACCATGCAACTTGATGATTATCATGTCTTTATAATCTGGTTACTAGTCGCATGTCTTGAAAAAGAGGGGGACGATACCGAAGAACACGAGGAATAGCTAGTGATGCATGTAAGATTGCGTCAGCAACAAAACCAGTGCACAACTGGTGCACCTCGGTCCCTACCGCACGTAGCCTTGAAGCTTGTACTTCTTGTTTCAGAATAACTGGAGGATAATCAAATCACATTTACAACGTGAGCCATGGCTAATGATATCTAGTGATAACAGGGCCGGCACCCGTACCGCAGTTGACATGGAGTTTACTCTACGTACGCTACTAGTAGTTGGCCTACTGAGTTTTGCGATGCTGTTCGGTCCTGTCCGGGCATGTACGAATGGTCGATTTGCTTGATTTATGGATCAGGGATATACTTACAGGGCATTGAGCCATATTGCATAAATGACAAATAGTGAGCACCGGGCGTGTTGCTGGTCCAATCCAATTAGCGAGGTTCGGCCCCTTGCATGCTTGAAGCTCCGAAGGGCAACTGGCTTTGGGGCGAGGTTGTTGTCGATGACATGCAAGCCACAGAAGATGCAAACCCCTCTGAAGATTGAATATGGAATCTTAATTCATTATTATATAACGGTTCGGAATGATATAGATTATGAAACTAATGTGCTACTTCCTCAACATAGGCTCCTGCACAGCAAATGATAAGTATCAGTCCAAATTGCCTCCGCTGTCGAACGTGATAAATCCTCATGTGATATCAGACGCTGCAGGACCAAGGTAATCAAGTTCAGCTACAAGGATAGTGGCGTATCCTGCAAGCCTAGCTACGTGCAGAATTAGAGTTCCTCTAGAGGTGAAACTTGCACATTCAAATGTTTTCTGGTATTTGAAGATCACGGACGAGTATATTCTTTATGGAGAACTGTACCCTCGGGTCCCTCGATCACTATGTTGGATTGCATACCGCGGCTGTGATTGATCAATGGACGCT
This sequence comes from Gautieria morchelliformis, assembly GCA_015179125.1. Taxonomy (NCBI): domain Eukaryota; kingdom Fungi; phylum Basidiomycota; class Agaricomycetes; order Gomphales; family Gomphaceae; genus Gautieria; species Gautieria morchelliformis. The sequence continues at coordinate 71,188 of WHVA01000321.1, forward strand.
TCAGTTATGTGATGCACTGATGCACTGATGACCTTCATTCTATGGGATGGGCCACAACCACCTCCGTCCGTTACGGTGCACGAGCGTCCTCAGGTCTATACATCAGGAAAAACGCACCGTGATACGCAGTTCTACGGAGGCGACGTAGGAATGGTAAGGCCGTAGGACATTGGCCGCTTATATAGTATACCGCAGTTTGAGGGTGCTACTATGGGCCGGTGTAGTTGTAATGTAGGGCTACATAGTGGGCGTACATGACTACATTGGGGCATGTACGTCGACGTGTTGGTGAGGTAGTTGTTGGAGTTGCAAGCGTGACCTACGTACACAACTCCGCTGGCGCGGTACTTACTGGAGAGGTGTGTCGGAGTTCGCCCCCTTTCCTCACATCAGGAAAACCCGAAATCCTGGTAGCGGGCCAGCGGCACCTACTCGCACGTTGTGTCACGTGGTCTACTGTAGCCCATGTAGTTGCGCGCGTGGCTGCGTAAGTCCACATAGTCCTCTGTCCTCAAACGTCCCTATGTACCTTATGTTAGATACATATCCGAGCCCTTTCTACCATAGACATCTGCCGTCTATCGTTGGCTAGAGCGCAAGCGCCCATCTACACACCAATACATGGCATACCTGTGGTTGTCCAATCCACTTGGAGCACACAACTCGTTGGCACACCATGTACCCTCCGCACGACGTTCGCGTCTATCCCATTCACCCTCTGAGCCACCTTCTGGCCTCAGTGGCGCGTCTACCGCGGGTCTCCAGTTGACGCCCTCCGCACAGTTTGACCACTTCAAGTTCATGCAGAAGGTGCTGCAGACAACACAGGTGAGCCAGTCCGCCATTGTGCTGTCTCTCCATGACCTTATCGGTTAAAGAAGGAGAATTATTTCACGAGTGGTCAGCCATGAAGCGAGTTCCGAGTCGCCGTGAAGAGTTGCCCCGATGATGGCCAATAAATTTGGTGACGAGTTTATATTGAGATATCTTGGAGTGCTATAAATTGATGTCGGGGTATCTAGCAACACGGAGACGAATACAACGTGGTCCGACGTGTCCGGCATCGAGCTAAACGAAATATACAACACGGGACATGAATTTCTACTTGGAGTTGGCTTCCGTTTATACGTCAGTATGCAAACCTAGAAGGCATGGGTGAACTGCTGAAGGGTCGAGGCTCGGTCAAAGAGCGGGAGAAGCAGCAATGGCCATATGGGAGACAACATGACACACATCTAGTGTTAGCAACTCAGGGCTATGGCAGGGAAGGTTCGGTAGAGTTCTTAGAAAGCTAGAATCAAATTCACTCTCTCAGTGAATTTATTGCCACTGTTATATTAATACAATACCTAGAATCAAATTCACTACATGATTCTCAGTCAACATGCTATGAAAATATAAAGAATACTACTCACCTCTCTCAGTGAATTTATTGTCACTGAGAGAGGAGCACTATCCTGTCTCAGAACATATACGTGCACCCGGCCCTTTAGCGCCCAAGGGCTTGCGCGTCGAAGTCATTTCAAACTCCGCTGGGTGCAGCCGCTTGTGAAAATAGAGATAACAAAATGAAATGGAGAGGTAGAGAGTGACTGGAAAATTTCGAAAATAACCAGAGAAATAGATGCTTGGTACAAGAACAATGTGAGAAGAGATTGAAACACCATACAATAAATCGAATATATTATGCTTGATTTTGGTGCAGGAGCATAAATGCACCCAACATCTAGTGTTCCTATGCTTGCACTGACCCCACGCTATTCTGCCTCTCGTATGACGGCTCATGAGCATCGGGCACGCGCTTCCTCGCCCCTGCCATACCTCAAATCGCCGCACCCTTTCATGTTCGTTGCGCCAGCATCCTCCAACCTGTTGGAGCCGCACCTTATAGTTTGCAAGAACATAATGTTCCTGCCGATCTTCAGGTATGGCTTTGGATTGGAGGGCTGTCATTTACCATGCTGCCTTTGCAGAATTTCTATTACTATGCTCTCGCGAACTTTCCTTGACTAACCTGCCAGCGCTCAGAGCAAGAACCACGTTCACAAGGGTTATTGCAATCTCACCAACCAGTTTACTATCCCATCATCATATTTCCCCCCACCGCCGCTTCTGCAACCTATATATGTTTGGTCTGCCAGTGTGAGCCCAAGACACCCATTTCCCTCGTTTCACTACTCGCACTCGCATTCTTCGCATATCCGTCCGCATGGCCAGTCCTACTATAGCGTTATTATTTTTCTCTACTACAAAATCACTGTAACACATCTGAAACATATAGATACTAAGCTGTGAGTTCAAAAGGAATGTTTGGCATTCATCTAGGACATTTTCTGACGTCCATGTCTGGTTGCAGCGTTTGGCACTGCCAAACTTTGGGGTGAGATGACAGCTGCGCTTGATTGAGTTCACGTGGACTATCTCTCCGTGTCGCCGGTTATGACGCATGGAATAGGAGATTTGGGACATCCGGAGTGGCTCTACAGGCAAGGTAAAGTTGGTGAATCGTTCAATACAAGCCAGCGTGTCTGAGCATTCGAACCAGTGTGGCAAACGGAAAAAGGCATGTATGCTAGCAGCTCGGTACCCTATACATCATGGTGAGGAGCGGTCACATGGCATGGTTGCAACTCATACCTTTGAGTCCGATCTCCTCTGCATCCTGTGTATCATGTATTAATGCAGTGTCAAATAGCACAGGGACCAAACACTTCTTCTGGGGAGAATGGCTATCTGGGCACGCTCGGATGATATCTTTTGGATATCATCATTAAGGTGTTGGGGGATTGAAGGTCGATGTAGAGGTGAGTGTATACGTCAACACGGTCAAATTTGGATGGTGTTATTTGGCAATTTGGCACATATTGGCGAAGATACATTGCTAGCGCCGCTACAATGTCCACGGCACCATGTTTTCCAATGAGGTCCTGAAGGGATGTACCAGGCATTGGAGCTTGTTTGGCCATGTGCCAGTGGGCGCCAGGTGCGTGAGATATTAGTTCAACCAGTTCATCCATGCTGGATGTCTCACTCTCTGTGGATGAATCACCATCCTCATCATAGCTCCCATTGACGACTGGGTGGGTTGCATTTGTCCATGTGAGGAATGCCATGAATTTGTGGATGGCTTCTTGATGCCAAAGGTACTGGATCATTTGCTGGGTATAGTTCTTCTTGTTGCTTGCCCAGTACCCTTGCTTCACACGGTAAATATGAAGCCATTCTGACATTTCTGTGTTGAAGCCATCCGCAGAACCCTTGGCTCGAATGAGATGTGCATAATGCTCCATAATGTGGATCTTTGGGATTCGGAAGTGCTTTCAGATGCCTGCTTTGATCAAGATGCCCTTGTGCTCATAGAATGTGCGCAGTGAATCCTGGAGGTGTCGGAGAGTTTCTGTGGAGTGGGCCGGGAAAGATGCATAGTATATGAAGTCAATACTTGCTCATGAAACAGCGGCCACATCGGGTGGTACCGCACCAAAAATCAGGCTTTCAAATACACTGTTTTGGAACCCTTCAAGACTTTGGTGTTATTGCTAACACTTCAATCTATCAGAACGTGTCGTTTATGAGACTCAAAGAATATTAAACAATGCTGCAGCACAACTCCGGAAATAATTTTGATAAGAGTTGCTCTAAATGTGTTTAGTTTTCGTATAGAGATTTGATTCAAGCTTCGGGAGAAACTGAATCGAATAGAGGTCTGAATGTTGAGAGAGCTGCGTATGCTACGGGAACAGTTTCAGTCGGGAATCTCGAGACGGTAGGGAGGTAAAACTACTGTTATTCTTCTTACTAGGTAGTTACATTTGTTGGTACTATTTGACTACTAGAAAAGACTCGGTGTCGATACAATACGTACGATTCGTGACTCAAAGATATAGGGGGATGTGGAGTGGAGTCTGGGACGAGCTCTCGAGTGAATAGTACAAGGTGATACTAAGAGTTTGTAGTGCATAAGGCGGTGGTGTGGAGGGACAGGTGTGTGATATATAAGAGAAATTGTGGAGCTGCAGTCGAGGCCGCTCAGGGACGATCGAATGTGTATCGTGTCTTGATCGCGACTGAGTTGGTGCCTAAGCGGGGATATGTGTCTCAGGTCGGTCCCTCGGTCGAGATTGATGGGATCAGCATATGTAATATGATGACATCGGCTTGGCGTGCCCTGTGCGCGTGCGTGGTAATGTATTGGTCCGGCGTCGCGTGTATGCAAGTCAGGGGATTCGGGGATATTTCTGTGTATCTGTGTATGGACGTGGGCATGGATTTTGGGGATCGTGTGGTTGGGTGACATCAGTATATTTTAGATTCAGATCTGGGTGATGTCATTAATGTCGTTACTTGAATATCATAACAACTTTAATATTTGTACCTTGGTTGCAATCTGCGTAAAAACTAGTCCAAGTTAATATGGATGGCAGGCAATGCGTTTCTTAGCAGCACTGAACAATAAACTAAAAGACTGTAGGTTCAAGGACACTATCGGGGTCCAAGCGCATTCCAAAATATAAAGGAATGTACCTAGCAGGCGAGTTTATAAATGGACTGCCCTGATAATCTACCAGCGCACAGCAATAAAACGAGGGATGAACGAGTTTTAGAAGTGACTTGTGAAATTCTCTAATCAGGAAAATCGACTGATCAGATCGTCTTGGGTATTGGAGTGCGAATGGAAAGACTATCAATTGACAGACTCACTCTGTAGAATTACACCTGGAGGATTAGTCTAGGTGGCTAAGCAGAAAAGTATCTACTTAACAAGGAATTAGACACTAAAGTAAGTGAATAACCCTAGCTGGGATTAGCAGCTTAGTAAGATGCAAGTCACACGAGGTCACGTGGATAGAAGATGTTAGATTGCTAGAATGATGATTCAAGGAGGTCAGAATGGCCTCCTTTTATATTGTAAAATACACAGGATTACATAAAATGGGGTTCTTCTATCTATTAGGCGAGTGATGTCATAAGTAAATATTTGCACTGCTGAAACACACCCTCGTAACTATTGCGGTGTGTTTGTGCAAAGAAATTGGAAATAGATAGCCAATCACCTTCCCTGGTTTGCACAGCCTTACACAGCCTTTCACAGCCTTGCACTGCCCTGCACAGCCCTACACAGCCGCTATGACATCAAGGGGCCTATTTGGTGTCGTAGCGTTGCGTTTGGAGGATCCATTCATCCAATAGGCTTTATCAAACCTGCACCCTAGTTTTGGCTTTGTACATCTTTGTGTGACTTTGTACGCAGCCTTGCACAGCCATGGTTGCTATGATGCAAGTCATGTGCAAGCTGGGTTTGAATTGCACAGGCTTGTATAAGCGGTAGAGGACACATTCAGTCTCAGTGGCTGAGTTTGAGTGAGCCAAGGTACCGGAGTTGTAGATGCTTGAGTGCCTGCAACTCCGAGTTTACGGTTCGTGGGAAGCTACGGTCGGAGTTTGAAACTGAGTGGCTGTGGCAGAGTTGTGGACGTGCGTGGGTTCATAACTCTGCCTGACAGAATAAGGAGTTTTTGAGCCAGGGAAGCCAAGTTAAATGGCGAGAAAATAAGAGGAAATTCAAGGAATATTTGAATAGAGTTCTCCCAACAATAGCCACGTGTATTAGGGGCAGTCCACTGAGATATCGTAGAGATTCCCTTTTTGAAGTGGCGTAGACCTGGGTGGTCTGGAAGACATTTCAATTGCTCATCCACCTCCTGTGCACCCCCTTTCCCAGCAATTTGAATACACCACTTCACCATATGGTCCTTGAAGACACCCTTGTGTAGTTGATGGAGCAAATCGGGGGTGAAACATTCAAAGATATTGGTGTATGGGAGGTCAGCCCAAAATGGCTGGGGAATGGGACAGAGATGCAGATTCTGAAATGCTGGAGATGGTGTCCCCATCTCCAAGCTTCTCAAGGCTGTGAGAATGGTGCTAGGATTGTGACTTGGTGCACACCCTGGATTTCCATGGTCATCTAGTGAGACCTTGCAGATTGGGCATGAGTTTTCACGGATGGCTGCCACTAAACATTGCTCTGGGTTGTTGGCAATGTATGATGCCAAAATGAGGAAGAGGTGGTGTATTTGAGAGTCGGAACATGTCATATAAACCCCATCTTTGCTGGCAGCAATCAGAGGTTCAAGAATAAGGGACATGCAATAGTGGAAGAGATAATATGCATGCTCTTTGCAACATTCTGGAGACAGGCATTCGAGCTTGGTTACTGGCAGATATCCTAGGAGAACCATGGCTTGTTTGGAAGGCTGATGATGGATGGCCGTGTCAATGTTCCCGATTGTGAGATACACTGGCCATGCTTGCTTATCACCACTGAATTGGCACAGTTGGGTGTTGTCTGATACAATGATTATTAGGGCGATTGTAGCCCCTTTGGGTAATTTTTCCTGATTGTGAAAGGGTCAAATGGAGCGCTGTACTGTAGGAAAGCTGTAATACTTACTTGTAGTTCCCACCACCACTCTCCTGTCCACATCTCATTAAACACTTGATCTTCCTCAGTCGAGCCGGTAAAGACCTTTTGAAGTGCATAATTCATGGCCTCTTTGAAAGCTGGATTACCAATCAACTCCTTCACGCAATCCACAGGGTTGTGGCACCAAATGAATAATTCTTCTATCCGGCGTTCACCATTGTAATCATGCACATCCCCATTAACCTGCACTGTGACATTGCCAGGAGGGAGCAGGTGGTAACGAGTCAATTTTTTTGAGCAGACCCCGCTTATCCATGAAGGAAGGGCAGGTGTGATTGCAAGTCTGCACTTGCTTTAGCATAGTGCACATACACGGCTACCATGTATTAAATGAAACTTACAATGTCTAATTTCAGGTACTTGTTGTTATTTGAGGAGAAGCAGAATATTTCAGTCAGGACAATTTCTTTGTTATCAAACATTCTTACCTTTCACCATATTTCTTATCATTCCGAGAATCATTCTGAGCCGAGAACTATTCCAAGTCGAGTCGAGTCGAGGTGCACATATGCGTACCATTTCACATTTATTATTGAGTCGAGCCCTTGTCCTACAGGCCTGACATCATGTTTGACATCATCTATCCATGAATTTTCCCTACAGGGGTCATAGCATCATATTTGACATCACTTTGACCCTAACTCCTAGCATTATTGCTTTCACATGATTATCTACTCCTATTTGTATTGCTTAAATACTTGGACCCTAGATACAAATAAATAAGCGACTTTACAATGTTTTTCCTTAGAGCTTTGAGTCAAAAGCATCTCTGGATTATTATTGTTTCCTTCTCATTTCTTACACTAAGAACACTGCTTACTCCTTACTCTAGAACACTGCTCTTATCCTGCACTAGAACATTCCTCAAATCTCTATCTCTATCACACTTCTATCCATTCAACCTCAACCTCTTAATCCAATTTATATTATCTGTTAACTCACTCAACCAGACTCAACAATGTGAGTGAATTGGCTGAAACCAATGATTTGTTGTAGCTAAAGTCCTAGATACTTATACAGTGGTGAACAGGGGCAAAACCCTATGGAAAATTGGATTAGGAGTGTATACATCACCAATGATGTCAATGATGATGCTATGTGCCCCTAGGTGGATCATCCATTGATGATGATGTATGCCCATGAAAAGCGTAATTCACCTAGGAAATGTCCCTCTAGAATCCAATAACACTTGTCGATCTCGCTCTGGCTGGCACCACTCTTTATTAACCATTCAGCCAGTTCCCACTTGGCCAGGTCTTCGAAAGGACCAAATGTTCCCAAGCTGCCGGTGCGCTGCTCTTCACGCAAAACCTCAAAGGTAGTCTTCTGCTCTCCATAAGAGACTCCTGCAGGTTCTGGGAAATCCTTTACCCACATTATATCAATGTCCAAGATGTTGTCGTGTGGGGTATGCTTGGAGCTGTGGGAGCCCTGGCCAACTTTATTTGCGCCTGTGCCTTCCCTCTCGGAAAGTCCATGCTTCCTCTGGGAAGATGTCCTGTGAGACACCTTCAGCCGAGTCCATTGGAGGATCATCCTCAAGGGCATCCACTGGCTCAGCGGCATTGGTGCGTATCTTTTTCTTTGGCTCGGTTTGCCTATTTTTCCCTGCTATTGCCAGCCTACAGGAGTCCTGGTGGAAGATATGCAATGGCAGAGCCTTCCTCGATGTGCAGACTGTATGACAAGCGCCGCACAAGTGCAATTGACTGGCTTGAGGGGGAGACATAACTCCAGGTCCCTCGGCCTTACATGGCCATTCTCCAGAACAGTCATGTGACTGGTTACAGGGTAAGCTGTGTTGTTTCTTATTCCTGACTACCACCACTCACTGCAAACCTCTTGGTTTCAATGCCTCCACCTGGTTCCAAAAGGAAAGCTCTGCAGGAGATCCCCCTGACCCAGCTCCCTTCACGCTCCACAGTGCCAAAGCAAACATCGACTTACAGCAGTATGAACTCCAGGGGTAGCGAACATCGTTCGAGACCGGGTACTTGTTCGTTGCCGGTTGGGCCGCAACCAAAGCTGCCACTCCCAACAATTAAGGTTCATGCGGTTGTCTGACCGCAAAAGGTCTTGAGTATCGTATGTATCATCTCCCCTGAGCCATTGGGGTCGTCTACCATGACCACTTCCAGAGTTCCAGGTCAAGGCCGACAAACAACGATTGGCCCACCAATGTGGCCGCCACCTCGCACGGGAGGAGGCAGCTCGAGCACAAGAAGCAAGACAAGCCGAGATCGCTGCTCTTAGGGACGAAGGTCTAGGGGACGAGGAAATCGAGGAGTTCCTTGATGACCAATATGCCAATGATTCCAAGGACGAACCTGAGCCTCAGCTCCATAAATGTTCCCATTCAGCCCCAAATATATCCTCATCTTTGCATTCAGTTTGGTCCAGGAAGGATCCAGGAGAATGAGGTCCGTCATCCACAAAAAGTCTTTTTTTTTTGGACTAACTTTCTGCTCTTTCTTCGACTCTTCTCTTGCTTTGCCACTCTTCTCTTGCTTTGACTCTTCTCTTGCTTTGACTCTTCTCTTGCTTCGACCCTTCTCTTGCTTCAACTCTTCTCTTGCTTCCCTCTTCTCTTGCTTCGACTCATCTATAGTTCACCTTCAAGGACACAACAGCGGTAGTCACAGCTGCTGCGAAACTGGCTATGTCCAACGCGGTTCGGCACCAGACAGCCAGCTCACCCATACCCCTCTGGTCTGTGACTCGTGACACAGTCCAACCACATGACCGTCTATATGCTTCCTCACCGCCTCCACGTCCTGACAGCGGTGCCATTGACCAGAACCACAAGAAACAGGGCTGGGTGGACCCGATGGACTAAGTGGTGTGCCCTCCATTTGTTTCTTGGAATCACACTGATATTGAGTCCAGTTGACACCAAGTAGTAAAACATGGGTGCATGGGGCAACATCTGACGACATGCATGCTACCCATAGTGACACTGACTCCAATAGCAAGAACACCAATCCCAAACACCCCCAGAAGATCAGGAAAACTCACAAGGAAAGCCAAAAGCGGCAGACTATGAGGGACTTTTTATGATTAAAATGTTAATGGTGCCTTTAGCAAACAGTTTCTATTGCTTAGCGGTCATGACCGCTATGTCTGTCCCTCGCCTGTGTGCTGACTAAGCCTCTCGAGACGCGTCTGGCACTGATGCAAGGAGGTCACGTGACCGTGTCGATGGAAGAATGGTGTCAATCTAAGGAATAACTAAGTCAAAAGGCTTTGCTTTTTGTAGTCTAGAGTAAACAGTAATAGTGAACTCTCAACGAAGAATTGGAGTAAACTATCAAGATCTAAGTTCTGTAGCTATCAAACAAAACTACAGTGACTTCAAGGGGTGAAACAGTTGATTCTGGATGATGTATTCATACATTGGTGGTAGCTACTTATACAATACTAGTGGTAACTACTAGTGTTCAAGATAGTGAGTCGATGGGTCGAAAAACTACTTGTAACTAGAGGGGTGACTAATTATAGTCATAAAATCATGGGAGTGATGGGAATAGTATCAGGGTTGTTTAGGCTTTGGAATAGAGTCTTGTACCTACTATACAAAGCCCCTGTCTACATGGTGTCAGGATAGTAGTCAGCTGGTCGTGTCATGGAGTTCAACAGAAAATAGAAATTAAATCTATTCTGCCTAGCATAAATGCTGGGCTTGGTGATGGGGTCGCTGTCTCTGTGCCTCTTCTGTGGGGCAGCTAGTTGAGTACACGTATTATGGATGGCATTCTGAAGCCACTCCACAATGTCCGGTGCTCCTGCGCAGTCTACACTCCTCTGCGGCATTTGGTGCCCACACCTCCTTGGGTGCCTGTGGCCTGCACCTGTCGACGTCATGGCCGATGCCATCAGTCGATAGGCGCGCTGTCTCTGATCGACCGCACGTGGTCGACACCCGTATCCCTGTATCTTATCTAATCTGTAGATAAGACTAGCCAATAGACCCGTGCTTCGCACCGGGTTATTTAGGGTTAACATTGCACATGGGTAGTTAATAGAATCAAAGAATTATTTGGTGAAATGCAACTACATACATTAAATACAAATGGAAATACATATTTAATCAGGCTTCAGCAACACTTCTTTGTATACAATATTAGAAGTTTTGTTCCCCTCCCCTAAAGAATATGGACTCTGTTCCAATTAGTGCCCTTGACACTGCAACATACAACTGTCCATGTGAAAATACCACGTATCGCAAGTCTATGCCTACCGTGCCAAGAGACTGCCCTTGAGACTTGTTGATAGTCATGGCAAAGGCCAGCCTGACAGGAAACTGGCGACGCTGGAGCTCAAATGGCAATTGGTCTGAGGTGGGTGTCACTGTCATCCTAGGGATAAATGCAGTCTCTCCTGCAAATGGTCCAGAAATGATCTCACAAAGAGTACCCTGTTGGTCATATTGATGAGACGCAACCTTGTACCATTGCAGAGTCCACGACCAAGGTCAATATTCCGAAGAAGCATGAGTACCACTCCAGGTTTAAGCCTGAGTTGAGATGGAGGAAGCCCACCCATGTTGAGTGAGTTAAGATACTCCACAGGATACACTTGCCATCTTCATTTCCTTTGACCGAGTCCTGCACTGGGATAGAGACGCTCATCCCAGGGAATACATTGAGCACCTCAGCATTAATCTCATCCATTTCCATATTGCGAGGGCAAAGGATGGCACGTTCCAAAAGTATTTGTCTTGGAGTGCCTCCCCAGTACCAATGTTAGGATAGATAGCTGCAATGAGATCTGACACCTGTGGTCCACAGATCATGTGCTGAGGAAGTGTGAATGAATTGTCCAAAGGGAGATCCTTTCCCTGACCAACGTCAGAGAGCCACTGAGCAATTGTTCACTCTGGGGATCATGAGGGTCGACCCGCATATTTTGAGTAAGATGGAGGACCTTGACATGATGCCACAAAGGGGATCTTTGGATCGAAGCACCCACGATCTCCTCCTTGTTACCTCGAGGAACAACAGGCAGAGTTTGCTGGAAATCTCCACCCCAAGCACAGTAATACCACCGAATGGACGATCTGGACGCTCTAGGACATCCCTGCAGGTTCTGTCGACAGCTTCAACTACATGACGATGCTGCATAGGCACCTCATCCCATATGATCAAATGGACCTGCTTGAGAAGTTCTGCCAGTGGTGAGCCTCTTTTGATGTCACATAGAGAACCCTCATGAATCAGAATTGGTATCTTGAGCATAGCATGTGATGTTCTGCCCCCAATCAGAAGCAATGCTGCAATTCCTGAAGATGCAATGCATAGGACAATAAGGCCCCTTCCTCTGATAGAATGAGCCAGGGTATTCCAGGTAAAGGTTTTGCCTGTACCACCGGGGCCATTGACAAAGAACAGAAGACCCTCTCCATTTATGGCTGAATGGAGGATCTCATCATGGACACGCCTCTGTTCTGCATTAAGCTTGTCATATTGGTGGCAGCTTTTTCCAGCTCTGTAGCTGGGTCATAGTCCCGCTGCTCAGCTATCCAACGGTTCCCTACCAATCCCTCCCAGTGCCCATTATCTGTGGCATATCTGGGAACTCATCCAGAGACTTCCCCCCCTGACGTATGATTTGTCAATGAGAAAGAGACCAAAGTCATAGATTTGATCATTGGTAGGATGGTGAATGCCATGCCTATTTTGAAGCTGATGCTCCAGGTCATCACAATACACTCCCGAAACTCCTCCCATATTTGAGCAGGCTGAGCAGGGTTACACCGAAGGAGAATAGTGACAAATAACCTCCTGAGCTGGGAAACCTGTTTGTATATGTGCAGCCTCCTGAAGACACTGTGTCCACTCCGAATCATCTTCTAAGAGGCCCCTTGCCAGGCATGCAGCCTTGTAAGTAGGACAAATGACCCATCAAATGATCTAAGCTCCTCAAATGACATTGCTCCTCTGACAACTGTAAGGAGGGTTCGCAAGTAAAAGCGCTCTCCAGAGGCTGGACTTGCAAAATGAGGCGACCGAGACTGAAACCCTGCTGGCGAGGTTGCCACCGCTTTGGCTTGCCTTTTTTCAAAACATAGTGCTCAGAAATTCCACATAGAGTAGTTCACGTCTCAGGATATCTGTTATTGGCTTCAAAAATAGGCCATGAGGGATGGTCCTTAGCATCCTCTGCCGTCTGCAAAGCCATGCCTTGGATCGATAATAGGATCAAAATATCACATTGTGCTGCCTGGCAAAATGGACTGGAAGTGCCATGACAGAGGGACCTGAACACATTTATATTCAGCAGTATCCAAAGCACCTTCAATGTGAGCTGACATAGCGTGCATCGAGGACTGTTTAACCTCATCCTCTCCTTATTAATGGTATTGTGGTCGCCTGTCAGGCCCTGTACATATACTTGTGAATGTACTTGATAGAGGCGCACATTGAAAGTGGGTTCCAAATTAATATGGCATTCAAATTCCAAGAGGAGGTGGGACTACATAGGGAACCCACGTCGCGTTGTCCCATGAGTTGGCCTCTGACATTATGCCTGTCTGCCATCATTAGGCGGCGATACTGTGGATAGCCATCTTCAGTGACAGTGTCACCTCACAAATTCCTTTGGGAAATGTTTTGGAACACTTGCCTCTGTCATGCAGAAGCCCGAGGACCCGCTTGTCCACAGGGGCCATGAGTTCATTAGATCACAAAACTAATTTGTAGAGCCTTGGATGCCTTCCTGCTGATCAGGAAAACAGCCCAAACCAAAGCATCCACAGTTCCGGTGTCCTGATCTTATCCTCCTCTTTAAACCATATAAGAAGGTGCATATGAGGGAGCCCCCGCTTCTGGAATTCGATCACATGGACACGTGCAACTGTGCGACCAAGGATACCATCCTTCATGATACGTTTGATCAATTGCTCCTTCTTGAGATGAAAAACCCTTGCAACCAAGTCAGGACGATCACTGGGAGTCTGGCCTGGCTTGAGAGCATCTTGATTTCTTTCCACTGGGGGTTGCTGTCATTGTCACAAAGACATCTGCTGGACCATGCTTCCTAGTGATTGCCATTGAATTTTGAAAATTCTCGTTCATATCCTGGCGCTCCAGTAAATGTAGCAGGCAAGATGACCTTTTGTCCCAAGTTAGCTGGATTGGCCTGATTGTCCTCAGGTCCAAATTATCAATCATCTGATTGTAGACCTCAGCTCGCAGCTCGTGTTGATGGTATTTGATCCAATTTAGCTTCTGCTGTTCAGTCGCTGCCCAAGCATCCACAATGTATTGCTGAAAGAGCTTGCCAGCCAGGAAGAGAGTTTCAGCTTCACCCTCCCTTGGAAAAAGACGATAACGATAGTATTTTGACATGGTCACACGCCTGTCACTTGAAGGGTCCTCCTCCTCCTCCCCCTCCTGGCCTTGTCGTGGAAGAGCTTGGTCTATCCGTGGAATGTCCCAATCCCAGCCTGATTCACCTCTGGGAAAGAGAAGGACATAGTGTAGTGGCGCATACAAAGCATGTTCGGCCTGAATTCGTCGCAGTTCTCCACCTCTAAGCTGAATGACAATGTCTCTAGTGCCTCCAGGCACACCTTCCCAGGAGCACAATGGCAATCTCATCCGCTGTAGAATATTATATCTTCTCTGGTCTGTATGTGCTCTGTAGGTGAGTCTGGCCTCCACAGTCAACCTATCTGGCTGGTTCCTAAGCCTTTCCATTGCCTGCTGATAGATTGGAACCAATGGATTGTGAGCCTGCATCATTTCCTGGAGGTCACTTAAAACATCTGAATCCAAAGGATCAAAACTGTTATTGGCCTCCCTACGTCGCAAAGCCTCTGCTGGATCATAAAAGTAGAGCTGCGCATAGCTGGGTGCCTATCCTGACCCTGAGTAGGAAGAAGAGCGCCATGAATATGATAGAGGCTCCCTGAATTTTGAAGACATATGGCCCAGGTCTATTCACGACATTTTCATCTATGTTCACTCCCACAGAGACAAATGCCAGTGCAGCATTATAGTTCCGAATCTTTTCCCTAAACTGTTTTCCACGCCTGTCTTGGCTGGCCAAAAGAGTCTTTAGTGGTTCTGGAGGTTCCATCAACAATTCAAGGTGTATCTGGCCCTTTGAGCAACATATACCAAATTTGGGCTCAGCAATGGTAGAGTCGGCCAGACGCTCTGCCTTCCAATGCCATGCTTTACATTTTGGACATTTGTCATCCATAGCACCAAGGTCATGAGGTGCAATCTGTTGTTCAATCAAAGGGCGACGTGCTAGTGGAAGGTTTCTTAAAGGCATTGGTGGAGGCGGTGGAAGTGGAGGGGGCTGAGGAGCAGCAGGTGGATGCAGAGGGTGTGGAGGCACAGGGGGCACAGGGGCAACAGGAGGCACAGGTTGTTGTGGAGCAGGCTGATGAGGCAGTGGAAGTGGAGGGGCCCGAGGATGAGCAGGTGGATGTGGAGGCTGTGGAAGCACAGGTCGTTGTGGTGCAGGCTGCTGCTGGAGTGGCATTTGATCTGGGAGAGGTTCAGGGTTTGGATTCAATGCCTGAGCACGTCGTCGTGGCCGTCCTCGTTGTGGCAGAGGCATAGGATTGAGATTAGCAGCCTGGGCCCGCAACAGAGCTACAGCTGCAGAGCCTATAGGGACAGGAGGAGGAGGTGCTGCCTGGGCCTGTCTTTGACGCACAGGTGCAAGAGGCATATCAGCTAACTGTTCTTGTATGGCACGTACAGCATCCCGAGGACTTAGATCAGGTGGAATGGCATTTGAAGGTCCAGCCACAGGAGGCCAAGGAATTGCATTGTCCTGAGGGAGTAGAGGTCGAGGAAATGGCTGAGGAGGTGGAGGGTCAGGATTTCGAAGACGTTCTTGAGCTGCAGCAAGAACCCTCTCCCGACGACGCACAGAAGGGGACGTCATTGGCAACCGACGCTGACGCTCCAGAGCACGCTCCTCCTGCATATCACGCTCTGGTGTAGAGGGTTCCCTTAGATTACAGTCAGTTTCAAATCAAGCCAAAATATATATATATAAAGGATACTCACATTTTCACAATGACTGTAGCTCACGACCAACAATAGGGGATACCAGGGAGGCAGTCAATGTCCACCTAAACCGTCTAAATCCAATGTGTGCCACCAAACCAATCCCAGTTCACAGACCACACTGGCTAACAGAGTTGTAACTCTGGCCAGAATCAAACTGCAATGCAAGCTCCCAGTGCACAATCCAACCAACCAAACACCCAACCAAACAAATCCACTACAGATACCAGCAAGGTGGTCAATGTCCACTTAAACCGCCTAACTCCAATGTGCACCACCAAACCAATCCTAGTCCACAGACCACACTGGAGTTGTAACTCTGGCCAGAATCAAACTGCAATGCAGTAGAGTATGCCAGTCCACGATACAACCAACTGACCACGCGAACTGCTCTAGGAAGGTCAGAGATTAGCACAGCACAGAGCACGCCAAAAACCAAGGAGAGAATCTAAAACATTAGCTTGAAAATCCAACATATGCATTGCAAAACCTTACCAAATAGCTGCAGGGCTTGACTGAAAGAAATAGCAAATCAGTCAGGGACCAAGCCCAAATAGGCCCCAAAAAGGCAAAGTTCCATAAGAATAAGACCATACCTAAGGAATGACAGACTGAAGAACAAATCTGGCATAAGAAGTCAAATTGTGGCTGAAAAAGCGATATAAAACAACAAAAAATACCAGAAGGAAACAACTATAATTACCAGAGGGATTGCAGATATATAAATACTTAAAATAGCAAATACAGTAGCATAACACTCACCAGAATGGGGGAGCAATAGCCAGGTAGGATGGGCAGTAGTTACAGGACCAAAGTCAACTGCAAAGAGCCTAAAAAATGCCAAAAAAAGCGAAAATATAAGAAATAAAAACATAACAAAAGTGAAGAAAGGCAGATACAGTAGCATAAAACTGACCTGCAATGGCAGACAGGAGGGAGGCAGTGAGAGGAGAAACCTGGGGTGAAAAAAGGTCAAAAAAAGCGAAAATAAAATGACGAAATAACAATAATAAAAAAAGGCCAAAAAAGCGAAAATTAATGGAAAAGAAGACACACCAGGGGCAGGGAAGGCAGCCAGGAATGGATGGAGGCAAGGAGAGGAGAAACCTGGGGTGAAAAAAAGTCAAAAAAAGCGAAAATAAATGAAGAAATACCAATAATAAAAAAAGGCCAAAAAAGCGAAAATTAATGGAAAAGAAGACACACCAGGGGCAGGGGAGGCAGCCAGGAATGGATGGAGGCAAGGAGAGGAGAAACCTGGGGTGAAAAAAAGTCAAAAAAAGCGAAAATAAATGAAGAAATACCAATAATAAAAAAAGGCCAAAAAAGCGAAAATTAATGGAAAAGAAGACACACCAGGGGCAGGGACAGCAGCCAGGAATGGATGGAGGCAAGGAGAGGAGAAACCTGGGGTGAAAAAAAGTCAAAAAAAGCGAAAATAAATGAAGAAATAACAATAATAAAAAAAGGCCAAAAAAGCGAAGATTAATGGAAAAGAAGACACACCAGGGGCAGGGACAGCAGCCAGGAATGGATGGAGGCAAGGAGAGGAGAAACCTGGGGTGAAAAAAGGTCAAAAAAAGCGAAAATAAATGAAGAAATAACAATAATAAAAAAAGGCCAAAAAAGCGAAAATTAATGGAAAAGAAGACACACCAGGGGCAGGGACGACCAGGAATGGATGGAGGCAAGGAGAGGAGAAACCTGGGGTGAAAAAAAGTCAAAAAAAGCAAAAATAAATGAAGAAATAACAATAATAAAGAAAGGCCAAAAAAGCGAAAATTAATGGAAAAGAAGACACACCAGGGCCAGGGATGACAGCCAGGAATGGATGGAGGCAAGGAGAGACAGGCAGGAGGCAGAGACAGCCCGTAGCAGACACAGAGGAGGCCAGTAGCAGACAGAGAGAGAGCAGGCTGCGCAGCTAGGAACGGCGCTCGCGGCTGCGCCGCTCGCGTTCAAACTCAGCAAATTACGTAACATTATTACGTAAAACACCCACAACCACCCTTCCAGCAACTTTATACTATAGATATAAGGCAGAACGATCTACTTGAGATCGTAGAATAACAGATTATTATATCTCCTTCGTTCCACAGGTTATGGGCCCCGCGCATAACTAAACTACTACAAACCTAACTACGCTCTATACTCCAATAACTCAATACCGATCGACGATGTCGAGTAGCAACAACACGTACAAGATCGACCCCTTGAACGGGGATAATTACGCGGCGTGGTGCCGGCGGCTCGAGTGGATACTCGATGACTTAGATCTGTGGGACGTGGCTATCGGCAGGGAGACGGAACCGAGACCGGCAGATGCCAACAACATCACTGCGACCGAGCAGCAGGAAATCGACGATTGGAGAAGGAAAGACAAAAAGGCTAGAAAAGAAATTTGCCTCAGAGTTGCCGATGAACAACTAGTTTACATCAATCAGACGATGTCTGCATTTGCTGTATGGACTAGTCTACAAGCAATATTTGAATCAAAGGGAGCAGTGGGGATTGTAAATCTCCGAAGAGATTTATTCCGGACGCTTGCCGAGGACGGCGCGAACATGGAGGAGCACGTACGCAAGCTCCGCGGCATTCAACAGGAACTGAATGCGCGGGGACATTACATCAGTGACACCGAGTTCTCGAACACGTTGCTGACATCATTACCAGATTCTTGGTCGGCGTTTATTACGGCAGTAAACGCCAGTGGAGCCGGGACAACAGCTGATATATTAATAGCTCGGGTCCTCGATGAGGATCGAGCACGGAAAGCTGGATCGGCACGGCAGACGGCGCTTAAGGCGCAACAACGTCACAGGCCCAAGAAAGATGACTCAGGAGCAACAAAGGGAAAATGCCGAAATTGCGGCAAGAAGGGTCATTACGTGAAGGACTGTTGGGCGAAAGGTGGCGGCAAGGAGGGCCAAGCACCGAAATGGTTCAAATCAGGGAACAAAGAAACAGTCAAACAAGCAGAAGAAAAGGACTTCGCATTTGTATCTAAGGAGGTAGCATACAGTGCTATATCCGCATCCGACTGGTTAGCCGATTCAGCGGCAACAACACACATAGCTAGAAGCCGAAATGATTTCGCTAGCTATGCCGAGGAACCATCAGAAATCGAAGGAACTTCACCCGGTGTGGTACTACATACACAAGGCCGAGGCACTATATACATGGAATTCAAGATCGGCGCCAAGACGAACACGATCGAGCTACGTGACGTCAAACATGCACCAGATGCGCCGAACAACCTTATCAGTGTAGGGCGTTTAACTGATAAGGGTAACACAGCCACATTTTCAGGCACCGGCGTCGAATTCAAATCACGCGCCGGAGTTACCTTCGCACAGGGACAGAAGCGCGGGCGGCTGTTCTGTATGAAGGCACGGGTCACTCGATCAGTCGAGGCACGGGACTTTGCCGCAGCGGCAAAAGGACGGTCATGGGACAAATGGCACAGGATACTAGGGCACGTCAATATAAACTCCATAAAATTGTTGAAGTCTAACGATCTAGTCACCGGACTTGAGATCGACGAGTCAAACGAGCCGAGCCAGTGCAAAGCATGCATACAAGGCAAATGGCATGTGGAGCCATTCCCCAAAAGAGCCGAGGACACTGTAGAACAGGTCGGTGACCTAACAGTATCCGATGTATGGGGACCTGCCCAGACCGAGGGACCATCGCGTGAGAAATACTTTTATTCTTTCACGGATATCAAATCTAGGTACACGGTCATTTATTTCGGGAGCACCAAAGATGAAGCGCTCAAACACTTCGAGACGTACAAGGCATTCCTCGAGACCCAAACAGGTCAGAAACTGAAGAGGTTTCGCTCAGATAATGGAGGGGAATATGTCAATAAAAATTTTAAGGAATTTTGTGCAAAATATGGCATTATCATGGAGACCACAGCTCCATACTCCCCAGCCCAAAATGGAATCGCCGAACGACTCAACCGGACCTTACTCGAGCACGCACGGGCAATGATATTTGCCAAGAACCTGCCAAAAATACTCTGGCCCGAGGCCGTGGCTTACGCGTGCTATATCAAAAATCGATCACCCACGCGAGCGCTTGGAGATGACGCAACGCCGTTCCAAGCACTATTCGGCAAGAAGCCGAACATAGCACGTCTAGAGGAATTCGGGACAAACTGCTGGGTTATGGTGCCGGATCAACGTCGAGCCAAACTTGATCCAAAGGCAGAAGAACATATATTCGTCGGAGTAGCAGAACATGCAAAAGCCTGGAGGTATTACAATAAAGCCTCAAAGCATGTTCAAATTTCGAGAAATATTACATTCGACGAAAACGACAACAGACTCTACCCCATCCCAGATAACGACGATGACGACACGGCACCACTCGAGGGGGAGCACTCACCGCGCGAGCATGTGCCGGACCCGATCACATCTACCCCACAGACGTCATCACCCCAGACAACGCCCGTTCCTGATCCACCTGAACAAGCGCCAGCTCCACAGATTCGACGGAGTGCACGTATCACCCAAAGACTGGATTACCGGAAGCTGAATGATTCAGGACGCACCGAGCAGGTTTACATAACGAAAGAAATCATCACTGAACCTGAGAATTACAGAGCGGCGGTATCACGTGATGATGCGCCGATCTGGGAGAAAGCGATGGAAATTGAGATGGATCAACACAAGACATTAGGAACATGGGAATTAACAGAACTACCACCCGGACGAGTAGCTATCGGTTGCCGATGGGTATACGCTGTCAAAACACAACCGGACGGACAATTCGATAAGGCTAAAGCAAGGGTTGTGGCTCAAGGATTCACACAGAGGCCAGGGATGGATTACTACGAGATAACCTCACCCGTGGTCAAATTCGATTCACTACGTGTTCTATTAGCAATCGCAAACACACTCGATTGGGAAATTGAAATGATGGATGTCAAAGGCACCTACCTCAATTCAACCATAGATGAGGAGATCTACATGCGCCAGCCCGACGGTTTTGATGATGGATCTGGACGCGTTCTAAGAATATACAGAGCGCTCTACGGACTCAAACAATCGGGACGAGCTTGGCATCAGCGCTTACGCAAATTACTACTCGATCTCGGCTTCCATCAAAGTACAGCCGATGAATGCGTCTACATCAGACAAGATAAGGATTCAATCGAAGTCATATCAGTATATGTGGACGACTTCGGACTATTTGCTGACTCCAAGGGAGGGATGATTAAGCTCAAGGGGGAGCTCCATGGAAAATTCCCTTTAACAGATTTAGGAGAAATGAAGAAAATCTTGGGAATTAGAGTTGAGAGGAATAGGGATGAGGGAACACTGATCATGTCTCAAGGACATTACATCGACATCATACTCGATCGATTCAACATGACAACGGCTCATTCGGTATCTACACCTCTGCATAAAATGATCAAACTCACGACACCCATGGACTCAACAGGTCCAACTGCCGAAGTACCCTATGCCAAAGCGATCAGATCACTAATGTATGCAGCACTCAGCACACGACCTGATTTGGCTTTTACCGTACAACACTTGAGCCAATTCACTACTACTTACGGAACCGAGCACTGGACGGCGATCAAGCATGCGCTCAGGTACCTCAAGGGGTCACGTGACGACGGCATAACCTTCCGACGAGACGCTGGTCTCGACCTCGAAATATTCGTTGACTCAGATTATGCTAATAGAAACGACGCACTATCTATTAGTGGCTATGTAGCTATACTAGGAGGGGGAGCTATTGCATGGAGCTCGAAGAAGCAGCGAACGATCGCGCTATCTACCACGGAGGCCGAATACATGGCACTTACCGAGGGCGCCAAGCAATTAATCTGGCTGAGGCGTTTCATTGAGGAACTTGGAATCGATCAAACCCAGCCCACGTCACTTCGATCAGACAATCTAGGCGCCATTACACTATTGCATGACGCAACGTATCATGCGCGTACCAAACACATCAATGTCGCATATCATTTCATCCGTGAGAAAGTGGCCTCTCACGAGGCATCACTTACGTACGTACCGACGAAGGAGAACATAGCGGACATATTTACAAAGGGATTGGATTTACACCAACACAGGTATCTATTAGGGAAATTAGGATTTTGTCGAAGGGACTTCTCGCTGAGGGGGAGTGTTAGTAATCAGGACGATGACACCGCCAAGGCAGAGCCGGCACGCACTTAGCCGGAGGTTCGAGATCGCTCTCGACCCCGGGTTGCTGGTGCACCGGCATCGCATCGGCACAGCAGCTCGAAGGGATTGGTAATACAATGGTCATCATATTTTGTATATAAGGCAGAACGATCTACTTGAGATCGTAGAATAACAGATTATTATATCTCCTTCGTTCCACACGAGTGCCAGTTTCACTGTGACTGTGTCGTCGGTACTGACGAAGTATGATGAGATTTAGTGTAACGACTCGAGGAAAATAATTCTCGTACGATGCACAGGGCTCGCTCATGCTTTCAAGCTGTTCTCCGAAGGAATACATCACTAGCAGCATAACTTTGAACGTTGTCCGCGCAACTCCGCATCTCAGAGTCTCGGATAGCCATTGCAGCGACCTGATCCTTGCAACCGTGATACTTTCTATCTGGAAGATCCTACACTCTCCGAGCTCAGCAACCTCTCTCTAGAGTCTAGTCTGACATACCGATTGAGCTGTGAGTACGTGGTACTACTAGTACCTAGGTCTCAAGACTCGCCGTTGGGGCAAGCGGGGTTACTGAACGGGAATTGAGTGGGGAGGGATCTGCGTCGATCATATACGGAGTTAGCGGTGGAGATACCGCGCAGGGAGAGCATGTCGTGTAACATGTAATAAGTTTTGCATCTGTGTCCAGGGTCGACACGTTACCAGCGTTAGTCCTCGGCTCGGAGATTTGATCATTAGCCAATAATCTACAGTTTGTAGGTTTGTCTCCTAGAGGCTAAGTGGAGAGTCAGTTACACCTAGTAGTTCCCTAGGGAAACTGGGAGGTCACGTCTTCTTCTTGAGGTGCAGGCTGGGATATTGGCTGCGCTTGAGGAGGTTATCTGCTTGGGGGTCACGCACGAACATCGACAATCGTAATAGGGACATCAAAAGTGATGCTCCAGTAGTCGGATGGACATCGTTGATTACCCTGCATGTCGCCTTCCAACGCAAGTGTCTCAGATACCTGCCTCCTCCAGTGCTTCCTCTGCCTTCATAAGGTCCTCGTCTGTGGAGAGCGTCGGCCTGGCAGTGACTGATCTAGGCGTGCCAGGACATGAGTGGTTGGAAATGGCTAATATCCAGTCAACTCACCACTAGTTCTCGCAACTCGGATGCTCCAGTCTCAAGACGCTTCTGAGTTTGCAGGATCATCTTCTGCGACTCCACAAGCAGCTTTTGCTATCGCGACTTCAACATAAATGAATCAACCCCCAAGCGCAAAACGGCATACCTGGTTCTTGAGATCCAACTCATCCGCGGCATCCGCAATGTATTTATCTACTCTTCGCTGCTGGTCCTCCGCCTCTATCTTGTACATGTTGTACTCCTTTAGTATTCTGCCAGGGCATTTGGTTGAGTGTGGTAGCATTCAGTCAAAAAGAGAGGCATAGGCACGTACTCACCGCTTGACGGTCCGACGGATCCAGTTGATTTTCAGTTGTCTGCAGCAGCAGGGTCACTCATAGTCGCAAGTGGTGGGGGAGGTCAGAAATGTAGATTATTGGCTAATGATCAGAGCCGAGGACGAACACTGGTAACGTGTGACTCGACATGGTTCGTTATTGTGTCCAGCGGACACAGATGCAAAACTTAGTACTTAGTACTTATTGCTAAATTTTTGGAATCATATATTCATGTCAAACCCGTCTGACTACATACACGGGACGTATCAAAAATTTCTCAAAACACGCGGCGTAATGTTTGTCGCGTTTTGTCACTCCGAGTCCGTCTTGTCGCCGGGCGGCGTACCAGATTGGCGTCCTGCGCCGAAGGCATGGGGGATTCAGGCTGCCACAACCCACGGTCATGTGAGAACACCGGGGAGGAGAAGGAAGGAATTGACAGCGCACCTTTAGAATGCATTCTGGTGCTTCACACTTCTGATTTGTCGTGAGTAGCTCGGCATGGTGTGAAAAGTGCCGCATATCGATTGCCACCTCGACGAGCTGAGCATGAGCATGCAACGCGAGGATGTCTTGGATGGGGGGTGAGTCTGACTGAGGGTATAATTTAAACACCGAGTATAATGGTGCGCTATTTGGGGCTGGTGCGTTGTCAGAGACAGGACCTACGATGAGATGGTTTAAGAACATACCTGGGCGCGAAAGAACGCCGAAGTGGTTTGGGGCTGGTGCGCTGTCGTCTGGGGCTGGTGCGTGTCAGACAAGACTTACGAGCATATGGTTTAAGAACATACCTGGGCGCGAAAGAACGGCGAACTGGTTTGGGGCTCGTGCGCTGTCGTCTGGGGCTGGAGCGTGTCAGACAAGACTTACGAGCATATGGTGGTTTAAGAACATACCTGGGCGCGAAAGAACGGCGAAGTGGTTGGGGGCTGGTGCACTGTCGCTCGGGGCTGTTGTGGTTGTTGATGCAGGATACGGGCGATCACGCTTGACTTGCAAGAAGGGCAGGAGCGGAGACAGCGTGCGTGTAAATTTAATGAACCTCTTGCGAATGTTGCTTGGGCTTAGGCTAGAAGGGACGTGCATGGTGGAAGTTGACAAGTTGGTTTAGGATGCGGACGTAGCAGGGCTGGCAGATTTTATACTGGAGGGTCAACCGACTCTGTCCGAGACAGAGTCGGTTACCCTCCAGTATAAAATCATTCTCGTACGACTCGTACGGGAATGCACGGGTGCAACAGTTCCGCCAATGGGGATTATGTCTCGCACTTCCACGTAACTGTCCTAGGAGAGAGCATCCGACACAACGTAGGAGTTTGAAAATACGCTCGCATCTCACCGTGAGCGAACGCCTCAGAATTGCCTCTTGTCAGCTTACTCGCTCATCATTTAGCAGCTTAGGTACAAAATGATCCACTTTTCATGAAAATTGAGTAAGAGAGCTCTGCAGAATTTGATGTCAGAAATACTTAGTGGTTGGGTCTTGAACGGCCTACTTCTCTGCCACACAAACACATGAATTTCTGGTTTTATAATCTTGTTAAAGGGCCTATAGCCTTCAGTTCTAGGTACTGATATTGATATCGGGTGTACTGTCGCCACTAGGACTTGAAGGGGTTTCAAACTCCTGAGATGTTCAAACTCTTGTTGTCTGATAGTCACGCCGCCGGCCAGACGTGTCTTTAGTACCTACAGACTCTGGTCAATACCAACGACAGATAATACCCAGTAGAAAAATACCAGGTCACATACAGGTCCAGTATAGTCCCTGAAGGCCTGAACTGTCTTGAGACCTACTAGTAGTACCACGTATTCACAGCTCAATCGGTATGTCAGACTAGACCCGAGAGAGAGGTTGCTCAGCCCGCAGAGTGTACAGTCTCTTCCAGATAGGAAGTATCACGGTTGCAAGGATCAGGTTGCTGCCCAATACTAGCTGAGTTGCAGAGTTGCGCGGACAACACGCGGTGTTCAAAGTTATGCTGCTCTAGTGATGTATGACCTGTTAGGTTTTCGGTGCGGACCTCGAGAGTTGACAATAATCGCGTTTGTCTGAGCTCTGTCAAACGCGTAAGGAATCTAACTATGGTGACTCGACTTAAGTATCCTGTGACCAAGCTTACTAATCTTCTAGTAGCTTCTAGCGCTCGCAATACTCCAACATGACCGCCCTTCTGATAACAGCTTGGAAGCATGAGCGAGCCCTGTGCATCGTACGAGAATAGTTTTTCCTCGCGTCGTTACACTAAATCTCATCATACTTCATCAGTACCGACGACACAGTCACAGTGAAACTGGCACTCGAACATTATTCCATGTCCGGTCTATCATCATGGTTGAGTATGTTAAAACCATGAACCTGCCAAATTTCAACCGAACAAACGTTTTGTACTTGGACCTTGAAGCCTGAGCTATATATCCACGAAGTAGGAAAGCGATCGTCGTCGTCACAGTCGACAGAAGAGACTGGCGTGTGTAGGCTACGGTAACCAGCACCTGTATAGCACCACTTACTAATCCAATTAGGCCCACACCCCACATGTGTGGTCTAGGCCTAACTAGACTCTATTCTCGTGGTGGGTCTATTCCGCCAATTATTCCGCCGGAATGGAGGTCAGGTCAATGAGTAACTTACTACTTCAGCTGGCGTCAGGTATGGACCTCTGTCGTCGACATACTCATGTCATCCGGCGTCAGCCGACCTCAACACCGGAGCAACACAGCGTCCACCCGGAACCAGCCACGGAACGATCAAACCACTCTTGCTCGTCGTCGTTGACGACGAGCAAGCCATATATTTTGTATTTAACTATTTATACATAAATAAAATACCACAAATATGCTAAAAATGGACAAATAGAATATGAGGTCATTTCGACGTCTGCCTGCCGTGCTCGTCATCGGACACGATGAGAAAGCCATATATATTGTATTTAACTATTTATGCATAAATAAAATACCATAAATATGTTAAAAATAAGGATAATTTGACTGTCAAGTTATTTTTATCTCACTCCCGGAGGCTCGTGATCGTCGTCGGGCACAATACCGCAAATGTGCTAAAAATAAAGGCACTCTCGTGACAGCCAGGCCACTATCTTCGTAAACAAATAGCTATGCATAAAAGACGGTCTGCTAAAAGGAGGGGAGCTCATGCTGCTGTCCCCTTGCCCTTTGCTGCTGCTGCGCCCTTCACTGCCGCTGCCACTTTGCCCTTGTCCCTTATCTGCGACCATCGATGTAGAGTCTGCTCCGAAGGCCAATTCATTCGCGTAGCACTACATAGTTTGTGAAGTAAGTATCTTATGTAGGTCCATGTAGACGCGTCTGCTTCTCTGCCCAGAGACCCAACCACGATGCGATGCCCACGATAGACGCTCCCATTATGAGCGGCAAAGCTGTCCAGCCTGTGCTCTCGAATACTTCAACCATCTCGACGCTATGGCTGCACTAGCAAACCTGGGGATAGTAGGCATGTCCCTGACAACCCGAACCTCTTGTTATGTTAGAATACTAACGAAACCAATCAGCCAACGTTATTGCCGTCCTTCAACTCACGGGATCGAATATCGGCGTGTGTTCCAAATACGTCGCTGGCGTGAAGGACGCACCCAGAGATCGGGATAGGCTCACGACAGAGTTGGTGGGTCTGTGTACAGTGCTGACACAGGTTTTGCAGCTAGTACATGAAGAGACGGGAGGAACCTCTCGTTTGGAGTCAGGACGGGCCTCTCGTTTGTCGGCTTTGAATGAGCGATTCCATGTTTGCGGTGACGAGATGAAGCGCCTCCGGACGGCGCTGGGCGACGAGAGTGAGAATTTCGAGATGGGGGATCTCGAGGCGAGGCCGGATGGCAACGTTCGGGCGGCGCTGGGTCGTGAGATGGCGGGCCTGGCAAAAGACCTTGGACGGAAAGGTGGCATGCAAGCATTGACGTGGCCGCTGAAGGAGGCTCAAGTCGAAAGGACTGTGGACAGTATCAAGAAGATCAAAGACTCGCTGATTATGGCGATGGAAGTGGATCAGATGTATTTTGCCTTCGCTACTTTTGACACAGTGCTGACCATGCGAATAGACACTTAACCCTGAAGATAGATAGTGGGATCGAAGTGTTGCAGGAGCAGGGTGCCAAGCTAAGCCAATCTGCGGAGGACATGAAAAGCGGT
This sequence comes from Gautieria morchelliformis, assembly GCA_015179125.1. Lineage (NCBI taxonomy): Eukaryota > Fungi > Basidiomycota > Agaricomycetes > Gomphales > Gomphaceae > Gautieria > Gautieria morchelliformis. Next base: position 98,493 of record WHVA01000321.1, read on the forward strand.
GTTCAATCCTTGCAGAGACAGGCTGCAGAGAATAGCCAAGCTATGGAACAGGCCAAATTGGTAAGCCAGTCAACGCAGGACATGGTCCAATCTTTGCAGGGACAGACTGTCAAGAATAGCCAAGCTATGGAACAAGCCAAATTGCGTACGTCACATGTCGCCAGTGTTTCCAAAGGTGGTAAGCTGATTCTGCAGCCTTCAATATGTAGAAGAGCATCGTCGAAAGATTTATGACTGGTTGGCGGCTCCTGATCATGAATCAAAGCATAGAAATGCATGTAGCATGCGACAGGAGACGACCGGTGTATGGTTTGTGGAAGATGCACGCTTCAAGGAATGGCGAGAAGCCCCTCATTCATTCCTTTGGTTCCACGGTATACGTGAGTCAGCTAAGCTGCACTATTCTGCTCTCCATTACATAATAGATGGTCATAGCTGGTGCAGGAAAAACAATCCTTTGGTATGTATATCATAATCATCGTGAAATTCGGCATATCTAACACATAAATGCATCAAGCTCGACCATCATTGAAGAAATTTCGATTCACTGCAGTTCTGACCCCTCCCTCGCAATAGCATTTTTCTATTTTGACTTTACCAACAAGGACACCTCTCCAAATGTGGTGCTTCGATCTCTGATTGGGCAATTGTATGCACAGTGCACGAGCATCCCCTCCGCTCTGGAGTCACTATTCTCTAAGAACGAGCAGGGTGGTGTGCACCGGGACCCTGGTCAAGAGGAGCTGATGTCAACCTTGAAAATAATCATCAGGAGCTTCCAGGCCGTATTTATTATTTTTGATGCACTTGATGAATGCCCGGAGCGATCCAGATTTCTGAAAGTGCTCGGAGAAGTACATGATTGGAAGCTGGATACATTACACCTGCTGGCAGCTAGTCGGAAAGAGGGAGATATTCACAAGGCACTTGGTGGCTTGGTTTCACATGAGGTACCCATGGATGAGCATCTCATGGATGGTGACATCCAAGTGTATGTTCCCAGGAGAGATGTCGAGTTTAGGATGTGCTCAGCAGGTGAGGAGGAGATGGTGATGACTACCTTGATGCAGGGTGCACAAGGGATGTGAGTGGTCGTTTACCTGCATGTGAATGCTTTCTGACAGAATGGTAAGGTTTCGATGGGGTGTCTGTCAACTGGACGCACTACAGAAATGCAAAACTCCTGCGGCACTCAAGAAAGCACTCACCCGTCTCCCAAAGACGCTGTAAGGGCAACCCTGGCTGGTTGTGGAGATCACACTACCACACAACTGACAAGGGGAAATCCAAAGTATGTATAAATGCCCAACAGAGTATACAAGAGAGGGGATTCTCACCTGACAAGGGGAAATCCAAAGAGAAAAGTCTAAGGACCCCCAATGTCAGTGAGCCCGTATTATACTACACTGCGCAGCCAGGGACAACACTTGGCACCTGCCATCAACCCTGCATCCTCCTGACCTCCCTAACCCTTGATCGACCCTTGATGCCACCTATTACGCGAGTTGCTTGATTTCTGACACTGTTCCGAGAGTGGAAGTCGGAAATTGGAGTGGAACTGGCAAAGCGAACAGAACTGGTGGAAGTTCTCCCAGAAGCGGAATCATTTCCGAAAGCGGAGGCGGAGATGGAATCGGAACCGGAAGCGGAGTCGGAAATGGAGTCGGAACTGGGTGTGGTGTCGGAACTGGAAATGGAAAACAGGGTGTCCCCTGACAGACGCTTAATGAGACGTATGATCGAATTCTTGCTGCTATTGATGAGGATGACAAGCAGGGTGCTCTGAGCCTGCTCAAATGGCTGGCTTTCTCTTTCAACACATTATCTCTGGATCAAGCTGTGGATGTGATCGCTACAGATCCTGATGCAATAGATGAACCTCTGTTTGACCTGAGCCGGCGGCTTCGTGATCCACGAGACATCCTTACCATATGTTCCAGTCTTGTTACCATTACATTCCACAAGGACAGCAGCAATAAGGGCAATACCAACTACCATGATGACAGGCTTCTCTCCACTGAAGCAGGAGAGATCAGACTGGCACCTTTTCTGTGCGAGAATATCTGATCTCAGAACATCTTCGCAGGAGCATGACCACACTTTCGTGTTATTATTTTGACGAAAAGAGTGCACATATATTCATTGCGAAGACATGTCTGGCGTACCTGCTGCAATTTGACCATGATAATGGTGTAAACTCAAATACAGCCAGGTCCTATCCACTATCTCGCTATGCCACATATAAATGGATGGACCATGCTGTGTGGGATCTGGCTGGTGACTGGGATGATCTACATGAGCTGGTCATGATACTCTTGGAACCCACTAGTCCTGCTTACATCAACTGGATATGGCTTTACCATGGGGGAGATCCATGGGCAATATCTAGGACGAATCTGTAAGGGCAACCCTGGCTAGTCGTGGAGATCACACTACCACACAACTGACAAGGGGAAATCCAAAGTATGTATAAATGAACAGAGCATACAAGAGAGGGGGTTCTCACCTGACAAGGGGAAATCCAAAGAGAAAAGTCTAAGGACCCCCAATGTCAGCGAGCCCGTATTATACTACGCTGCGCAGCCAGGGACAACGCTTGGCACCCGCCATCAACCCTGCATCCCCCTGACCCTTGATCGACCCTTGATGCCACCTATTATGCGAGTCGCTTGATTTCCGACACTGTTCCGGGGCGGAAGTCGGAAATTGGAGTGGAACTGGCAAGGCGAACGGAACTGGTGGAAGTTCTCCCAGAAGCGGAATTGTTCCCGAAAGCGGATGCGGAGATGGAATCGGAACCGGAAGCGGAGTCGGAAATGGAGTCGGAACTGGGAATGGAAAACAGGGTGTCCCCTGACAGAATCCGCTTTACATTGCAGCTGAGACTGGGTTGGAACGAGCATGCCAACATCTGGTGCAGAAGGGATTGGGTGTGAATGTATCAGGGGGATACTATGGCATGCCACTGCAGGTGGCAGAATTAAAGGGTCATTATATGATTGTCAGGTTACTCCTAGAGAAAGGTGCAGATGTGAACACACACAGAGGGGGTAGGAGTGCACTGGAGGCAGCAGCAGATGGGGGTCATGATACAATTGTCCAGTTGCTTCTAGAGAAGGGTGCAGACATGAATTCTCACAGAGCAAACCATAGGAGTGCACTGATTGCGGCAGCAGATGGGGGTCATGATAGGATTGTCCAGTTGCTCTTAGAGAAGGGTGTGGATGTGAATGCTCAGGGAGGATACTATGGGAGTGCACTGAATGTGGCAGCATCACGGGGTCATGATATGATTATCCGGTTGCTCCTAGACAAGGGTGCGGATGTGAATACTCATGGAGGACGCTATGGGAGTGCACTGAATGCAGCGGCATCACGGGGTCATGATATGATTATCCTGTTGCTACTAGAGAAGGGGGCCAATATCAAGGCCGAAGGAGGAGTCTATGGGAGTGCACTGCAGGCCGCGGCATCAGAGGGTCATGATATGACTGTCCTGTTGCTCTTAGAGAGGGGCGCGGACATGAATGCTCAGGGTGCACACTATGGGAATGTGCTACAGGCTGCAGCATCACAGGGTCATGATAGACTTGTCCAGTTGCTCCTAGAGAAGGGTGCTTTCATGACTGGTTTATTTTGGGACAATCAAAGTGGGTACCCAGTGGTATATGTTCCTGGTCCACCAGCTCCACACTCAAAGCAGCATGCACATGTTGAGGGAACCCCCTCACGAGGCATCCTCCGAGTTGTTCGCTCCAAACCCAAGCCCCAGAACCGATTCAAGCACCTCCCAATCCCGGAGCCCCAGAACCGATTTGAGCACCTCCCAAGCCCATATCCAGGTATTGAGGCCTTCAGGTTCGGTGACCCTCCTGCAATGGTGTCAGGGGAATATGCAGGGTCTGAAGGGGACAGGAATTATGAGCAGTAGGACTGGATTAAGTTGTCAAAAGTAGGGCTAAGATTCAATTAACACCTTCAGTGATTTTTATTGTCACTAGAATATATTAATACAATACCTAAGATTCAATTAACTCCATTATTTTCGGTCAACATGCTAAGAGAAAAATAACTAAATTACTTGCCTCCTTGAGTGACTTTTATTGTCACTGAGGAGAGTGTGTGAATGTGTTTCAGACTGCATATACTGCCTCCTGGCCCTTTGGTGCCCATGGCAGAGTGGGCGGCCAACCACATATCGGCAGAGCTGACTGGTTGGAAGAGTGGAAGCAAAAGGCAAGAGCAGTAAAAATAAGAAAAACAAACTGAAATTAAATGATACAGATGAAATAGAAAATTTCGAAAAATGTCTCAAAAATAAAGGCATAATAGGGGAACAATGTGAAATAGAATTGGAAAGTAATATGAACAATTGAATATATTTAGCTTGATTTTGTGCTGGAGCATATATGCACCCAACAGGGTCATGCATATTAGGCGGTTGCTGTGGAGGTTCGGACTTACATCAGCAGTGGAGCGGGCATCTCTGACTTTGATCAGGGCATAATGTATATAAGTAGTATGCTGGCAGTGGGGATCTTCAGCTTTTTCTCTTTGGATCCTCCTCTGCCAGGTAAGTTGCTTGTCATGTAGGTAGCCTTTATTGATGTCTTTGGATCCTCTTCAGCCAGACCACGTGATTTCTGCTGTCTAGGGAGAGTTGCTCTAGCAGCATGGACCAAGTGACACAGCAGGATCCAGGCCCTATAAATGAAATCAGGAGGTCCGCTATGTTATGATATACGCAATTATATTATTTAAGTCATCCACATATATAGAAACTAATAAAAGAAACAAGAAAAAGAAGAAGAATCTACCAAGGAATGGGAATGACACTCACGACAGATATCAACACATGCAGACGGCACATGACACTCATGATCAAGTAGCTATCTTATCTATAGATCAGATAAGATATAGGAATGAAGGCATCAGCCACGTGTGGCTGATCAGAGACAGCACGCCTATCGACAGATGGCATCGGCCATGACATCGACAGGCGCCAGGCCACAGGCACCGAGGAGGTGTGGGCACCAAACACCGCAGAGGAGTATAGACTGCGCAGGAGCATCGGACGTTGCAGAATGACAACAGAACATCATTCCAAGCATGTATGCTCGATCAGCTGCCCCATAGAAGAGGCACAGGGACAGCGGCCCCATCACCAAGAGCAGCATTGATGCTGCACAAGAGAATCTTAATATCCATTTTCTATTGAGCTCCATGACATGACCAGCTGATTAATATCCTAATATTATTTAGACAGGAGCTTTGTATAGTAGGTACAAGACCCTATTCCAAAGACTAACACCCCTTCCATTATCGACATCTTTTTCATGGCTTTATGACTACAAATAGTCACCCCTTTAGTTACACATAGTTTTTCGACCCATTTACCCATTATCTTGAACACTGGTAGTTATCACTATTATAGTATAAATAGCTACCACAAATGTACGAACAGATCATCCAGAATTTACTGTTTCACCCCCTGAAGTATCTGTAGTCTTGTTTGATAGCTACAGAACTTAAATCTTGATAGTTTTCTCCAATTCTTCGTTGAGAGTCTATTATCACTGTCTACTCTAAACTATCTCAAAATTGAAGTCTTTTGAGACAGCTGTCCTCTAGATCAAGACCATTTCTCCATAGATGCGGTCACGTGACCACCATCCGTCAGTGCCGGATGCGCATCAGAGAGCTTAGTCAGCACATAGCGAAAGGGAAGATATAGCGGTCCCAGCCGCTAAGCAATAGGAATCTTTTATCAAGGCATCTTAATCTGATATTTAATCATAAAAGATTAAAAGTCTCATTGACTTTCCATGGCTCAAATGACTTCTATTGCTTCACCTCACCCAAAACATGATATTCATAAATTTCGTGATATCAAACCTAGACTCAGATGGGACAACTGGACCTCTTGGAAGAGGGAACTGATGGCCACTTCTAGAGACAGAGGACTGTACGACACAATTATTGGCAACGATCTTATCCCCACCATCACAGATGCTGCAGTTGTTATGACATCTGGTGTGCCACACATAGGAACCACACCACTCGCCCAATTAATTGCTGAGTGGAATGATAGAAAAAATTCTGCCTATAACCAGATTCTATTATGCATCTCACCAGAATTACAGATGGCCATCGATGATACAGATCAGGCAAAGACAGCGTGGGACATTATCATCAGGAAATTCGAATCTACTGATCCGAGCAAAATTAACGTTGTTCGGACTAGATATGAATCCTTCCACATGGTTGAGGGACAGTCAGTCATCACATATCTTATGACTATGAGAGAGTTCAGAAGTCAGCTCAACAAAATGGATGAAGTCATTGCCGATTCCACTCATGCTGCAACAATACTCAGAAACCTTCCGGAATCATGGAGGGCTATTTCACAGATGATCAGAATGATTACCAGAGTTCCAGACAAGATAGAAGAACGTCTCAAGGCACATGAAGCCAATCTGAGTTCACTGGAATTATCAGATTAGATGATGACAGCATTTATTGCACAAGTGAAACCGAATTGACCCCCACAGAACAGACACCAGAGTAGCAACCAACCTACTGTACCTGCTAATGACATATCCCCACCAAACTCATCAAAAGCACCGTTTATATGTAACAACTGTGGGAGAAATGGTCATTCCATTGCTCGCTGCTATGCGCCTGGTGGAGGAGCAGAGGGTCAGGCACCTTGGATGAAGAACAGGGAACAGAGTAACCCTACCTTCTCAAACCCTGGCAACACCTTCGCTACCAGAGTAGCAACAACCCCCAGAACGACATCTGATGCAGCACAGTTGGCCGAACAGACATTGACCAACCTCATCATGATGGCAACCATAGACACACCTGCACAACAAATTGAATGTATCAACCATGTCATTATGAAGACAGAATCCGTACCTTCACCTTCTGATGATAGATTCAAATGGTCAATCAATTCAGCAGTGTCTAGTCACATCTCCAGGAACAAAGGTTTGTTCCAGGACATGTATGCTATACCACCGATCAAAATCAACACAGCCAACGGGCAGTCTTTCACTGCAGACCAACAAGGGACCATTTGAATCAGAATTGTCTCAGACCCTCACTGGGAACTCGAAGATGTACCCATAACTCTTGTCGACGTCATATACACTCCAAAGCTCAGGTCCAACCTACTCTCCATAGGAAGAATGACCAACTCCAATGTCAGCGTACACTTTGGAAAATACCTCTCATGGCTAGTCCTCGATGGAAAGAGATTAGCATATGGACCAAAGGAGAACAACCTCTACACTTACGTTGCATTCCCCATTAAATCCAAAGATGAAGTTGCTGACCTCGTGTAAGAACTCTCCAGACCTACTCTAAGGCATCATAGACTAGGGCACATGAGTTATCACACCATTGAGAACATGAGAAAGTTACAGACCGCCAAGAATTTCCATCCAGGAGTCCATCACAGCTCTAACCCTCAGTGTATCAACTGTCCTTACGGAAAACAGACACGAGTTCTATTCTAGAAAGTCAAGAAACTACCTGAAGAAATAGGAGATCTCGTCATCTCAGATATACGTGGTCCATTTGAGGCATCAGTTGGGAATTTCACATATTTCGTCACTTGGATCGAGGCAAAGACTCGCCTTGCCAACATTGATTTCCTCAAAAACAAGGAATGTGCCACCATAGCTGCTTCATTCAGACAGTACGCAGCCTGGTTATCGAGGCAAAAGAATGCCACTATCAAAAGAATCAGAAGTGATAACGGAGGAGAGTACATTGGGAAGGAATTCCAGGACATATGCGCTAAGTCTGGCATAATCCATGAAGCCACTTCCCCACACACACCCGAGCATAATGGTATCGCTGAGCGATATAACAGAACACTCCAAGAAGCAGCACTCACAATCAGACATGATGCTGGCTTTGCGGGGAGGTTTTGGGTGTCAGCCATGCATACAATCAATTTTGTCAAAAATGAGATCCTACACTCATGACTTGGAATCTCACCTCACGAAGCATTCTGGGGTACCAAGCCCAAGATCGATTGGTTCAGGATCTATGGATCACAATGCTGGGCACTCATACCAAAGGCGACACGACTGAAAAATCAATTCAAGTCAGTGGAAGGCATCTTTGTAGGATATTATGACAACTCGAAGGCACACAAAGTGTGGATACCTTGAACCCACACCATCCTGAAAGCAAGGGATGTAATATTTGATGGGTCCAATCACATTGAAGGGGTCACCATACATGCAACAGATAATGATGACTTACCGAATCTTTGGACAAAGAATCTGATCACCACTTTCACTCGAGCCACGATACCATCACCAAATCTATCTGATGCACAGAATCAAGATCCCTGCATCGCATTCACGCCATCGAGATACACACTGATTTCTATTGATGAATCTGAATCTGATCACACACCAAGTGAATCCAACAATGATGTCACTTTGAATGAAGGATCAGATGAGACAGAACAGGCACCCAAGGACTTCAAACAAGGTCCCTGGATCGACCCTAACAATTCCACATATGGATGGGGCAAACACTTACAGACGATGAAAGCGGAGATGGCTGCAATGGCCTTTGGGATAGCAGACCTCGAATACACAGAGAGCATATTCGTGACTCTAGCGGAAGATGAGCCAGACAGGTATAAAGAAGCGATGAACTCACCAGAAGCAGAATATTGGAGACCATCATGTCAGGTGGAATACGACACCCTCATGGACTACCACATCTGGACACTAGTAGAGAGACCTCCCAACACCAATATTGTTGGAAACAAATGGGTCTTCAGAATCAAGTGAGACAACCTAGGAGCAGTTGACAAATTCAAATGGAGACTCGTCGCACAAGGATTCACACAGATTGAAGGGCTCAATTATAATGAGACATTCTCACCTACTATCAGGTTCATGACCATCAGACTCATCCTCGCCCTTACTTGCAGATATGATCTAGAACTACGACACATCAATATCAAAGGTGCATACCTTAATGGAAAGCTTGAGGATGACGTATACATGCGTCAACCTGAGGGTTTCATCATCAAGGGGCAGGAACACCTTGTGTGTAAATTACACAAGGGCATATACGGACTCAAACAGTCGGGACAAGTCTGGCATCAGACCCTAAAAATAGGATTAGAGGCATTAGATTTCACAGCAGGACACGCCAACTCCACCGTATTTTTCTGATTCAGGGACCAGCATTTGATGGAACTGGCCAGGTGGTAAGATAGAGGAAGCTCTAATAGGGTACCCTTATGTAATCTCTAACCCTAACCTTAAAAATGGCCAAAATCCTGAAGTCAAGTTTGAAAAAAAAAACTTATCAGATTTCACATCAAGGATGCCTCCCCACTCATAGTCTATGTATTGTAATGTATTAAGTACCTCCAGATCAATAATGAAGTGCTATGCATAGGCAGCCTTTGCTTTCTCAGCCATCCAAGGGAGTAAAAGTCTGGTATCCATGATACCTTTGGTTTTGGTTTGCCCAGGCAGCCATTGAGCCAGAAATTTCTTGTGAGTATGCTGAAATGAATCTGGCAGATTGATTTGCATAGCTACTCCAAAATAAATAAATAAATAAATTGAGTAATCCATATTCAGACAATGGGCTTGGAAACCACTGACTGCTGAATTTGGACCAATGGGATATCGTCAAGGCAAGCAATCACATTGTGCACCATGGCATCCATATCTGTCATTTGTGCACTTGACCTGTATTGGAACTTGACTACACCCCAGTATTGCTCAATAAAGTTGAGCTCACTATGAAATTTTGGATAAAAGTCATTCAGGGCACCTTTTCTCAGGTTTTGAAGGTGTGCTAATCATGCTTTAGACTTCCAGCCATGCTGGATGCTCTAGGTAGAGATGTGGGTGACCTTAAATCCCCACTCCGACGCTTCAAACTCCGACGCACCCCTCACCACCCACAAGGCTTTGTGTACATGAGTAATTAGCAAAATACCAATTAAGAGATTAAAAAAATTGTTGAGCGTAAAGTTTACTGTGTCTCCCAGGTGCATGAAGGGGACCGACCATTCACTGACCCAACCCGACCTCGCTACGCTTGGGGGGTCCCCCGAATCGGGTTGGTTCAGGTTGGCACGCTAAAGCCTCGTTCGTGCATCCAAAATAGTATATGTGTATCGTGAATTTCATGTACCAACAATTAAAATGCCATATTGAGGTATAGAAAGAAAGTAGAGAAAAAGCCAATAGGGCCAGTGAACCATTTACAAAAATACAAGAAAACATTTGTGTTCAGCAGAGCTCAAACCCACGCCCACCCTCACACAAACTTAACAAGTTAACCACTGCACTAAGCTGACTTCACACCACAAGGTACCCTTTAAACATTATATATTCAGACCTGAGATGCTTATAGTTACAATAAATGTAACATGTTTTAATCTTTCAGAATGTTTCTGACACATTTTATTGCCATTATATTATGTTTTTCTTTATAAATAAACTTCATTGTGATGTGGAGAACTTACACGAGCGTGTGTGTCGGAGTCCGAAGCATCGCGTCGGGGTGGGGATTTAAGACTTTCCTAGAGATGTGGTTGGTTCGGCCAGCTTTTCTTCAATTTTGGCGCTCCACTAAGGTCATGTGATCGATTACACAAGCGGCCAAATGTCCTTTGTCGTCCTTGTCCCAAAATTTTCTGAGTGTGTCCTTGCATCATACAAGTGATTTCCTGCACTTTTGTAAAATTCAAGTTTTTTTGTCTATATACAGCTCAATTTTTATTCAAATAATATTCTGTTTCCTGGGACTCATTTCTAGATGTTATTTTCATGGATTGTAGGAGGCAAAGTGGTGAAAAGGTGACCATGTGAACGTCTATTGAGCTCAAAATATTGGGCAAAAGCAGATTATGTAAGGGTGCCCTATTAGAGCGTCCTCTATCTTATGTTGATGATGGCCTTCTCGCCGCCAGCTACTGGACTAGATTAGCTAATGCTAGTGGATCCTTATGGATCCACTGTATAGTTGTTGCGTGGGAACCACGCGGCGGTTCCCCAGATCTTACCTTACACTGTCACTACATAGCACACGGAATAACCACATCTTGGTCGAGTTCTGCTTGCCCTTGTGATACAAGGTCTTAAGTTACACTCTCTTACACATTTTTGAACTTCCTGCAGTTGTTCGCCAAGCGAACAACTGAATTGTGGAAATCCACACAATCTTGAAAAAGATTGCTGCGTCGCCGGCTGTTTACCATTGAACATCATCCAGTAGACCCTCTACTGTCGACTGCGAGTGTGATGATTCCATGCAGTCGAAGAAGGACGTGAGCTTCTAGCTCGCAGACAACCCCCCAGGCGCAGCCTAGTGACACAACGGCTGACGCTACCCTAGACCAAGATTCCAGGACACCAGAAGACCAAGAGATCGTAGATCTCACCATGCTTGTCCCCCTAATCAAGGACGAGCAAGGACTCGACCATGTCTCAACCAGCGTGGTCGATGCTGGACAACAATCTGGCATCCCCACCCCAATCCCCCTGGCCCTGGAACAAGGGCAAGGGCAGAGATGTCTCACTGTCATCCGACGGCAGATCCTCAGGAGCGGGGCACACTTCGAGACGATCTCGAAGTCCAAACTCAGCCCGCCACTCACGAAGTCGAGCAATAACCGTTGTCCCTGACAGGACACGGCAAAACAAAAGACGAGCACCTGATGACAGGTAAGGCATGGAGTATTCGAGCTCGAGCCACAAAAGCTCAAGGAAGCATGGCATGGACAACAATGAGATGGCAGACACAATGGCCAAGCAAGTGCAAGATGCATTGCACAGGAACATGCTCACGGGCCATAAGCATGAGCATATTGTATCGTGCCTCGACAATATTGCAACGGCCCTCATCAGTTCAGTAAGGAACTCCACCAAATAGAGGAGATCTGACAATGGGATGCGGCCTCACTAGAGGACATACACAAGGCACTTCACTCACGTGAAGAGCACACAGTGTCCATCAGGAGCACGCCCCAATCGGCGGCGAGCAAACAAGACCACGCCCCTGACGACCAACAGCGACAGGAGCAGGACCGACGATGCATGCTGCTGCTGGCCGCCCCGGTTGAACAAGATGTATGATTCAGAAATGAATTGCACGTGGCACCAGCTACACCTATGAGCAGCCACAAGACAATCCAACAGATCATCAGAGAACAAGTCATCTCAGAGCCCAACTCTGAGACCACGATGGAGAGCCTAGAGCTTGAGGCTGCGCACTGGCAAAAGAAAGAGGCCAGCATGGCACGTCGCCACAGACGGGCTCTGGAGCTGCTAGCGCAGAATGCTGCAGCCGTGGCCCAGAGCCACACCGACCGGCACCCGACGAGCTGCTCACATGTGCCGTACAGGATGCACGGCAAACGTGGGCAGCCTACAATAGTAGGCTGTGTCTGCGCAATGTGGGTCTCACGGGTGACACTCATCACGTGCCCCCGCCAGAATCCCATGCACCAGAGCTGCCCAGCCTTTGAGCCAGACGTGGCCCCGGCCCCAGTCAGAGCACACACTGACATGGTCCACGCGGCATCACAGCCGCATGACCAGTCCATGGCCCCAACTGAGGGTCAGGGGATACTGGACCATTTAGAAGCACAAGAGCCATATGACGGTATCACACGAATGATACGTGTCACGATGATATATACACAGACCCTGAGAAGTCCACGCTGGCACAGGCCAGCATGAAGCTGGCCCATCCCGAACCATATGCGGGAGGGTGCAACCTCAAAGAGTTCGAGGTCTTTGTTGCGGCCATCTTGAGATGGCTCAAGATGAATTGCCTGTTGGGACCGACCAGCATTGATATGCAGGTCGGATATGTGGGCACTTGCCTCACCGGCGAAGCCCAGGAATGGTTTCTTCGAAACGTTCCATGTTTCAACCGCCAGGTCCACGAATGGACCTTGGAGATGGTGGTGCAGGGCCTGCAGAAGCGTTTCCTGCACACCCTGACATACCGCCACGTGTCGAAGAAGTTTGATGCGGTCATGCAGGGCACAAAGACCATTCAGCAAATGCTGAACGATCTCACAAAATATGTGGCTTGCATGATACAGCCACCCAACAACTACACATTCCGGAGGCAGTTCATGTCAGCATTGCGTGAAACGCTGCGCAATGAGGTCCTCAAGAAGGGCTACAATGCAGAAAGCAGCTCCATCGGGCAGCTCTTCACAGCAGCCTGCATGATCGAGGAAGTGTCCCACTACAACATGGGGATGCGTTGGGCAGGGAGCGCTGCTGCAATGGCCAGTGTATAATGGCTTGCGCTGAGCAAGCCGGTGCCGCAGACAGGCCCAAACAGGCCTGCCCCTTTCCAGAGGAGCGGGACATCCCAATGTCCACAACCACCCCACCCTGCCCTTGTGGGACAGCCACCTGAGACTAAGCAGCCTCAGGCCGTGGGAAGCTCGTTGAAGCCGAGCTTTGCTCCAAAGCAGTCAGGTCGACCACTGGATCGACCCGCCAACGCTCCAAGCAGCATCACATGCTTTGAATGTGGCCAGCCAGGGCACAGAAAAGCGGAGTGTCCGCAGCTCAAGCCCAGCATATGGACAGCAGCCGCAAGACATGGCAAAGACGAGGATCCGGCCCCAGATCCCAACCATGCCCCTCTTCCACAAATTGATGAAGAGGGGGAGGGTGAGCCTCAAAGTAATGAGGATCAGGGAGATGCAGAGGCTCCCTTAGACAAATGGGAGCCTGAGCCATCCCAGTATTACGACTGGGATGAAGAAACAGCAGACAATCAGACCGCATACAGGTCCAGCGCGATCAGAGTCGCACTGGACCATGGCAGTGCCACCAAAGTAATGGCGGCACGTGCAGCGACTGCCCCCGACAAGGTGGTTGAACCAATGTACCACCATTGGAGCAAGCAGCGATCGTGACCCACATGGCCATGAAACAAGAACTGTACCCTGTTGGGGTACTGGGAGATCAATGGCGTGAGGGCCCAGGGTCTCCTTGACAGTGGGAGCGAAGGGGTACTGATATCCCCTGAATTCACGTGGGTGTCAAGATTGGTTTTTAGGCATTAATATCATGTATTAGTGAACACAGCTAATGCCTGAATAACTTGTGCAAATAAGTATGCCGTTTGGTGAATAGGTGAACCAACAAATGTTCACAAGATAAGAGGGTTGCCCGAACGGAGCTCGCCCTATCTACAGTCGTAGCGAAATAGCCCATGGCACTTGATGATGTAATGTGCAAGGTGTGACAGAAGGGCTGTCTAAGTAGTGACAATCCCTTTGCCGGCAAAGGTGCTCCTTTGGAGCCCTTCGCCGACAGCACAGAAAATAGTTCGAAGGCTAAGGTAACGAAGATGAAGTATGAGAACTCACCAGTGATGCCTAAGTCCTCTTCTTGTCAAAGATAGAAATCTACAGGAGTGTAAAGATGTCTATCTTAAGCCTTAAGTCACAAGAGCATGACAGAACTTGACCAATGAGTGGTATTCTGATGCTACGTAGTGACAGTGTAAGGGTAAGATGCGATGGGAACCGCTGACCAGTTCCCATGCATAAACTATACAGTGGGTCCCTAAGGGGCCCACTGGGATTATGTAATAACTAGTATACATGTATGGTATCTAGGTTATTTACACCCTCCCCCTCTATAGACAACTATAGGGGACCAACTATGACTCATAGAGGTCATCCATGATGGAGTCCTCTAATGTTTCCGATACGATGACATCGTCGTCGTACGGGGACGGTGGAGCACGTGACTCCTCCGGGGGCACCTCTGCATCCACGGGGGTGGTTGGGTGAGGCTGTTCTGCCTCACCACTAGCGGTGGTTTCCGCTTGGGTGATGGGGCCTGCATCCTTGCGGAGCATAGCCTTGACGGCCGGATCCTCAGTCTGGGGAGGGGGCCGGAAGCGTGCAAGGTCCTGATCGAGCTGAGCATGGGTGAGAGGTCGCGGCACCGCGGCCCTCATGTGGCTGGTGTTGAGGACCTTTTGTTGGCCCTCACAAGCGGCGGCACTTAATGCCGCACCAGTGAGGCTGCATTGAACATAGTGTTCAATGCGTGTTACTCGCTCGCTCGGGACCCCAGGGTAGCAGGCCAGCCATTGTGTGATCTCGGTGAGCGGGATGTCGGGGCCAGCTTGGCCCCCCACCGGGTATGGGCCCGTGATGGAGAGCCGCAGGCTGTGCTCTGCAGTGTCAGGCATTCCCTGGCATCGACAAAGCTCGACCATTGGTCGGTCGAGCCGAACAAGTCGAGAAGTCTCGACTTGAGAGGTGATGCGACCCCTTTAACACGGGGCACAAGGGCCTTCAACCACATCCAGACATCCATGTCATCTAGGTTGAAGGTTCCATCCACGTTATCACGGATGGCAGATGGGATTCCTTCGGGGTTGTGTATCCAACCCCTTAGGATGGTGGCGACGTCGTGCGGGGTACCGCCCGCTATCACGAGACAATCCCTTTTGGCATTGCGAGCGTGTTGTTCACGCTTGATGCGCTTGAACATGCCAATCATCTCGCGTGTGCGCGCGAGTTGCGGCATTTCTTTCGCCTGTGCTAGGAGCTCAACGAAGCGTGGGTCGTCGAGCGGGCAGACGTCGTACCATTGATACGACACTGCTGGCCTTCCCTACTGGTCGTGGTAGGAGGCCTGTCTCAGAGATCGGTGGGTCTCTGAGTGGTATGACCATCCCCTCCCCCGGGTAGGGGGGTGAACTGTCCCCGCTGGTTGAGGCAGGACCATGTGAGGCCTGATGTACTGGGCCTCGACCAGTGCTACCTGCCGTTGTAGGGCAGGGTCATTGATCGTGTGCAATGGTGACGCCATGAGGTATGCGCCGATTGCGCTTTCCCTCGCAATGGCTAACCCATTGACGGTGTTGGGGTGCCGCGCAATTTCTTGCGCTTCTTTTTCGGCTGCTCTGCCAGCCGCTGTGGCCTCCCGGGTCGTACGTCTTCCAGATGGAGGAGTTGGACTCCCATCCGTCTGGGACACCATATGCAGCGTCGGAAGGCATGCTCTGCCCCCTCTCTCGTCGTCGTTGTCGGGGTCGGCACCATAATCGGGACACCAGTCCCGATGTTGCACGCGCCGGCAAGGGTGCCGTTGCGCGAGGTGATGATGGCCTGTCCACTGGGTCTGTGGCCGGGTCATGGTGCGGCCTTTTTGAGGTTGCATGGGTAAATTGAGCTGGAGCTGGGCTGCGCTCAGCTGCTGCTCCAGTTCTTTTATTTTGGCCCGCTCAGCTTGAGCACGTCGTCGCAGTCTTCAACCGGCGTTCCAAATCCTTGACCTCCTTCTTGAGGTCATGGATGTCCCGGAGGGGCTCCTCCCACGCGTCACGCGCGATGCCTCTCGGGAGCCATCCCCAGGCCGCGTTGACGGCGTCACCGATGTCTTCATCCCGCAATTTGACCTTGTGGGTGCCTGTTGTGGCCCTTAGGTGCGCAGCGTAGTCCGTGCATGTGGCACAATCGTCGGGGTGAATGATCACCAGAGCGTCTTCCCATCCTGCGATCATCCAGTGCTCTTGGTCAACTGGAGCTCGTAGGATGTCTGCGGCCCCCTGTCTCGGGGCCATTGCACGTGTTGTGGATGTTGACGGATCAACGTCCATCCCATCTTTGGGGGGCATCATCTTCGTGGGTAGATGATGGTGGTTGCTTCCAAGAAGCGCTGCGCCCTCGGAAAGATCCGAGGCGAAAATCTAACCGCGCGGTGGCCGGCACATCACGTGGTATGCACGTGACAGACACGTCTAGTGGCGTCTGGGGAGGTCGCGTGGTTTGCTCACCCCCTGAAGCTCTAGATAGCTATCTAGGGCTTCAAGGTCCTTGCAAGATAATATGGGTTCCCATGTCACGTTGCCTAGGGTCCAGCAGACCTGGAACTCCAGGTCCGTCGAGTTTATCCATCAATGTGCGATAATCTCGTCGACGAGCCACTCCTCATCGTCATTCGCTCCAAAGTCATAAAATGACTTGGCCTCATGACAAGGGAATAATTCGTCATTGTTAGCCTCGTATCGTCGTACGAGGCTTGAATGAAAGACCGGTGAAATATGATGGCTTTTCAGCTCGTCGGGAAGTTCAAGGGTCACCATCGAGCCGTCGTTGTGAGCCTTGATGACGTGGTACGGTCCGATGTACCTTCTGATCGTCTCTGACGACCACTCGCAATATCTGTCCTATCGAGTGGCTTGCCCGCTCGGTGGCTCCATCCGTTTGGGGATGGAAGGCAGTTGAGATGACCAGCTTTGCAGTCGTGGGCGACCGTAGTCTGTGCCTGACCTCGCACCCGCCCCTTTACCGGGCCCTTTCCTCTCCCGTTCTCAGACATGGACCTCCCTCCCCTTTCCTCTCCGCTGTCTCCATCGTGCCTTCGCTCGCGTTCAGGTAAGTTATTCTCGCTCAATGTAGTAAGCACGTACCTGTCTGAGAGTACAAGAGCCGCCAGCGCGAAGCGCCGGCTTGTCTTGTGACTTGCAAATAAGGGATGAACAGAAGGCATGTATATGTATTTCGTGTATAGACGGCTAACAATTGGATCAAAGCATATTTTGTGTTACAGGGCAATGATGGCTAAACACCTTGTATGTGGTCAGGAGGTTGTGCACAAGAAGGTAATGACTGAGGCCAGATGATTCTTAGAGGAGGATGTCACAGTGGGTTACATTTGTTGTAGCTTTTCCTCCAGGGTGTAGATGGATTCTGATGCAATCACGATGACAGATTTTGGAGCTTGCAATGTAAAGTTAAGCATGGGAGAAAACTGAGCATGCAAGATCAATTCCAATATGATTGACTGTAAGACCTTGACAGCTATTGAAAGTGGTAGCATAAGCGGGTGCGAGGGGAAATTGCTGGCAGAGTAAAGTGTGTTGTGAACCTCATTCTTCTCATTGACAGGAACCTGGGTGGTGTTGAGAATGTAAGACAGAAGAAAGGGTTAGGAGGAGACATGTTTACTTTACATGCAGAGTGAGCTATGCAACCAGCAGGATAAAGCTGTGCAGCAAAAGCAGATGTTATAGTTACCATTATAATCTTCTCCATTGCATGAACTGAGTCACAGACAGCATTCATCAGGTTGCTGCAGGGATCTCCATCACAGGTTCAGGTAGCCCATGATGGGATAAGCCAACCCCAAATTCATCCAACATGCGGCCAATGTCTGAGATTTTGGGCGATGGGATGGTGTTACGACCATTCCGCTCAACCATCTCTGCCACCTCTGGAACACCTCCGCAGCACCTCCGACTCTATTCCGCATCTCCGCAACCCACGACCTCAACCCCTTGTTCTTCAGTACCCCTGGCCACCTCCAGACACCGGCCCCCGTACTCGACCCTGAACACAGCAAGATACCATTTCTGTAAATTCCATTTGTTCTGATGCCTTTGTACTTACGCACCTTTGTTCTTTGCCATTGTACTTACTCTACCCTCACCCCCCTTCTCACCCCCTTGTTCCACATTAGATACTTGCCCCGTATGTCTATCCATTTCCTGCCCTCTCCTGAATTTGCTTAGTACCACACTATTACCTGTTGCTTCAGCTCTTTGTATAAAAACCCCCCATTTATGTTTCCGTTTCTGCAATCAGATAATCGCCTTCAATATGTGAATCCCTTCGCACTATCTCCTGTTCTTAGCACAGCGAGTCTTGCAAGCTTTGTCTCTCTCCGCTCTCGACATTCTGTCTTCCGCCTCTTCCGCCTCCTCCAACCTTTGTCCTCCAACCTTCAACTCTCAGCACCCTCTTCCCAACTTCCGCCTTCTCCAGACCTCCAGGATTTCCGATATGTAACAGATGGGGGATGAGAGTGTAGCATGTGATGTCATACTAATTTGATAAGAAAGTGTGCATGAGGTAGTCCTCTTTGAAATTTGATGCAGCCGGGTGGAAGGCTGCCTTCCACACAACCAAGGCCTGTTTGAACCTCAGGTTATGTTCTTCGGCCTTACGATCGAGTGTCAAAAAAATTATACTTTTATTTCTGTATAGTTTTGGAGCTATTTGGAGCTATTTGGGGCAACTTTCGATTTTCCAAGTGGATGGATTTAGCACATTCAGGTACTTGCGACAACATGTGCATTGGTGAGAGTCTTCAACAGATGAGTTAGCTTTCATTTGAATACAGCACAAACAACTACGGAAAATAACTGTGATTGAATTTCAGGCCAATGAGGGTTGCATGTCATGGTAAGGAAAATGTAGGGCATCCATATGCACTGGCCAATGCCAAAGTATCCATATTCTGCTCCAAAGCCCAAGCCCTAGAGCCCATAAAGGATGAGGGCAAGTAGACATTATCATCGTCGCTTAGGGAACGTTCATCCATTAGTCTGGCATCTTCCTTGTGAACCCGACATCAGTCATGTCAAATGTAGGACAAACAGCCTTCAAGGTCACGTGTGAACATGTCGACAATATAGTCATTGGTGAAGCAACCAAATATGTAAAATTTTGACTTGCGTAGGATCCATGAGGGATAATACCACATTTGTGTGGTAGGCACATTGTTCTGAAGATGGGCTCCGGCAAGAGCATGGTCACCATCACAGTTGTAAATACCCCATCCTAATGTTCCATGTGGAAAAAACAATGGGTATGCAAGAGGCTCCCAAGGAAATAAACGACAATGTGTGATATATATGTATTGTGAAAGAGTCCTTCAGTCTCCAAAATTGCGGTTAATTATTACTGTTCCCGGCAATATGCAATCAGAATGAGTCTAGGGTATCTGAAGTACCAACATTGCGTTACTCGTCATGCCCCTTCATGCCTGCACTCCAGACCAAGCTGGCTCCGCTGCTGCCATGGCTTTTCACACTTATGCTCCTTGTCTTCGGCTTCGTCACTGACCACCAAGGCTCATCCACTCTTCAGCGCTGAGTTCAGTAAAGCCTCCACTTCCACCTTTGGCTATCTCTGCTGTCAGCTCCTTCTCACGAGCATCCAACGACGCAAGTGTTGTCTCCAGTTCAGCTTGCTCGAGTGCTTCGCTTGTCAGGTCTGTTGAAGTCAATGGCTTTGACTGGAAAATGAAAAGTGGTTATTCAATATTAGCCTCGTTTCCTCTGTCATGCTCACAGCTGGAGGATGAGACTTTGTGTTCAACATCAGGGGAGCTGGCAAGTCAGGTGAAGGCTTTTCAATACCCATCAGTTTCATGGTGGTAGTCAACTGCTCTTGCTTCCTTCTATCTCCTTCATCCTGCTGACTCTCTAGTTTTCACGCTCCAGCCAGGGCAGATCAGCCCCCAGCCAAAGCATAAGCGGCCTTAGATTTTTCCCTCTGTCCGGTGGTGTGCCTCCTCCAAACATACCAAATGGCTTCCAGTGAGATAATGATATGGACGTGTGGTTCCTCTTGACATCTGGTTGAGGGGAAGGTGGAGAGTTCTCAACCAAGCTTAGCAGTGAGATCCAGCCCAGGACCAGTAATGGGAAGATCCGCGAGAGATTTGCCAAGAGGTATGCCATGAGGAAGAGGCAGAGCTTTGGCGTGTACGACGTCGGCGAGATGAGGATGGCGGTTCTAAAACCCTGTCGTGCATGTAATTCCAAGGCCAAAGAGTTTGACTCAATTTGGCTGGCGTGGCCTCCCTCGGGGACGAATTCTTCGTCTTCCGATACTCGATATAGCACTGACCGCCCACCCGACCGCAAGCTTGACCTCTCTGCTTCATCAGTAATGCTCCTCTCATCCCCGTAAATACCGGAAAGAGTGCTTGACGCATCGCCTCCCATCTTCCGGGGCATCTCAACACCCGTACCATTCATGGCACGTTCCATCAACAATAGGCCATAACTCTCGTTCTCTTCTTGAAGCTTGTTGTTGACCCATTTGAGATCGGCAAGCTCGGTGCGCAGCATCTGTACCATCATCTGGAGAGATGTGTGGCTCGTGGAGAAATTTGAAAGCTCCAGTTTCAGAGCAGTAATTTCTGGTCCATCTGGCACTTCAACATCATTTCTCGTCGGAGGATGAGCGACTGGCGTTGCTGGAGATGTTGGGTGAGCCTCGCTCAGCGCAATGGAATCGGCAATGGAGGGTGCGGGAGAAATTTGCCGTTCAGGAGCTTCCTGTAGAAGCTTTCTCGCCGCCGTCAATGATTGTATGCGTGATTTAGGGTGTTGCTCATTGTCATAAAGTGCTTGACGCTCGGCTTCAAAAGTGGCGGTTTGCTCCGTATACCTACGCAAGGCCTCTCTGTTCTCTCTCTCAAGATCTCGCACCTGAGATCGCAGTTTCTCTGCAATCTCCTTACATGTAGCTACGTCTTCTTCTATCGAGATTGATCAGCGTAAAGCTCTGCCAGGCGCGACTCCGCCGCATGCAGTGTAGACATGACGGTTGCATTCTCCGTAGTGAGCTCCTTTAGCTGCATAATAGATGTTGAGGGACGGTGGAACATCGGCACGAAATATAAAGATTTGTCTTTGCCCGATTATGCAATGTCGGCAGGTTACATGGGCTCTTCTGAGAGAAACGGCGGACCTTGACCTTCTGCGGGAATTCTTGCGTCCTTCTCAGAGTCGTCAGCAGAACCAGATTGGTCGATGGTCAGTCGTCCACTCACGCGGTGAAGCGCCGTGAAGAGGCGGAAGTCGGTCAGAGACATGGGCCACAGGCAGACATGGAGGCAGCACGTGAAGAGACAGCTCGAAGGCCAAAGGAGGGCAGAGACGTATATGGCAGCCGTTGCGGGTAATGTGGGTACCAATGCCATGAAGGGTCAAGGGCTGATGGTGGGGGCAGAAAGGACGGGACGCGGGCACATTAAATCACTTATGAAAATCCGGGGCCGTATCGCCTTCGGTGCGAATGATGGCACACCGTCCAGCCAGCGTGAGGTGAGACTTGGGCCCGCGTCTGGCGCACGCTGCGAATGAGGCCACACCGTCCAGCCAGCGTGAGGTGAGACTTGAGGCTCGCGACGTCGTGTGCCAGACGCCTATTCGCTACATGGGTTACCAGGAGATTAAGGAGGTCGTACCGAACGAGGAGTCACGAACGTGTGTTGACGTGAAGACCAAGTGTCGGTAGGGCACATCCAGCACCGACCAGCGAGCGAATGCACGATGGAGACAGCGGAGAGGAAAGGGGAGGAGGTCCGTGTCTGAGAACGGGAGAGGAAAGGGCCCGGTAAAGGGGCGGGTGCGAGGTCAGGCACAGACTACAGTCGCCCACGACTGCAAAGCTGGTCAAAGCTGGTCGGTGCAAGAAAGAAAATTTGGGATGCAGACGAGGAACTAAGGTTTGTGTAGCGATGTGGAGTTCGGGTAGCAGATCGCGGAAGGTGTATATATAGATTCTGGCTATGGGTGCTGCCATATCAACAGATATTCACAGCATCGCTGAAGCAATGCACAATTTGCAATACGGAAGGGTCTGATAGAAGAACATCATATGAAGAAGAATTAAAGTTCGTAATAACACGTAGAAGCATCAGATATAGTTAGCCGCCTGAATATTCTCGTCAGATTGTTCACTACATCCAGCATGGGCTGGAAGTGGTTCGGAGGAGTTTTAGAGATCCTTTCAAGCAATTTGATGTCGAACGGCATGTAATGGGTCCTCATTGGCAATCCAGTGTGAGCGTCAGCAGAATGTCAATGAAAGCAAACCGTCACAAGCTCACCTCATATGACGAAGAATGCTCCATCTATGGCATCGTTTACGTAGCTGCTCAGCACGAATCAGCGCTAGGGTCGAAGGAGACGTGGACGCAGACAAGAATAGCGAGGGATTAATATTAAGTATTGACGATCTGATGGGTGGAGCTCCAACGTTACGGCGCTTGTGGAGGGGAAAGGCCATGTCTAGACTCTCGAACCAGTAACCAGTATGAAACTTCTTATAGAGCCTGGAGCCACTTAGGAGTCGCGGAGTAACAATCTCCGCTTGAATCTTTTGTGAATATGAGCTGACATTACGACAGCTACAATTTTTTCCAAACTGACTTATCGAATAACGGCAAAAAAGCATTCCAGACGTCCAATATCGTTTATTGTCGCTAGGTCGCACAGTCCCCATCCTAATAATATCATACTAAACAAACTGCAAACACATCGCATATCACCTCAGTAGCTCCCTGGGCTTCCTTGGGCCACGGGGAACAGCTCTACATCACCGTCACAGAGGATACATCGAGTGCAATATCGTCGTTACCATGTCGTTGTGAAATTCGATGGTCTCTTCATACGACCCCTTCCTACGTCGTACAGGACATGCGCCAAAATGAGAATTGTCTCGTGTCGCGCTATCGAGCAATGTTGGCACGAACTGATACCTCTTCCGAGATCATCCAGCATCGCTACAGAATTAGAGCCACATGCATACTCTGGTGATTGAGCTGGTCAGGCTAGATCTCCCCCATATCATGTCGCTTCCTCGTGTTCTCAGGTTCATAAGTAAACCACTGGAGATGCGTCATCTTAATACACGTCGGGGAGCTTCATCGCAGTGTTTTCATGTATGAGTCGTCAATGAGTGCCAAGTGTGCTTACATTACGACAAGTTTCAAATGGATTCTGGAGACCATTCCGCCCAGGAAAATCGGTAGTAATAACCAGTTCCTGGCTGGCCTCAATTACTCACCCGAGCAAGTAACCATATGCGGCCGATGCTTCTACGTTGTGTTATTAACTTTGATTCTTTTACACGTGACATTCTTCTATCAGACCCACCCACCTTGCAAATTGTGCCCTGCTTCCGACGGCACTGATATTGGATGCTATGAATATCTGTCGACCTGGCAGCACCCATTGCCAGAACCTATCTATATAGACCCCTTCCGCGGTCTGCTACTCCAGCCCCACATCCCTACGCCAAAGTTAGTCCCTTGTGTGCATTCCGGTTTTTCTTTCCTCTATCATGTCTCAGGCGGACCCATCGGCTGCAATCCAGGTGCTATCCGACTTGTACGTACTTGCTACATTGAGTGAGATACAGAAGAACTTATCTGAATTAGCTTTACGCTCAACTCTACCACCGTCGCAGCGCTTGGTATGCGTGCATATCTCCTATCTAATTCCACGATTTCCATAACTTGTTACACAGCACTGCTCATCTATGATACTCTTCTCACACTACCATCTGAGATCAGGCACATTTGGTGCAAGACCGTCAAAATTGGCACCGTTCTCTATTTATTCGCTCGTTACCTGCCCATGGGTTTGCTTCTTGTTGACATATATGTCAATGTATCTAACTTGTCCCTTGAGGTATATTATGTTCATGGTTCTCATCTGTAACACCCTTACTGATTGGAATGTGTCTAGTATGACTTGCATTTGTTATGAAGAAGCAACCTAGAGACTCATATATTCAAAGGAAATGTAATACTGTATTTCACCTGGCTACTGCTTTAGGTGTACCTTCTATGATTGGTGTACAGGGTGAGTGATTACACCCATATATTTCTCAGGCAGAAGGATCAACACATTTGATTATCTAGGACTATTGTTAGCTCTTGCCTATGCTATTTCCCTTCGGAATCAAACAGTTTTGGGTGTTCTTGGGCTGCTTCTTCTTGGTACTATTATCATTGAAGTGGTATGTCCATGTGCAGACTTTGTATAAATAGCATAAGCTCATTTCACTGGATATAGTGCCAGTCTGTTTTGAGTAACTGCAATCTCACTAGTTCACAATCTAATACATTGACTTTGTCAGTACTAGGACTTTCTGCTTAGATTTATACTAACAAATTGCTGAGGCAGGCAAATGAAATGCCATCAGGGTCCTGTTCATGCAGCATGGTCACCATGCTCAGGTGTGCCAGGACAAAGCCCAGGAAAGGAGTCACAGAACAGGCTGCTTCATCATTGACAAGGGCACCACCAACAACATCCAGGATGTTCTCCAGGGTTGGCTCTACAACCCTGAAGGAATTCCACCTGCCATCCGCAAGGAGCATGATGGCAGCCTTAACATCCATGACGTGGATGTATGGATGTGGCTGAGGGTGATTGCTCCCAGAAACACAAAGCCCCCCTCACCCCTCAGGACATGCATACATGACCTGTTCCATACCACGGACCAGTGGTGGACTTTCATATCAGACAGTGAAAGCCTGTTCACCACGAGTGACACCATGAGGGTGTCCATCACCGGAGTATTCCTGATCCAAGGTCAGACCACCCAAGACATTCCTCTCAAGGAAGTCGCTGGCTGGCTAGGCAGGCATGGCATTCTGACCTGTGAGACCACAGCATGGGTCAAGTGATTCACCCAATGTGACCTCACTGGGACTGTGTTCAATGCTCCTGCCCAGTTAGGGCAGGAGAGGCTGCGGCAGGCAGCTCTGTGTGACCATGAAAGAGCCACCATGACATCGGACATGGCATTAAGGACCCCCCGAACACAGCTACACCAAGAGCTAGCTGTTACATGGTGCCCTTCGCCAGTGAACAACCCAGTCGCCAAGGCAGCCTTCTAGCAGGAAATGGGCATCAAATTCTCACTCAATGCCCCCGCCGATGACTCATATCTACCGATGGACCCCCACAGTCCTATGGCCCCATATGACAATATCAACATGTCAGATGCAGCGACCAATGATCTCACCAGGGATCTTTATGAGTGATCCCTGAGTTGTTCATAGAGGGGGAGGGTGTAAATACCCTATTTACCGGCATTGCCCCTAAGGCAAGCATGCTACTCGAGTAATTAGCTAATGCCAATGGATCTTTAATGATCCACTGTATAGTTCTTGCATAGGAACCACACTACAGTTCCTCATCTTAACTTACCTTACCCTGTCACTATGTAGCACATGGAATACCCCATATTGGTTGAGTTCTGCTTGCCCTTGTGATACAAGGGTCTAAGAGCATATCTCTTACAAGAATCCCGGAGTTCAGATCTAAAAGGACAGTGGCTCCAATTTGTGTGTTGCACCCCCAATGATCTATCATCCTAAGTATTTCAGAATGGAAGTCAGAAGTTGGAAGAGATGGAGGAGAGATGGGTTCAAGAATAGAGCTAAGTCGAAGGTCGGAGGTCAGATGTCAGATGTCAGAAGACCCAAGGTTGGAAGGTGGAAAGACAGAGATCTTGCAAACTCACTATGCTAAGAACAGGAGACAGTGCAGAGGGAATAACTTATTGAACTCAATTATCTCATTGCAGAAACAGAGAGCATACATGACTGAGTTTTATGCAAAGAGCTGGAACAACAAGTAATGAGGCAAGAGTAAGCAATTCTGGTGCAAGCAGAAGTAACTATAACAAACAGAGTAACTGACTAATGTGGAACAAGAGAACTACAAGGG
The DNA here is from genome assembly GCA_015179125.1 of Gautieria morchelliformis. Lineage (NCBI taxonomy): Eukaryota > Fungi > Basidiomycota > Agaricomycetes > Gomphales > Gomphaceae > Gautieria > Gautieria morchelliformis. The sequence continues at coordinate 124,818 of WHVA01000321.1, forward strand.
GGTGCAAGGTAGAGTCAAGAACAATAGGGAAAAGAACAAGGGGAATGTAAGTCTAATGTACATCAGAACAAACAGGACACCTGATGTTCCCGACTTGGCATCCTGCTGTGCTAAGGCTCAACTACAGAGGGCCGATGAATATGTTATTTCATTATTTCATTGCCTTGCCAAAATGGGAAGGACTGGGAGGAGTCTGCGCATTAACTCGAGCGCAGGGAAGATAGAGAAAAGAAACTTGAGACTGATAGTGAGGACACTGTTAACTCACTTGACCGGACTCAACAATGTGAGTGAATGGGCTAAAACCAATGAGTTGTTGTAGCTAAAGTCCTAGCTACTTATACAGTGATGAACAGGGGTAAAACCCTATGGAACATTGGATTAGGAGTGCATACATCACCAATGATGTCAATGATGATGCTATGTGCCCCTAGGTGGATAATCCATTGATGATGATGTATGCCCCTAGGAGGATAATCCATTGATGATAATGTATGCCCCTAGGAAATGTCCTCGTAGAATCCAATAACAGAATAGAGTCCAAAGGGGGTGCAGAAGGACCAAAGGGAGTCAAGGGTCAAGGGTTGTGGATGTTGCAGAATAGAGTCGGAGGTGGTGCGGAAGTGATGGGGAGGTGGTGCAGAGGTGGTGGAGTTGAGCTGCATGGACATAACACTATTCTAAGAACATTTATCAAAGTTGTTCCAATGACATGGAGTGTAGTTCTCATGGGTTGCTTTTAACATGCCTTTTTTTATGCTGAGAGATAATAATGTAAGAAATTTAATTCCTGATTTTACTGTATAATAATGCCATAAAAAAGGTTACAGAAAAAGGAGATCTTAAAAAGACTTGTTGTGCCAAATGGACGTACTTACAGTTCTTTAAAAGGATATTAGATATATCCATCTGTGGAGCTATGAGACCTACTAAGTACCGACACTAGTCCGACAGTATGGGACACCATCTAGAATCAGAGTGTGCTGCGACAGGGAAATGAACGCATGTCCTTCATATATCTACATGGGTCATTCCACGAATAGTTAACGTAATGCACGACTGCGTTGAGTCCGATACCCTGAGAACGGCATTATAGAGTCTACAACGTGTCATAACATTGATACCAGGTAGCATCCAAAGCACAGCTGTTCAGCAAATGAGTCTGAGAAACACGGACCAACGCCTCGCAGATCACAGGAAAAGAAGCCTGGGTTAAGCGGTTGGATTTCAAATACAACGGCTGTGCTCTCAACAATCCAAAAAGATACGTTAGAATCGGAGGAGAGGAAGGGAAGTGACTCACTTGATCCACTCCTCTTAGGTAGAATCACACCATCTTTCCATTCCATCGATTGCGCGGGCCGACCCTGGTGTCATTATGCAAACTCAGTATTTTGATACAAGTCAATTTCCGGTGCCCAACTTGAAGGCGTGAGGCACTCAGGGAGCAGTCAAATGTTGACCATTGCACAGAAGCCCGAGAAAATATTCCCAGTGTACATGAGGGCCGCGCCAAAGTGCCATGGCATCGGGGTTTATGTAAATTATAAAACGTTTCCTGGCATGCCTCTATTTACGGACTCGTGGAAGGATGGCGCTGCCGAGGACAGCTTCGACCTGTCAAAGCTTGCAAGTAACACGTGTCTGTTGTATTCGGGGAAGCGAGTGCCGCAGTGTCGGCGTGGAGTCTATGATGCTGGACAGCAGGGTGGGGGGCGACGAGCGCGAGCGCAGCCCTGGTGCCGACGAGGATGGGCGCGGGAGCGTGGAAGGCTGCGCGGTGCAGTTCGCGCATAGGGTGAATGTTACGTATCGAGATTTCCACTAAGTCGGAACTGGAAAGGACAGCGGCTTCAACTTATAGGTTGCGCCCCCAATGAACTATCGTCCTAGGTATTTCGGAAATGAGCCGGAAGTCGGAAAGTACTGGACCAGAGGTTTGGTCGGAACTTGAGTCGGAACTGAGGCGGAAGGCGGAAGACGGAAGGCTGAGAGAGAGACTGAGATCTTGCTAGACTCGCTGTGCTAAGAACAGGAGATGGAGCGAAGGAAATCAAGTATCGAAGGTGATTATCTGATTGCAGAATAACAGACATACATGAGGGGGTTTTATACAAAGCGCAGAGCAACAAGTAATGGTGTTGTACTAAGCAAATTCCGGAGGAAGCGGAAGTCGAGTACAATGTGTGGGAACTAACTAATTGGGAACAATGGGACTACAAGGGGGGTTCAGGGTAAGGTAGAACAATGGCAAAGAACAAGGGGTCGGGAAAACATATCTGACAACGAACTACAAGGGTGACCGGATATATGGTTTTGATGAATGGCGAGGTAGATCCGGTGGGTCCGAGTAATAGAGTCGAAAGAACAAGGGAAATGTACAAGGGGCGGAATGGCGGAAATGTCGGAGGGGCGGAACGTGTGGCGGAACTATTGGAGAGGCGGAATGTATGGCGGAACTGAGGGTCGGAAGTCGGAAATGAACGGTCGTAACAGTGAATTGCCTCGCGCTGAAAATGACGGGGAAGGCTGTGTTCCAGCCTGCAGGCGACTACGAAGGACGTATTTGAGGCTCCGTGCATTCGGATTGAGGCACTTTTTTGTGCTTCATCTGATAGTCTACTAGGTACCAGTGATTATACCCACCCCCGGCTCTGATTGCGACTCTGCGAGTGTGATGTCGTGTATTCTAAGTGTATGTAATGAGTGTGGATTTAGCCATTATGAATTATTCCCCGATCTGCAAATTATCATTCCTTGACTCTGCATCGGTTAGCGAGTGTTCAAGTCGATTGCTCTGCCTCAAAACGGTGGGGTTCGTAAAACTGAAGTGTACAGTGAGCGGAACGTCCACAATCCGAATTAACTTGAAGCTTCTGATGCAGAGCAAACATCGTCGAAACGACAATTACCAAGCAGAAGGTGAGTTTGGTTGTGTCTGATCGTTCCACGTACACATTCCATGGCCTGTAATTGTAAAAATGTTTCCGAGTAGCAAACAGCATCCCGGTGTCACGACCGTGGGCGGGGCGGCCGGAGGATCGAGGGAATGTGGGTGTGCTGAATTGCACGGCAGAGCTCACTGATAATCAGTGGAAGTGAGCCTCGCGAATGGCAATTAGTGATGATAAAGTATTGGGTTCCGAGAGGCTCACGCTCCGGCTCGCTGGCGGTAACACTTCGAAATAGGTCCGTTGGAATGCAACAGACACGTGCTACTTACAAACCTTCACAGGTCGAAGCTGTCCTCAGCAGTGCCATCCTTCCAAATCCATAAATAGAGGCACTGCCAGGAAACCTTTTTAAACCCCGATGGCACTTTGGCACTCATGTACACCCGGAATATTTTCTCGTGCTTCTGAGATTGCTCAAAACATGGTTAGATATTCTTGGATAGAAGCTAGCGTTTACCCCTCGTGGGTAGGGTGTCAGGCACGCCTTATTATTGCGACTCGACAGGATCGATCCGAACTTGCTCCCCGACTTGGAAGCCTTGAGCACCGGATATTGGTACACAAATATTTAATTCTCCAGGCCGTGACTTAAACCGAGCCAAACGAGGTCACAATGAACCGAGCCATACCACAATCTATTCCATGTGAAGATGGGTGATTCCCCAGGATACTGGATCAAGTGCGTCACTTCCGTTCCTTTTCCCTGTTCCTATCGTCTCTATTCAAATTTGTATCATTGAGAGCACAGCCATTGTATTTGAAATGCTTAACCCATGACGCTTGTCCTGTGATCTGCGTGGCGTCGATGCATGCTTCAACGTTTTTGACACGTTGTAAACTCTATAACGCCGTTCTCAGCGTATCGGACTCAACGCAATCGTGGATTAGGCTGACTATTTGTGGAATGCTCCAAGTAGATATATAGAGGGCTTGCGTTCGTTTCCTTACCGCAACATACTCTGATCCCAGATGGCGTACGACACCAGCTACACGCACTATAGCAGTGATGAGGTCTCGGCCGCACACGCTCCCCCGTATTATGCTCCTGCAGATCACGTGCATCAGGAAGCACCTGTCGACCCACAAGCATGGCTGTTAGAGTATCAGCTAGCGCAACTTGTTGGAGGCACCTCGGTCCCCCCAGATTGGACTGATGACGCCGGTCAACCCTCTCAGTATGTGTCGCCAGGTTCTGTCAGAGTGAAGAAAAGCTCACTGGCTCACACACAGACATGCGCCGCTTTTGACGGCAGACGGGTTTGTTCCACAGGTTCTACCATGTGTTGCCGGTGGACCAGTCGAAGAATGTCCACCAGGGACGGAACATGTCCCATACGACTTGGCTGGGCAGATATGCTCAGATTATGGGTAGGGACAAGCATCCTATGGCACGCTATACCAGTACTCACCTTTTCTCAAGCGGCCAACCGGAATGGCCGCATTGCGCACCGCCGATAGGCAACAATGACCAGGTTTACGGCGACAGGATACTCCAGACCAGCGCAGCGGTCAGCAGTGCTCGCTCAGAGTACCTTTCCGTCCGGAAGGACATACCCTACACCGGCGCGGCTCATCACACTGGCTCGACAAGCTCACCTGTCGGCTATCGTGTGGACGAATATGCTTTCGGGTAAGCTCGCCGTTATACGTGACAATAGAAAAGTCATTATCTTGTTCTTAAGCTGGCAGCCGGAAGGAGATTATCACCCGATGGATCACTGTGATCCATGCCAACCTCTGAATGGCGCACCACTCTCTGGAAGTGGCTCTGGCTCAGAATATCAGCAATTTGTGAGGGAAGAATTTCCCCCCAGTGGACATACAGACGGGACATTTGATGAGGATTCAACGGAATACTTCGGGTAGGCGCAAACCTTTTTGTATAATAACGCATATCTGACATATTTATAAGGGGTCCAGACACAGGACCAAGTTTTCTAACGCAAGCAGCCCATGCCCCCAATGCTTCTGAGCATGGCGTGGAAGAGCTTGGGCCAATCTCATTCCACGCGGCTCCCAGTGGTCAGACAGGCCAGACCTTCAGCTCATATTCAGGCTTGATAGAATATCTCGGGTAGGCAAATATTTTTTTATGGATGTAATAGTACATATCTGATCTAGTTCTCAAGCGATCAAGATACTAGGGGTTTTCACCTCCCGTCGGGAAATGTGCCATACAGTGACAATGGTACACTACCCTATCAGGGAACGTCCTATGATAGCGGAGGGAGAAACTACACAGATGGTGGGCAGAACATGTGCGTGGCTTCGCGTGTGTTCGACAGACAGACATAACCCTGACGGATGCTACAGGCCCACCATCCAAAATGAACAATTATATTACAACCAGGGGGTGGCGTGGACCACCACGGCCACCCCACCGCCAGCAAATGTTGCCAGTTTGGAGATGGTGGGATCCCTGACAATGCAGCCAGATCCAGTACCTTCCTCTCCAAGCCTGCACCCCGAGCCATCAAATAGCGTCGACGGTGATGCGGAGCATGCGGAGATGGCACAGCACTCACACCAGTGCCGGTTGGACAGTGGATGCGGCAAGACATGCGGCGCAGATGTTTCCATCAACCGCAAACGGCACTTCAAGTCCCACCTCAGGCGTGAGCTTAGGCGCATTAAGAATGGGTCGATGGACCTATCTGGTGCGAAGATAATCAAATCCGAGGCTGACCTTCGCCGTGCGGAGGAGCTGGAGGTGCCGTGCCCCTACGGGTGCACAATATATGGTGTGTGGACGACGTACGCCCGGAAGGCTAATCTTCGGCGACATCTGGAGCAGACGTGCTGGAAACCGCTCAGCGACAAGGAGATAGATGACGTCGCCACAAAAGCCTTTTCACGCAAAGGCAAGACGTCGCGGAGAACATGAGGGTTTTCAACGAGTTGGCCCATAGGAAATTTGAGAATCAGGTGCTCGTAGAAGGCATGCATCCCATACCGACCAATTCATTGAAATTTGCGAGCCTGATGTAAATTGCCTTGTATGATGAACGATTGAAGTCAGAAGATACCGCACTTGAGCGGCATTGGCCGCGGCAGGCAGTCACATGGGCCGGTCACATGTGACGCATGCGCGTTCCCCTCTGAACGATTTTCCACCCACACCCATATTTTGCGTGCTCGAAATCGGTTTGCCGCAGAGGACCGCTCGTATACAGAGGCTATGGCAGCATCTCTGGGAATTCGGCTATCCATGGTACCTTACCGTTGCTTACTCCGTCTTGCTCCGTACAGCATACCTTTATTCCCATATAAAAACTGCCTATATTTGTCCTGAAGGGACACTTCCTATCCGTCTTACTGTAAGCCCCGCGTTGCGGAAGCATGGTCAATTCCTGTGCGACCTTAATTAGTGTGCATACTCGACTTTCTTCCGGATGTCTACTTATACTACGGTTCTCATTGACGACTCGACCCGAAAGGCACACTTGACTTCCGTGCCTGAATACACGCAGAATTTGCGCACTAGAGACTAGAGTACGATGGTAAATATCGCACAATTACCGAAGGAAGCACAACAGCGCAGTCGTTCCCCAACTGACCCCTCTTTCCATCCCTGCTAAATGCCCACACATGTATACCTTGCGGCGGTCCAAGCATTCCAATTTGCTTGGAAACATTGTAGGGAGAGACATCTACCAACAATTTCTTCCATTAGCTTTGTCTCTTCGTTCAGCACGGGGATACTAAGCTGATGAAGACTAGCTCATGGTAGAAACTCATCGTGTATGACGCTTCTGCTTGATTTGCAAGTCGGCCCCGGCAGTGAATTGTATTTCATTATTATCAGCTCCCGATCGCTGATCGCATTGCGGCACGCCCTGTCAATGAACAAGCGGCGCAGTCCGTTGGTTACAGAACACGTCGCTTTCAAACGCTAATTTCTCAGACACCTACGTCTTCCACTGCTTTCCCAGCCTTTCACAGAACCCATCCCATCACCCGTTCAAAGTTGAGGACCCGCAAGCAGTTGGGGGTCTCAATGGGACTGGCCGCGCGATATCCATTCCTATCAGTCTGTGACTTTGCGTTGGACCGGTTCCCATTTAAACATGCGCTGTAGCACATTCCCCTATACCTCTTAAACAATGTACGCATCATCATGGTCTTTTATGGGCCCCAGTTTTCCCAGGGGACAAACATGTCGTTCAGCATGGAGGTGGGCTCCACTTCTCCGAGAAGCGAGAAGTGATGTACGAGGACACATAACTTTGACGGGCCAATAGACGGGAAGATGACGCAGAGCGAAAAGAACTGCCAAGTGTGGTCGAGAGAAGTGAGGAGGTTTCTGGAGTCGGATCGGGTCGGGTCAGGATCCTGAGATAACAATTCTGCGTCTTGAGCTCCATGTGGCAGTTGATATCTTCTGACGATTAGCTGTTTTGACGATCCTTCGAGACTAACGGCGAAAAAGTCATACACATCAAGTTGAGGTTGCTGCTCCTGGGTGCACCTCCCTACAAAATGTCTCGGTGAGAGAAATGAAAAACTCGTACTGGCGTTGTCTGTGGATTCTAAGGACTATAACATAGTAAGCACTGTCAGCGAAAAACGGAAGGCTTGAGATGTCTGCCAGTCCTCCAATTCCAAATAAAAGGCTCGCCACTGGAATCGCCTAGGAAAGAGCGAAAAAGGAAGGCGAGGAAGTCGCCTATAACCTGGATGGTGAGCATTGAGGGAGTGGTGACGGGGATACAAGATAGAATGGGATCAGAGGCATTAGGATGGTTTCCACCACTACTCATGGCACGCAAATGGATCAGATACCTGCGCAACCGTCCAGCAGGCCTACATAAGAAATAGGGCAACAAACACAGCTAAGAGATCAATAATACGCACACTGCGAGAGTCTCACTTTGGGCGGTCAGGACTACGAGGTCACTGTGCAGGGTCCATTGCGAAATCCGTATGGTTACCCTATATTCACATGTTCCCAGGTGTGCACAGGAGATCCATGTGCCGCCGAGGGCAGCCGTATGAACGCCAGTCCACGCGTCGTCATCGATGTTTCAATGCCGCGAGCCAGGACACCACCATAAAGCTCCATAGGTGACCCTGAGGACAGTAGAGGGTGTGTTTCTGGCGGAAGTGAAGCTTGAAGGTTGGCCAGCCTTGTTCGATAGTTTTGAGTTGAGCAAGTCGTTCAGGAATTGAACGCCGAGAATCCGTTCGTGCATCTTCAACACACCTGCAACAGCAAGCTCCATGCGATACTGCAAGATCAACGCATCTCGGATCGTTTCATGAAGAACGCGACAAGTCTGCAAAATGTCAAGTACTTATAAGAAAGCTCCAGGTAGCTTGGACGTAGGACAGTCATTACTAGCAAGCAATGTCATATGTCATATGTCCAGCTCATTGAAAATGTGTATAAGAATTTCGTTGGGAAGAGCCCGCCGAACTACGTGACGCGCGGGCCTCAGATTTAGGGGATGACACTGGTAGAACGATGGGTAGTTTCTACAGGGTTGATCTATGTGGCATACCGTATACAGATATTCAATGATTGGTATCGCTATGGAGCATTATATCTGGTTGGGCCATGAGTTCGTTGTCGTTGCATGGTCACGTCTGAGAGTTGGAGTGAATGTGCCTGGTAGCATACTTCGATGATACCAGCCGAAACCCTGTTTTGTTACGGCATGTCGGCAGCCTGCTGCTTTGAATAGCGGAAAAAGGCACAGGCTACCATATAGGGAATTCAATTGGTGGCCTGTGCGCATGCCCCTTGGCGCCTAATGTAGTTATATAGGGCCCTCGAG
>WHVA01000322.1:0-133429 GCA_015179125.1 Gautieria morchelliformis
CAAGCTGCGATGCTAGCTGATCGTGCTTGTGGCGCGTGAGGGTGCTCTGGTGCAGCACATCCTGCACCTGCTTGTTCAGTGCCTCTGCCGTCTCGTTGTCGATGGCGTGAGTTCTCGAGCTCTTGCGACTTGAGCTCAAGTATTCCAAGCCCTGACCGTTGTCTGGGGCTCGCATTCTTTGCCTTCATCCTCCTTCGGGGACGATCGTCGTCGCTCGCTCTGCTTCGTGAGTGGCAGTTCGAGTTGTGGCTTTGTGCCCGTCTCAATGTTGATGCTCTGCCGTCTGACGATGGCGAGACCTCTCTGCCTTTCCCTTTGTCTCTGGACAGAGGGGATTGGGAGGGCGGCGCCGGCTTGTTGCCTGGCATCGTCTCATCCTGGACCACGCTCGACAAGACATGGTCGGGATTTTCCTCATCCTCTATTGGGGGGATGAGGGCGGTGAGATCTACGATCTCTCCATCTTCTGGCGTCCTGGACTCTTGGTCCAGGGTAGCGTCAGCCATTGTGTCACTGGGCTGCGTCTGGGGCATGTACCACAAGCTCGACGCTGTTATAAACTGGTATATGTTGCTTCATTTCTTTACTACGCCAGCGCCGCCTGTGTTGTGAACCGGCACTTTCCCAGGACTATCCACATTAGGATACACCTATCTAGTTCCCACTCCGCAGTTCCCTGACCGAGTGCTCGCATATCAATCATTGTATAAGTAGGCAGCGCCATAGTTACAATGAATCCAATGGTTTTAGCCCTTCACTCCCATGAGGAGTCCGGTCGAGCGAGTTAACAGTGTCCTCGCTAGTGTTTCGTCTCTCGCGCATTGTGCTTCGTGTCCCGTTCCGTCTGTCTCTATCTCCCTTCTTATCCCTCAATTACAGATTAAGAGTCTCAGTCTCGCCGACGGCGAGCCCGACCACGCTGTTACACTACGCGCACTATGTTCCACAGACGTACTATTCAAACGATCCCGTGCTCATCGTTTATCAAGCATCGGCGACTTGTTCCTCGCCGCCTACCCCATCGAACATACTCATCATCTCAAGCTTCAGCACCCTTCATGTATCAAGCAACCATTGCGGCCCCCATTTGTCGCCTTAGACTCAGCCGCGTTCCAAGGGGAGCTGTCCCATTTCCATTGTGCCACACATCGCCGGTGCACCTGTCCATGCGCAAAGTCCACGCACCATCGATCCATGGACTCACAGGACTCACAGGGGTATGTTACGCAGTACATTGCCATATCCCTGACATCGATCCGACGTCGTACGAGGCATGCCACTTCACGCGCTCGCCGTCAACACCGTCGACGCCGCTGGACTCGCGCAGCCACCGGCAAGCTCACTCAAGGGGAGCTTCGACATTTCTACAGGCACGCAGTGCCTTGTATTCGTTTCTAGGGACCCCCAATACGTTTCTAGATATTCCTGGACGGCGCACAAGTCCAAAAAGCCACCCAACATCGTTCATCACCGCATCCGCGCTCCAACTCGCTCCAGGACAGTGCGGACGATAGCACCCACTTCAAGGGGTGCACATTCGTCTCTGGGAGCCACCAAGAGGCACCCAGACCCCTTCTTTCGACGCGTGAGCCGCGCCGGCTGCGCAGCTTTCACTGCCTCGCGATCATGCCCTGAACCGGGCATGTCACCCCGGTCAGGCACCTCACCGCTCCACACCGATCTCTATATTCATGTCAGCCTCCTGGCCGTCCATTTCCATAGTTTCCATCGTTTTTCCACCCAGAATTGTTTTCCCCATTGAATTCTATTCTTTACCGGCATCCATTACTGTTCCAGAAGCCACCTAAGCCACGCTGGGCGCGCAACTACATCCAATCGCGCCCGCGGCCCCCACTCACTCCCCTACATCTTTCACGCCTCTATACACGGCCCTTGCACCTCCCAGATGCCGTACCGACCTCTAGGATCCTGTTCCGCCCACACTGCATTGCCGCCGCCGCTTTCGCCAATCTGAAGCGGCCATTCGTTTTTCGGCACCCATATGCTTCAGGATCGCTCCAGGGCCTTCCATCACGCAGAGCCCTGTCCAGGGGACCCTGCCCTGTGTATCCTGACTCCCTAGGTCCATTTCTGTGAGATCAGCGCCGTGCGCTCACTCCACGCCATTTCCCTCGCCCATCTGTGCGACGCCGGCGCCGGCCGCCATTTTATCCCTTTGCTAGGCCTCCCGGCGTTCCCAGGTTTCTCTGCTGACTTCATACCTCAGGACCAGGTCCAGGAGACCCTTCCCCTTGCATCCCGACACTCCGCGTCTGTGTTCGTCAGGGAACTACCATGAACCAACCCCTCACACTGTTTATGCTGACGCCACTCTTCTTTCGCCTCCGGCACCGGTCTCTGCATTTCCCTTTGACAACTGATGTCAAACCGATGCTCCACATGTGTGCCCCGCACTGCATCCTTGCCTGCGCCTGCTCCATACGTGTCCACATCGTGCATCAACGTCCCCTCCACTCCTTTGATTCCCCGACTTCTTTAGATGATCCGAAGACCCGATTACGTGCGCTCCTGCTGTCACTGACGCCGTCCTCCCATATCGGCCCCGCATCATTTTCCTTATCTTCAACACATCGCTTAACGATCTAGTTTCATCCGTGCAAACCTCATCAAAACCTCATGTTTCGGAGTTGATCAGGTTTGAAGGGGTGTGTTATAAACTGGTATATGTTGCTTCATTTCTTTACTACGCCAGCGCCGCCTGTGTTGTGAACCGGCACTTTCCCAGGACTATCCACATTAGGATACACCTATCTAGTTCCCACTCCACGGTTCCCTGACCGAGTGCTTGCATATCAATCATTGTATAAATAGGTAGCGCCATAGTTACAATGAATCCAATGGTTTTAGCCCTTCACTCCCATGAGGAGTCCGGTCGAGCGAGTTAACAGTGTCCTCGCTAGTGTTTCGTCTCTCGCGCATTGCGCTTCGTGTCCCGTTCCATCTGTCTCTATCTCCCTTCTTATCCCTCAATTACAGACACTCGTGTCCGTCTTCGACTGCATGGAATCATCACGCTCACAGCCGACGAGGGTCTACTGGAGGGTGTCAACGATGTTTAGTCATCAACGCAGCGATCCTTTTCAAGATTGCTTCAAATCCACAATCGGTTGGTCGTGTGGCAATCAACCACAGGATAGTTCAAAAAGGTGTAAAGATGACGATCTTATGCCTTGTGTCACAAGGGCACAACAGAACTTGACCAAGGAGTGGTATTCTGAATGCTACATAGTGACAGTGTAAGGGTAAGATGTGATGGGAACCGCTGACCAGTTCCCACACATAAACTATACAGTGGCTCCCTAAGGGGCCCACTGGGATTATGTAATAACTAGTGTACAGATAGATACATAGGTTATTAACAAGTGGGCATCGATGGACTGAGCAAGGTTGCAGCTGTCTGCGAGAGTGGTGGGTTTTCTGACATGGGTGATGTCATCCTTGATGTGGGATGGAAGGCCCATGTAGAACTGTTGGTGGAGTGCGGCTTCTCCCCATTGGATGCAAGGAGTGAGCTGCTGGAAACTAACAATGTATTTAGCTATTTTATGAGTTTCCTCCATACAAAGCTTATCAAGTTCATTCTCCGCATCAGCTTCCATGTGTCAATATGGGATTTGGGCATTAAAATCGTGTATTAGTGAACATGGCAAATGCCCGAATGGCATGTGCGTTAGGATATGTAGTTTGGCGAATAATGTAAAGCCAGTAAAGGTTATGAAGTAAAGGGGTGTCAAGATTGGTTTTTAGGTGTTAATATTTTTGTGATTAAAACGTTAGATTGGTGCCTTTAGCAAATAATTTCTATTGCTCAGTGGTTGGGACCGCTATATCTGTCCCTCTCCTGTGTGCTGACTAAGCCTCCCGAGGCGCGTCCGGCACTGATTGATGAAGGTCACGTGACCATGTCGACAAGAGAATGGTCTCAATCTAGAGGATAGCTATGTCAAAAGGCTTCACTTTTGAGGTAGTCTAGAGTAAACAGTAATAGTGAATTCTCAACGAAGAATTGGAGTAAACTATCGAGATTTAAGTTCTGTAGCTATCAAACAAGACTACAGTGACTTCAAGGGGTGAAACAGTTGATTCTGGATGATTGATTCATACATTCGTAGTAGCTACTTATACTATACTAGTGGAAACTACTAGTGTTCGAGATAGTGAGTCAATGGGTCAAAAACTACATGTAACCAGCGGGGTGACTACTTATAGTCATAAAATCATGGGAGTGATGGGGATAGTGTCAGGGGTGTTAAGCTTCGGAATCGAGTCTTGTACCTATCGACACAGACGACAGACACATGACATCATGAACAGCTATCTTATCTATATATTAGATAAGATACAGGGACCGTCGTGAGTGTCCTTCCTATCTTTTTAGTTGTTTTTTTCTTTTCTTCTTTTATTAGTTTCTTTGTATACATAGATGACTTAAAATAGGATAGTTGCGTATATCACAACAAATATCATGTATTAGTGAACACAGCGAATGCCCGAATATCTTGTGCGAATAAGTGTGCCGTTCGCCAAATAAGGTGAACCAATAAATGTTCAGAAGATAAGAGGGCTGCCCGAACGGGGCTCACCCTATCTACAGTTGTAATGAAATAGCCTGTGGCACTTGATGTTGTAATGTGCAAGGTGTCACGGAAAGGTTGTTTAAGTAGCAACAATCCTTTCGCCGGCGAAGGCACTCCTTCGGAGCCCTTTGCCAACAGCGCAGATAATAGTTCGAAGGCTAAGGTAACGAAGGTGAAGTATGAAAACTCACCAGTGGTGCATAAGTCTTCCTCTGGTAGAAGATAGAAATCTACAGGAGAGGGCTCAAGGTGATGGTCACAGTGAGGTCAAGGTTTGCACAAGATAGATGTATGATAATTGAACTGGAGAATATACATGCGAATGTACACTACTTATACCGAATGCTCATATGATATCAGCTAATAGGAAAGAGGCTGTCATGAGTCAGGGTTGGGTAGGGGTGCACAGTCAGGATACAGAATAGATGAAACACATATACAATAGAAAGAGGGAGGAGTGTGAATGTGAAACGATGGAGAGAAAAGAGGACGAAGGCACCTATGTACAAAAACACACCTCGCGACCTGCATATATGTTACCCTGCATGGACTCTTTGTCTGCTGGGCTGATCCCACAGGATCTACAGTTAGGGCATCCCGCAAATGCATCCTGGCCATATGAACACCTAAAGGGTTTGCGTCGGGAAGATGATGGGGCCAGTGATGAACCATCACACCGGGTAGAGGATGTCGGTTGTGTTTGATGGTGTGCCTGCTGGCGAATGATGCGAGCAGCGAATGGATTTGGCGAATGTGCCAAAGGGTGAATGGAGTGATCATAGAGGACGCGTGGTCGAAGGGTAGGGCGAAGCCGAGTGAACACGGAGGAGGAGTTGTGGGAGGGAAAACAGGGGTAGCTGGGTGCAAGAAATCTTCGAGTTGTGACAATCCAGCCATAGGAACATCCAAAGGGGGTTGAGCCAAGGAGGTGATGGGACCAGTGATGAACCATCAAGCCGGGTAAAGGACGTCAATCGTGCTTTGATGGTGTGGCTATGGTGAATGACGTGAGTAGCGGAAATCATTCAGCAAACTCGGCGAAGGGCGATCGGAGCGAACATAGAGGTGGAGTGATGAAGCAGAGGACAGAGCTACTGGGTATAGGAAATAAACGCGTCATGACAAGGGGCTACTTGAATGAAATTCGCCCTGATCTACAGTTGAAGTGAAATACACTTGGTGATGTAACATGCAAGGTTTCACGGAAAGGTCGTCTAGTAGTAACAATCCTTCTGCTGGCGAAGGTACTCCTTTGGAGCCCTTCCCCCACAGCACAGACAAGAGTTCTTTCAGGACACCCTTTGCACTTGGTACCACCCTTCCAGGTCATCGAAATCTGGAGCTCCATCCCCAAGCAGTGCGACTTGGTTCTGGAGCGCCAGATCGAGTCCTCATTGGAATTTGATGACAATTGTCTTGTCATCGTCGTACTCTGCAAGGTTGATGAGCTCCTGGAAGTGATCAATATAGTCATCAACCAGATCCTTGCCCTGATACCAGCTGGTCCCCTCGAGCTTCATAAAGGCTGTGAGTTGCTCATTTTTTGGGCAGAACAGGCTGGAAAAGGTTTTCTCGAAGGCGTCCCAGTCTCAGAAGTAGTTGCCCTTGTCCTTTGCTTCATGTTGGATCACCTTGTTTGCAAAACGGGTAGCACCATCCAACTTGAAAAAGGGCAATGCCCAGTGAATCTGAGCCTGGTTGTTCAGAAAGAGGTCTCCAACAATTGCGAAGTAGATGCTGCATGTGTTGAAGAAAGCATGTCCCTTCTCCTGATCTCCGTCAAAGTCCGCTGGAGTTGCGGGTTTGACCTTTGCCAACTTCACAGACATCCTCTCTTCTGCTACTTCCACTTTTCCGAAATCCGACTCATCCTGCATTGCATTTCCACCACTTCGTGGAATATCGAACTTAGCCAAAATCATTTGTAAGGCTGTTTCAATCACGTCGGTCTTCATTCAGTTCCGCGTCAACTCCTCCTCCATATTCCAAAGACAATCGTCAGGATCCATGTCAGAAGGAGAAGTATGGGAGAGGATTTCCGGTGTTGGGAGCTCGACATAAGAAGAGGGGCTGTCGTATGCCATGTGTGTGGAAGAGGTTGTGATCTCCGAGTTGCTATCTCCAATTCCGAACACACCTGTCAAGATTGGTCTTTAGGCATTAATATCATGTATTAGTGAACACAGTGAATGCCCAAATGACTTGTGCGAATAAGTATGCCGTTCGGCGAATAGGTGAACCAACAAATGTTCACAAGATAAGAGGGTTGCCCGAACGGAGCTCGCCCTATCTACAGTCATAGCGAAATAGCCCGTGGCACTTGACGATGTAACGTGCAAGGTGTCAGGGAAGGGCTGTCTAAGTAGCGACAATCCCTTCGCCGACAGCACAGACAATAGCTCGGAGGCTAAGGTAACGAAGATGAAGTATGAGAACTCACCAGTGATGCCTAAGTCCTCTTCTGGTCGAAGATAGAAATCTCCAGGAGAAGGCTCAAGGTGATGATCACAGCGAGGTCAAGTTTGCACAAGATGGACGACGTATGATAATTGAACTGGGGAATATACATGTGAATGCAAACTACTTATATCGAATGCTCGTAAGGTATCAGTGAATAGGAAAGAGGCCGTCACGAGTCAGGGTTGGATAGGGGTGCACAGTCGTGATACAACATAGATGAAATAAACATACAATAGAGTGAGAGAAGAGGGAGAACATGAAACGATGGAGAGTAAAGGTGGCGAAGGCACGTATGTACGAAATCATGTCTTGGGGCCCGCATATACACCGCCCTGCACGGGTTCTTCATCTACTGGGTTGATCCCACACGACCTACGGGTAGGACGTCCCGTGAACGCACCCTGCTCATATGAACACCAAAAGGGGGTTGGATCGAGAAGCTGATAGAGCTACTGATGAGCCATCATGCCGGGTAGGGATGTTGATCGTGTTTTGATGGTGTGCCTGCTGGCGAATGATGCGAGCAGCGAATGGCTGTTCGGCAAAATGCGAGGATGGTGAGTGCTGAGTGTTGTCCCTGGCTGTGGACTAGCATAGTATAATACAGGCTCACTGACATTGGGGGTCTTTAGACTTTTCTCTTCGGATTTCCCCTTGTCAGGTGAGAATCCCCTCTCTGGTATACTCTGTTCATTTATACATACTTTGGCTTTCCCCTTGTCAGCTGTGTGGTAGTGTGACCTCCACAGCCAGCTAGGGTTGCCCTTACAGCAGAAAAGTCTCCACTAGAAGACCGGCAGTCGTACTGCACGTTGCATTCGCCATAGGTGCTGTCATGACGTGTTTATTTCCCATACTCAGATGCTCTGTTCTCCCATTCCCCACTCCACCTCCATGTTCGCTCCAATCGCCCTTGCCGTGTTCGGTGACCAATCTTTGCTGTTCGCTGTTCGCACCATTTACCATAGCCACGCCGTCAAAGCACGATCAACATCTTTGGACCGACTTGGCAGTCATCACTGGGCCTATCACCTCCTCTGCTCAACCGTCTTTCGATGGTGTTCCTATGATCGGATTGTCATGACTTGTGTATTTCCTGCACCTTGTTATCCCCATTTCCCCTTTCACCACCATGCATCCCCCTGACCTGCCTGACCCTTGAGCGACCCTTGATGCCACCTACTACGCAAGTCGCTTGACTCCCAACACTGTTCTGAGAGCGGAAGTTGGAGAGTGGAGTGGAATTGGCAAGGTGAATGGAACTGGTGGAAGTTTCCCCAGAAGCGGAACCATTTCCGAAAGCGGAGTCGGAAATTGAAGCGGAACTGGAAATGGAGTCGGAACTTGGCATGGTGTCAGAACTGGAAAACAGGGTGTCCCCTGACATCATCATTGAGAGTCTACCATTACTATTTACTCTACACTGCCCCAGAAGTGAAAGCTCTGGAGCCATTGATACTCTGATCCTAACCATTTTATCCTCAACCCAGTCACATGACCAATGACCTTGAGCGCCGCCTGACACACCAGGACAAGCTTAGTCAGCCCACATACATTCCACATATCAGGGTCTGCAAGGCAGCACTCATATCCTGAGTGCAGATTAATACATCTATTCTCTTAATCTAATAGGATTACAACACCTACTGATATTGCAGCCTTCCAAGATCACACAGCCCTCCAATATTATGTGGTCATAAACCCTACGCTTACTCCTTGGGCCATCATTATAAGCGCCCTATCTTCAGCGTCGCCCAAGCCTTTAACACACGTGTCTATGACAGCGTGGGTCGAGCACATTCGAGGGAGTAACCCGGATCCCCTCCAAGTGCCAGCGGTTCGGCTGTTGGACTTCTATCAAGAAATGGCAGATGGCGCTAACGGCCGCCCGACTCTTGGGTGGGAAAGAAGTCTCTGTGTGGCCCCAGAATTGGCGGTGGGGAGGCCCGATGAGGAACCGATGGCAAAGTATGTGAAGTGGCAAATAGAGCGGCTGGACACCGTTCTATAAGGTCAACAGTCTATATTTAGATTATTTTTATTTTTATTCCGTTTATTATACTGCCACCTTGGGGCCAGGCCCTATATAGGCAGTCTCTACTCGGAACACGGAATAGAGTAATCAAGTTGTACGTTGCCCGCCCTCCCAACGCTTGCACTATTGACTCCGCACTCGTACCGATACGTGGTGAGTAATGGTGAACGGCACATCATCGTATAATGCTCCCACGTGCATAGGGAGTCGTTGACATAGGTGTCCGCATCAAAAGCGCAACCACGGGCTTGGCCCTTGTAGCTACTGCTCCCCAATAAACCACTTGCCATTCCATGATTTTACCACGAAGTCGCGGGCGCGATCTTTACAGGCCGCTCAACATGCTTGGTAGACAGATCCTGCATGCGCACATCCAAAACCGGGTAGCCTACGGGATCACTTGGAAGTGCTGATTTGTGCTCTCTGGACGCTTGTTGAAGCATACTGAGAAGCAGGCGGCTGCCCATAGTGCAAGGCACTGCATACTCAAATCTTGAGATAGTGTCAGTGTCATCTGTTCGCTTCGACAATTTAAACGACCTACCCAAATCCAACCAGCACAAGAATTTGAGGGGCAAAGAAAATGATCATGCCATTCGTAAACAGAACACCAAAGATGCTGGGAGGTAAATGTCATTATGACTTCAGAGCAATCAATATAGCCATTGACCTGGAAAAATACAGTATACTGCGGCCTATATGTTAGAGCCGCCAGGCTGATAATTAGACTAGAAAACAAGGGTGCTGACCTGTCTTGAATGAGTACCTGCAGTAACAGTGAGCCGTAGTCGTTCTTATATGTTAGCCACGCCTTGTAAAGCATGAAGAGGCATAGGATGACTTCGTTCGACATTGTCGGTACCAAAGAATAGGCAAAGAGTCTCGACGTCGTAGAAGATAAGCACCCGGTTATGCCGTCAATGGGAGGTGGCCCCAGGCCTGTTCATTAATGAGCATGGACTGGGAAGATTATTGTCCGGAGCTTTACCAATCGGAATGTAGAACACCCAAAGGGTGACAGTGGCGGCTGTCATTAGCACACGGAAACCAACCATGCCATAGAGAATGTGTTTGTTGCGATTATAAACAGCATAAACCTATAACAAATTTTACATCTTAGCACTTTATACGAGGAGAAAGGGCGCGTACACGGATAAGTAGAATGACTGTGGCACTTGTCAGTACTACTTTACAAACCTTTGATTAGGCGTTCCTTTACCTTCAACGCTATGGTTTAACAGTAAAATGCTGTATTTGTCAATTGCAGTCGAGGAACGCATCCAATAGGGACATACGATATACCCAGCCACCAAAAGAAACCACTGCAGCTGAGCAATAATATGAAATCAGTGTTATGGTCTAGCATGACCCGATGGTTGCACCTACAACTGTAAAATTAAAATTCAATATGCTGTATATCGCAGTGATCTCCGAGAAATGCAAACCTTATTCGTGAGAGAGCGGTGAAATAAGACTTCAGTGCGCCGCCTTTAATAGTTCCTTGGAGTGGACGGGGCGAGATATATGCGCACCTGTGACCGCCACAATGAGTGCGGCATGTCCGAAGTAACGAGTCTGCGGTGGTTGATAAGGTTATTCCAAGTGAATATGTTCGCTCTTAATTGGAGACTGACCCATATAAACAGTGACCTGCTCAGTGAGCGTGGGCGAGTCCAAACATGCTCGACCTGTCGTACGTTAAGGAAACATACGGCAAATGAAAATGTAGAACTGACCTCGAGATCGAGGGTGATCACTGAATCAACGTCAGCATGTGGTTTGTATTTGTAGTGTCGCTCTCACAATGGTCGTACACGATGAGGCACAATGATGCAACCCATGAGTACTTTGTAGGGGTTACTGTATGGAGAAATGGATCAGATCAGAGGTAGCTAGAGCTTGCACATTCGGACTTGCGTGCTTGCAATGCTGTAACAATTGACTGAGGGGCGAGGGACATTCTGGACGCAAGAGAAACAGATGGCCTGTGGATCGTGCGCGCAAGCAGCGGTTGCATGTTATACTATCACTTGACGCGCATGCCATTGTTTTGACCGGTGCTTCGCGAAGCTGTATCAGTACCTGTGCAAGCGTGGAACCCAGAGAACCTGAAATTGATTAATATGCCGCCACAGTTCAAGTTGGGGATAGACCCACAACATGACAACTCACTCCTGAGTGGCAGCCAGAGGGGTCGGCAAGGTCGTCGAACAGAAGTGGATGAAAAGGTGATAGATGACGGCAGTAAAGCCTGGAATCATATGTAGCAACTTCCTCGTGATCCTACCCCAAATGATGGCGAAAGTATAACAAATAGATAAATAGAAGCCCCCGGGCCGCGAGTCGACTATGTAGCACATCTTGAGCATCCTTCAACGTTCAAGTTCGCATTCGGCCCTTCGAGGAGACTTTACAACTAGAGACGGGACATGGTGAATACCTGTAGGGGTGAGCCAGCTCTCGAGTGCAAAGCTGACCGGGTCAATAAATATGTCACACCATGCCTATGGGTCATTTATGGACACCATCAGGTTCTGTAGACACATAGTACTGTATACGGCGCAGCACCTCCAATCACCAATCACCATCGACATCGCCGGGTCGAAATGCGTGGAAAGATCCTGAATCCTGATATTGGCATATAAGTATAAGATGGTATTTGATATAATTTCGCATGTATTACTTACCGTGGGAGTTTGTGATCAATGTGGCGTTGTCAGCCACATCAGTACCCTATCGCTTTTCCTGGCGTTTATCTCCTCTTCGGTCTTGTACGTTGGCATACGCACACGAACCCCCTCGCAGGTCCAGGCGTACCTGCCGCATCGTTCGCAGTGGATTCGAAGTCTTGTGGTGGCGTGAAGCACATAGATATGGTGGGGGAAATACGTCCTGAGCACCATGATTCCCTACAGTCTGTTCACTAGCAGGCCATCGCTTCTGACTCACGATCGATGTTGTTGAGGGCGCTATGAAGCCAGGCACTATTAATGTTCGGGGAAGGCCACGCCGCACGTCGGTTCCCGCGTTGCCGAAGGTATCAACCAGCGTCCGTTACTAGTACCACAGGCGCTGCACGTCCCCTTGCAGCCTTGCTCTGCAAGGGCTCTCAGAGCAAGGCGTTTGCCAGCGGCGTTGAGTCACCACTACGAGTCTGAGTCATCAGTGGTACTGTAAGTACTCATCGGTTTGTAACTCCCCACAATATTACCACGTCGGTATTGCTTCGTCCCCGCGCGTCCCATCTCCACGAAATCCCGCCAGGGTCTGCCAGTATCGGCACATTTCGCTCCTAGCAGTGCTGCCATCCGGGCGTTTTGAGTTTATCTATGGCGTCCGGAGCTCACCTGTGCGTACTGTATGTTAAATCAGAGTTCTCCCCGGGCCCCCGGATTGCACGCGGACCGGTGAATTCAGCCACGTGACTCCCCTTCTTACATAAACCACTGTCTGGGCTAGACTCGAACCAGTCTCTATAATTGTTTCACTCATCTGGTAACCTTTAGAACGACCGAAGTATCTTCTAATCACCATAGTGAAACTGGGTTCGAGTCTAGCTGAGTGCCGAGCCCGCCAGAGTTTTGTTATCACACGTAGTGACGTAAGTAGGACTGATCCAGTGACTGAGTCTCAAATGCCATAAATATGCCACTTGCGGCTATGCTTAGGTATACTTACTGTATAGACGACTCATGCTGCTCGCGTTCGGCGGAAAAGCGCCCAGTGCCAATATTGGCAGCCTATGGCCTGCCAGTGGTTACTCCCACGGTACCCACTACTCGAGGACGTCTGATCTTCTTAGAGATATTATTGGTGCGGCAGGCGCGGCGCGCCGCCCAGTATTTAACAACCGTTAAAGTCTGCTCATCCGATTGGACGGACTTGATACTCAAGTATCCACCATACTACAGACTTATCCTGCTTAGACATATTTCCTTCCTATGGCGGGCACTGATTTCAAGGCTCCTGGGCCGCTATTTGACAAGCCGACCCCGGACCTCTTCACTCTTATTGCGAAGGAAAACCCTGATCGTAACTTTGTACAGGTCATCCAAGAGCATACGAACGCGCCTGTCGACTGTATTCGATACACTTGGGCACAGGTTATACAGCACGCCCAGAATGCCGCGTTCGACATCAGAGCACGATGGGCGTCTCGCTTAAACGAAGAAGATGCAAAACAGAGAGTTGTACTGCCTAGACAGCCTGGTTCAACCCCTGTCGTTGTTGCAATTCTCGCCAATACCAGTGGATATGAGTTATATATCAATATCATAGCATGCACACTGAATCGCTGGACCGTGAGTACGTTGCGCTTCCTTCACGTGGCTGTGATTCTGATGGTTGCATTTGTAGGTCCTGCTTATCTCGCCCAAAAACAGCCCAGCCGCGATCGAGCATCTTCTTGCAACATCCGCATCGTCACTCCTTCTCGTGGATGGACCTAATGTCGCCCTCAGCCACAAGATGGAACGAAGTATACCTGGTCTCAGGGCCACCCATGCTGCCACCATCGATACTCTGGAGGGTGACGCCTTTTCATCTCCTCTCTCCCCTCTCACGCCTGAACAACTTAGAGCGGAGATGGATGCTCCCGCTATTCTCCTACACACATCTGGATCCACCGGTATGTGACTTAGTAGTTACTACATTTTTCCAAGACCATACGCTCATATGCATGAAGGTCACCCAAAGATAATCACTTGGACACACAATTTTATGTTAAGTCCTGTGAGGTTTCACCGGAAAATGGGACAGCATTTCGTCGGACTTCCATTCTACAGCATTGCGCCACTCAGCCATGCCCTAAGTATATTCGCTAACTTTCAGTATCTGTTCGCTGATGGCTATCTTGTCACATTCGTGACTACGCCAACCCCAATACCACCCTCTGCCGCGGCTCTCATCCGATACCTTCCCTTCATTCAGGGTGGTATCATCGTTGTCCCACCCTCAATACTCCAGGAACTGTATAGTTTAGGCCCCGAGGCTGTTAAGGCGGTAGCAGGGAGCATCACACTGGCAATGTTTGGAGGTGCGCCGCTAAAAAAGGAAGTGGGCGACTCGTTGGTTGCGGCTGGATTGAGCATCGGCACAGGATACGGATCGTACGTGTGCAACAATGGGCTGAAAGCCTATGAATTCTCACAGACATTGTTTACAGGACAGAGACTTCTTCGGTAATTAATTTTGTTCGACCAGGAAAACCCGAAGATTGGGAATATATTGAACTTCGGGGCGGATATAACTTTATATGGCGTCCTGTTGACAATCACTCAAATCTCAGGGAAATGCTGGTCGCGGTGGGAACACTCTTTACACTCACTTCACTCCATTTCTCTGACACCTTCCTTATAGCCTAGTGCCACAGATTGTCCTGCAGTGATAAACAACGAGAACCCCAAGGCATACGCGACAAGTGATATTTGGGAACCTCACCCGAGTGTTCCGAACCTGTGGAAATTCCACTCTCGCATGGGTGATGTCGTGCGTGTGGTCACCTGTTAATTGTGGTTGAAGGACTCACAAGGACTTCAGACTGTGCTCAGTAATGGTGAAAAGTCGAACAACAAGCAGATAGGCCAGTTTGTCTTCTCCACAGGTCATCAATTTATTGACCCGCTGGAATATGACGGACAGAGGAACTGCTCCTCGAGGACAGACGTATTCATTACGTCCAAGTCTTTGGTTCAGGCCGGCCTATGAATGGCGTTATTTTACAGCCTAGGGATAGCTCGATATCGGCTTCAGAATTTCTTTCGCAGATCCAAGCAACCATTGAGCATGCAAACGCTTTGATCCCCAAGCATTCGCGCCTAGTACGTGAACTGATTCTCGTTGCGCCTGCAGACAAGCCGTTTGCGACAACGGATAAAGCAACTGTCAAGAAGAAGGAGACGCTGGACAAGTTTCAGCTGGAGATTGAGGCTGCCTATGAAATCATGGAGGAGGGCGGGAACGGTGAGGACTGGGCATTTGAAGGCAGTGTATCCAATGAGAAGGATGTGAAGAGGTTTGTGCGAAGCGCGATTCACCAAGTGCTTGGCGAGGGTGTCCCGGACGGTGAGGATTTGTTTGAGCATGGTAAGGCCACCCTAGCAAGACTTCCTGAGCCGAGTTCACCTATCTTTTGTAGGCTTTGACTCTTTATTATCTCTACGACTTCGTTCCGCCTTGCTGTCGGTGTCGAAGAAGACAGTCACTAGTACGCAACCTATGCCAAGGAACATCGTGTATACCTACCCGAGCGTGAATGCTCTCGCAGCATACCTCCTCTCGCGATCTGTATCGAATACGTTTGATGTTCCGGGTGGCGCATCCGAACGTATTCGAGGCACTATAGCGAAGTATTCGACAAATTTTATTCCTCACCAACCTGGCTCCAGACCGGTAGATGGCAAGGTGGTCGCACTGACTGGCTCCACCGGGAGCGCGGGTAGTTCGATTCTGGCCTTACTTCTGCAGAGGAGTGATGTAAAGCGGATTTATTTATTGAACCGGAAGGGGAACGAACGCCAGAACGTTCGGCAGGCGAAAGGATTCAAAAAGCGGGGACTGAACGCAGCTATATTGGAAGAGAAGAAAGAGCAAATAATATATCTGGACGTTGATTTGGCCAGATCGGATCTTGGGCTTGTGGATACGGACTACCTATATGTGAGTATAAACATTATTCGGGAGCGCATCTGACGCGGCGCTCAACAGCTACGCGACAACATAACGCACATCATCCATGCTGCTTGGCACCTCAATTTCAACCTCATTCTTGAGAGCTACGAACGTGTCCACATCGCGGGGGTACGGCACCTCATCGACCTCGCACTCTCCTCTCCACAGGCACGTCCTCCCCGGCTCACGTTCCTCTCCACCATTGCGGCAGCCGCGATGTATAATGGCGCGTCACAAGAGCCCTCGGTAGGTGAGATGGCAGGTCAGGTACTTATCCCTGAAGAACCCATCGACGACCCTTCGATTCCTCTGGACCAGGGTTATGGACAGTCAAAGTATGTCTCCGAGCGCATACTCGTGAATGCGGTCGAGGTAGGGTTGAGGTCGACGATAGTGAGGGTCGGCCAGCTCAGCGGGATGACGACCAATGGGGCATGGTCATCCAGCGAACACGTGCCCATCCTGTTCAAGTCAAGCGTCGCAATAGGAATGGTTCCAGTGGATCTTCCGGTAAAGTCCATTTTCTAGCCTTGTGTGTGTGAACTTGAATCTTGACACTGAGCTACTCCCGCCGTAGCCTGTCCGATGGGTTCCTACCGATATTGCAGCATCCGTGATTATCAACGAGGCCTTCCAAGACGACACACCCCTCCAATACTTTGCTGTCGAGAACCCCACGCTTACTCCTTGGGCAACCGTCGCCGGCGCCCTCTCTTCCGCGTCGCCGAAGCCTTTGAAGCACGTTTCCATCGCAGCGTGGGTTGAGCATATCCGGAAGAGCAACCCGGATCCAGGGCAGGTGCCAGCGGTTCGGCTGCTGGACTTTTATCAAGGGATGGCTGGCGGCGTCAATACCCGCTCTGCGCTCGGGTGGGAACACAGTGTGCGTGTTGCCCCCGCATTGGCGGTGGGGAGGCTTGACGAGGAGCTGGTTGCAAAGTATGTGAAGTGGCAAATCGGGCCGCATACGCACATCGCTTAGGTACTTACAAGTTCACATGTAATGTAAAGAGAGCAGTACTTACCTTGACGCAGCAATTGTTAACCAGCGCTGCGTTCTCACACGCAAAAATTTGCTCGGTGCCATGTGAATGAAATTTGAAATCTCAGGTCGAAATTTAAAATGTCCTTACTAGCAAGCTTCAAGCACGGAATACTAGAACACATTCCTAAAACACTCGGCATCTAAGGGCCGCGGCAACTAAAATATTTAATGATTACCCCCAGTCAAAACCGCTGTGCCACTGCTGGCATCTGCATCTGTCGCCGGAGGGGAAAATCTGCTCCCTCAAAAAATGTCCTTCCAGAGCAGATTAGTGACTAGCAGCTGAGAGCAGAGCGCGGGGAACGTACCACTTTGTGTAACTCAATCTGCCATAGTCTGCGTGACTGTAAAAAGATTTTGACGGGAACAGACCAGCACAGGTTTGAAATGTTTACTGGCAGCCGATTAGAACAGATTAGAACATGGGTATTATTATCAAATATAACATTCTAGCAGATTCAGTTCTAGTTACATAGAGGCGTGCAGCTGATGGCTTCTCACGTTCGTCAGTCCATCCCTCGATCAAACCGCCATCTGCCGAAACTCTTCTCCAACACCTTCCTTGATGTTCCACCTTCAATACTTGAGGAATTGCATGAATTAGGCAGCGGGTGGCGTGACCCTCGTAGCGTACGGATTACCATGGTGCCCCGCTGAAAAAGGAAATCGGCGACTCGTTGGTTGTGGCTGGATTGAAAATTCACAACGGAGCGTGCGTATCCAATAGGCACACTATTAGCATTCTCAGCGACGATTTACAGGACGGAATTCGGGATAGCTAACTTTAAGCTGCGGATACTGCACTATCGAGATTGGAAAATAGTATCTTGACCTCAATGACTTGTATACCTATATATGGCTTCCTGTTGACGATCACTCCAATCTGAGGCATTTATTGGTTGCGGTCTGACTCTTCTTTTGCTACGATTCGAACCACATCTCTGACACAGTCCAATAGCCCAGCTCTATCGGCAGTCCTGTATTGCTTAAAGTAACATGAGAATCTAAGGCATACACCATATATAGGTGACCTATGGGAACCTCAATCCCGTGTCCCAAACATGGTGGAAATTCTGGGCAACGTCGTCCGTAGGGTTACATAATTTTAATTCTGGCAGTTGAAGCACTTATAAGCACGTCAGACGGTGCTCAGTAATGGTGAAAAGTCAGACAACAAAACAAATAGGTATGTATGGCTTCTCCAAAGAAAATGAATTGGTTGATCGTTGCTGTATGTACAGTATGACGGACAGTGTATCCGATGATAAGGATATGAAGAGGTTTGTGCGAAGGGCGATTTACCAAGTGCTTGTCGAAGGTGTCCCCGACGATGAGGATTTGTTTGAGCACGTTTGATGTTCTCGGTGGCGCATCCGAATGTATTCGAGGCACTATGGCGAAGTATTCGACAGACTTTATTACCAACGTGGCTGCAGACCGGTGGAATGGCAAGGTGGGCTCGACCTGGAGGTAGTTCTATTCTGGCGTTACTTCTGGAGAGGAGTGATGCCAAGCGGATTTATTTATTGAACCGGAAGGGGAACGAACGCCAGGGCAGTCGGCAGGCGAAAAGATTCAAGGGACAGGGACTGAATGCAGCTTGGAGGAGAAGAAAGAGCATATAATATATCTGGACATTGATTTGGCCAGATCGGATTTTGGGCTTGTGGATACGGACTACCAATATGTGAGTATAGGAGCACTTCGTGAGCACATCTGACGCGGCGTTCAACAGCTACGGGACAACGTAACGCACATCATCCATGCTGCTTGGCACATCAATTTCAACCTCATTCTCGAAAGCTACGAACGTATACATATCGCGGGGGTAAGGCATCCCATCAACCTAGCCCTGCCCTCTCCACACGCACGTTCTCCCCAATCTTACTTTCCTCTCTACCATCGCGGCAGCCGCGATATGTAATGGCCCGTCACAAGAGCCCTCCGAGGTAGGCGAGATGGCGGGCTAGGTACTTGTCCCTGAAGAGCCAATGGATGACCCTTCGATTACTCTGGAGCAAATGGTCAGTCAAAGTATGTTAGGGAGCGCATACTCGTGAATGCGGTTGAAGCAGGGTTGAGGAATTAATGTGCCCGCAGTTCGATTGCGGACTCTTATCGCGGAATCACAAACATGCCCGCTCGGGGCGGCTCTGATGGGGAGAAACGTTTACGTGTGGCCCCAGAGGCGGCAGTGGGGAGGATTGACGACGATCCTATCTCAAAGTATGTCAAGTGGCAAATCGGACAACGCTCTATACGTCTAGCTGTTTACAGTAGTCTGGATGCATGTCTCAACGTAGAAAACTCACTGCGATGAAGCTGGTACATGTCTGTGCAATCAGTGATGGTCAGCGAGTTCTGCCAATGGCTGCGGACGGTCTGAATCACCGTGTGTGGCTTCGCAGGGATTAAGTATGATTTTGCGTGCGTCAGGTGTCCCTTGGAGAGATAAAGGTTCGAGCACAGGGCGATACTGTAATTGGGTCCATGATTGTTACGACTAGTCGGCCAGCGGGCCCCGGGCCACGCGGCCGATCTTGGAGTGACGCTTCTGGCACTAGACCCCAGAGGGCACCGGACCTGCGCTGCAACGTCCGCTGCGTCCAAGACTACATCCCGCGCAGCCGTACATCTAACAACGCCGATATGATAAGTGCTCACTCTCATCAACGGTGGTGAGCATAAACTTGGTTATTATTTGTAAAATGACCTGTAACTCCTATATATGTAATTTCCTGTACGAAGAGGGCCGACCGTTCACGACCTCCCCGCCCTCCCTGCGCTCGGGGGGTCCCCCGGATCGTTCAGGTGGCACGCTAAAGCCTCGTGCATTCTATAGTAAGAGCACCCGGTGGGATTAAAGCCATCCAATAGCTAACCCAAACTTTAAAAACCCAGGCCTAACGATAGCCAACCAACCTGCTACTCGATTTCGATGGCGCGGCGCGTGAATACTCCGGGTCCCCGCAGTGCTTCCCGGGCCCTCCTGCAGCTCAGGCGAACTATACTCGTAGTATACGCAGAAACCAAATCAAGACGACTACAAAGCTTAAGCTTAAGTATCCTCGTCCCTGTTCCATACCTCCAAAATCGCGTTACGTATATATATATAAGTAACCCTGGTCCAGAAAATCCACTGAAGTGATTATGTAACGACTCCAGCATGCAATGTATGGCGGTTGGTGTCATACATAGCTTACTGTAATTAGCTTCTGCCATATGCCATAAGAACCAGCTTTTATCTGTGCGACAACCCTCTCACCTGTTTCTCTTGTGTCCAGGATGTCTAATAGCCCTTTCCGGTTGGCTACCGTTCTGGAAGCAAGCAAGTCCGAACATTCAAGCAAGTTCTTCCGTCTGACTACTTCTGGATGCAGCGATCCCTACCAAGTATTCTTGGCTTGCAGCGTGGACGTTCATGCTGTATGACCATGGCAAGAATATTCATGATCTAAGTTCAGACCCTTCGCTAACACGTTGCTGCTCCTTATAGCGATCACCCTCGATGTCGAAGTCAGTTCCGAATTTGCGTGTCTTAACTTTTGGCTGCCTTCATTGACTATAGTGCACCTCAGGTCGCGCACATTTGGACATACCCACTCTCATTTGGCAAGGCCTTGTTTATATGGGTCGGTCGTAACTACCTAATATCGCCTACATTCACCTAGAAAACATACTTTGACAACCACAGACTCGTTATTTCGGGATCTTTTCCTTCACTGGGGCGGTCGTAGGTGCGTCCGTACCGCTAGAGAACGTACGCAAATCACAAACATGATGGGATGAAGTGATGTTTTGCCGATCTCTCTCGGATAAAGTACTTTCCTTGAGATCGCTGATATGCAACCTAATAATCTTGTGATTTTCACAGTTGTAGGTCCTTCTATCAGGCCAGTGTTACATCACTGCATGATCGCTTCTTCAGCTGCAGTATTTTCTTTTGGTGGGAGGCCATGTGGTAAGTCGTTCTTTAATACATTTATTGACTCTGATCGATTTGAAATAAAGCATTGTAATTCTAAATACAAGCGTACAAGGTGAATCCACAGCTCGCCAAACGCTATTACAGTCAGACTAAGCAGGCTCATAGTCATTCTACTGGCCCGTGTATGCTCGCCTTCTCGGGGCGAAACGCGATGACGAGTAATATTTTACAGGTCTATGCTGTCTATAATCGCAATAAGACGCTCGTTTATGGCGTGGGTGGTCTCCGTTTATTAACGACTACCGCCTCAATCGTGCTCTTGTGGTTATACCTTCCCCCTGGTGAAACAATCTGATGTTAATGTTCTGCTCAATCTATGCTCATCAGCTCTCAGGACGGGGATTACCTCCCCTTGCCAGCTTGTCTGGATGCGCTTCCTCTACTACGTTGAACCATTTCCTTGCTTTCGCTTTCGTTCCTCCGATTTTGGACGAAAGCATTCTATGCCTCTGCATGCTTTACAAAGCGTGGATCACATACAAGCACGAATATGGCTCACCATTATTGAAGGGACTCATTCAGGACAGGTTAGCTTGGCTTTATCAAGATTATAATGCGGCGGCCCTGACATACATGCAGTGTACGCTATTTTTGCAGGTCAATGGCTTCATAACTTGCCCGGGTACCATAGTGACACGATCTCCTCACAGCACCTTTGTTGTTCTGTTTGCGAACATCCTTTTTCTGTCGTTTGCGTCTCCAGGTTTTATGGAATTTGCTCTTGGGTAGGTCATCTGATTTCTGCGACGAACACACAAGACAATGCAACTGTCTTCAAGGTGGGAATATGTAGTACCATGCTGCATCGGCGGTCGTCTGCTTCTCAAAATGTTTGAAGAATCTGGCAAACACAGCGATTCACCACTTCACAGCTTCAGGCTGTCGTGCATGCGCACGTAGGGATCTTCCAGGAACTGAGCCAGCTGTGGGACGTCACCGTGTCCGTCACGGTGGCCGGCCGATTTGGTCGGGAAGTAGTATACATATTGGCCAAACCCGTGCTGCATAAAAACATATACACGGACTTAGCATATACATGGACTTAGCTAACCATGCACTCTTTTATTCATCCACTCTTTTATTGTAAAACTGCCTCTTCATAGGCCTACAGGACGGGTCGGGGGAGCTCAAAAAGTTGTCAGTCAAGTGGCCGTGGTGATCGGCCTTCCCTCCCAGTATTTCAATTTTATGTCCCCCATCGACGCCTTTGTCGTGTAAGGGCACGCGATACCGAACGCACCGAGAACGAAGCGATTTGCACGAGCGATCTTACCTCCATCTGACGCCTCCATGCGTGTGCGGTTGGAGACGTTGTACGCCGTTCGCGATCATTGGCAATGGTACTGTGTAGCTGCCATAGGTCTCAATGTACGTACGCGGGCTCTACGGTGCAGCATATACATCAATTGGTACGTGCCTTATAATGATATTGATAATGCCAATTTGGACAGAAAACCATGTTATGAAATGGGTATGCTGCGCAAAGAGTCATTGATAGCTACATGATCAGATGAAGCACGTTCGAACCACGGGTTTGCATTTTGGCATAGCTACCGCTTCCCAGTACTTATATATGTATATAAATCGCTCACTAAATCGTTCTACCACGGAGTGACGGGCACGATCCTCACCGGTGGCTGAATCAGTATGATCGGCAAAGAGATCCCGCAAGTGTATGTCTGAAAACGAGGAGCCTGCAGTGTGTTCACTTTGAAGTGCTGGGCCGGTGCGCTGTCTTGGAGCTTGTTTAAACATGCTGAGAAGCAAAACATTATCCTGACCCATTCGAAGCAGGCGGGTGCAATTAAAGGTATTGCATATTTCCCATTTTGCGACACAAATTCGTTGTCATCTGTTCGTTTCAACAAGATAGCAAATGACTTACCCAAGACTATTACACTCAAGAGCAAAGAAAAGAACCGGGAAGTCCGTCAGAACAATAAAGATGCCGCGCAGTAGATGTCATGGGGCCGGAATAAGAATGCAGTGAAGGCCTGGAAAAATAAAGTACACTGCTTGTGTGTCAGAGCTGGTTATAGAGGACTGACTTGACCGGGGGTGCAGGCAGTTCGATTCAGGCGTCGCTGCTCGAGGGAAGGGTCGTTTATTTATTGAATCGGAAGGGGGACGAACACCAGGACATTCGCTAGGCGAAACGGCTCAAGGAACGGGGACTGAATCCAACTATGTTAGAGCAGAAGAAACTAGTAGAATATCTCTGGACGTTGATTTGGCTAGATCTGACCATGGTCTTGCGGATACGGTCTGCATACAAAGATGTGAGTTCCCAACCATTAGGTACACCTGAGCCGGCGTTGGTCAGCCACGGGAGAACGTAACGCACATCATGCATTGGCACCTTAATTTCAACCCATCCTCGGGAGCTACGAACATGTCCACATCGCAGGGGTACGACATTCCATCAACCCCCCCAGTCCTCATTACACGCACGTCCTCCCCGGCTCACATTTCACGCCACCATCGCAGCCGCCGCGATGCATCAAGGACCATCACAGGTGCAGACCCCATCGACAATGCTTCGATTCCTCTGGATGAGGGGTATGGACAGGCAATATATGTCAGCGGGTGCATGGTTGTGAATGCAGTCGAGGCAGGGCCAAGACGACGATCGTGAGGATTGGCCAGCTGAGCGCGGTGACAACCAATGGGGCATGGTCGTCCCATTTGTTCAAGTCAAGCATCGCTTCAAGTTTGGGCATGGTTCCTGTGGATCTCAGTCCAGTACAGTCTATTCCCCTGTCCTCAGTGTGTCAGGTTGAAAAACGAAGCAGATTTCCCTCAACCGACGTTGCTGCTTCTGTGATCACAAAAGAGGTCGTTCAAGTTCCCTTTAAGAACCCGATGGTGACTTCTTGGACCACAATAATCAGCGCCCTCTCTGCAGTGTCGTGCAAGCCAGTGACAAACGTGTCTATGTCCGTGTGGGTCGAGTGTATCCCCCAGATCCAGGACATGTGCCAGCGGTCGCCGACCAGACTTAGGTAGTCCGTATGTATCGATATTAGGGAGGAACGGCAGGAGGTGCAGGCAGTAGATGGCAAAGCGTATGGTTGGAAGTATTTGGTAGCACGAACTTGCCAACGGGTAATAGTATGTAGTAGTTTGAAGGATAGTTACCTTACATAACTGCGTCACACCTGTACATACGGCGTCATACGGGGGTCATTCCCGCCGTCGCCGTCATACGGTCAGATGTGCTCCAGTGAGCGACACGGGTGCGGCACCGTAATACGGGCACGTAAGTACGGTTAGTACGGGTACGGTGCCGAGCCCTAATTATGAACCTGATCACCCTAGTTAGGCGTCCGTGGAAAGAAAACAGACACACAGAATATGTGCTGAGAGGATACTTTGGCAAGATAAAGCTCAAGCCCGGTGGCCAGGCACAGATTGACCTGCCCTAAACTCGACGCGACGCGTTTGATTACACAGTTACACTTCAAAGTCCGCGGGTCGCCTACTCTGCCTCGTGTTTACCTCACGTCTATCACTAGAGTTACGAAGAGGCCCTTTGCCCACATCTTCCTTTCTCCTTTCTCCTTCATCATCGCCGTATACGATGCACTCCCGCCGGCCCCTGCCAGCCCTCGCGCTCGTTATGCCCCGCCCCCAATTACCTACTCGTGCCGCATTGTCGCACTTGCCGGCCCCTTCTCCCCACACACCACGTGCAGCAACCCCATCCACCCCGATCCTATTCCCCAAGCAGCTCATCGCGTCACCTAGGACCAGTACGGACAGCTGGGGGAGCTCAAATGGCAATGGCGAAGACGACGTTCACTGGGAGTGGAAGCCTGAGCAGACGAATCTCCTCATCCGCGTCAGATCTCTCCTTCCCTCTTTTCCTTTTACTCTCTCACTGTTCCTCATCTTTAGACCCTTGACTCTCTTCCGGGCCATCTTTACACTCCTTTCAATGGTCCCGTGCCCCCATCGAATCTTCTCGACAAGATTGCAAGAAGTGTCTCTCAAGCCCAGGGTCCCCTCGACTGGCCGCACTCTCTCCGTGCAACTCGCGCAAAGGTAGTTGAAATCGCTCGCGCCCGCGGCAAGGACCGCAATAAAGAGAACATGACCATCGATGAGCAAGACGAGGATGGCGTGGTCGAAGCCCCCCCAGGCCGCCAAAGCAACAAGCCCCTCTATAGACAATCCAGTATGGACTTTTTGCCCTCCAGGGACAAGGGAAGCGGCAGTGTGAATAGGTCAGTCCGCCCGTCCTCTCTGATTCCCCACAATTTTCATTTGTGGTATCGTAGACTCTCCTCTCGCCTCCAGCGCACCGACCGTATCATTCAAGCCTATCACCCCTACGCCCGCCCGGCATCACGTTCGCCCTCCCCACCTATGCTCACGCCGCGGTCTGAAGATGGCGAGCGTTGCTTCCCAGCTACCCCAATCTTCGCCCCCTCAATCCCCCACCACTCTGTTCGCACCCGCACATCCTCCAATTCACTTGGGTCGAGGCCGTCCGAGCCTTTGCGACGCTCCGCTTCTACCACGTCTACGCACTCTAATCCCACTCCGAGCTCCACCCTCACAAGGCCTATTAACATCGGTGTTCTGTCCCCCATAAAGCCTGGGCCCGCGACACGTGCAGGACTTATCCGACGTTCAGAGTCGTATGCTGCGCCGCTGCAGCCATCTCTGAAACGTGCTCCAAGTTTTGGCGCGAGCTCGATTGTCAGTGGCGCCGCCCCGAAACAGCTTGTTGCCGAGAAGCAGCCGCAGGACCCGGAGTCCGATGACGAGGAGAAGGTGCGGCAGAAGAAGGTCAAGCGACCCCGCACGCGCTCCACCCATTCTAGCGCGCCAGGCGCCCCAGAGAAGAAGCGGGAGGAGAAGAAGGCCCAGGCGGAGAAGGATGTTACCGGCAGCAAGTCTGTCAAGTCCACGAGCAAGTCTAGGCCGCAACAGCGCGTGCGCTCCGGGAGTATGTTCGGTGCAGATCTTCCTCAGCCTCAGCCCAGCTCTTCGCTACCCACGGCCTCACCAAAGGATCTCTCACCATCCACCACGTCGAATCCACCCCGCCGTGCGTCGGCCTCGCCCCCTCCTAGTGCGGCAGCCGGAGTGAAGACATTGCGCCGCGTCAAGACTACTGCCTTCAACCTCGGGTCATGTCCTACTGCGCGGAGAATATCGTTTGGCAGCTTGGCTGTGCCAGCTGAGGAACAGGCGCGCGAGAGCGGGAGTGGATACAGTATGCCCGAGGCCGGGAGTGCCTTGGGAAGCGCATTCCAAATGTCTTGAGCGGAGCAGTTGTGCTCCGAGTGATGAGTTGAACGACTGCCGCCTGAGCAGTTTGGGCACGTCGACACGCCACGAACCTATCCAATCCATCTGCCTGCATCATAAACTCACTCGACATTCTGCAAGAAATATATATATCCCTCATTGGATCTACCCATATTACTTATCGCCAACTGCTCCGCTGTCTTTGTCAAATTACTGCATCCCTCCCTGTTCATCTACTGTGCCACACTGTCCATCTCCACTCGCCGGTCATTTCTCAGTCCCGGACGTCTACTCTGGACCCTACGCCCACCCCTGCTCCCCCAATTCTTCAGTCACGGGCTGTGCACGATGCGTGTCTGTTTTCCTGCACACCCTCACCCCCTGCCAGCGCATTCATCGCTACCCCACCCGCCATTCCAATATATTGGATACTACCATGTCCCACCACATTCGTTTCCTACCCTTCCCCTCAAGAACGCGACCGATTTTTTCTTCACCAGCGTGTTCCCGTTTCCCGAGCTTCCACCTCTGCAACAAACTCCTTTCATTGTGTCCGACTACTTCCAGTCCCCGTTCCTGCTTTTTTGCTTGTGGTCCAGTTCTTGTCCCCAAAGCACAACCCAGTTCGCGCTACACTCTCTTCTCTCTAGTTTTCTTTTCGCTCCTCCAGCACCTCATCCCCCTCTCCTTCTCTTAACCAGCCAGTCTATCGCCCCCTTCTTCCGTGCATTTCCACACGTCATCCACCCATCCTACCCCATTTCTCCAATCTATCTCGACGATGATATTTTTCACTTCTTTTCGCGCACTCGCCCCTTCCTATCCACACTCTTCTGATTGCTCCTGTCCAAGCCTCATCCATGTTCAATGCTCACATGCTATCGTCCTGCACTTTCGTTTTTGTGCTCCATCTAGCATGTGATTTTTTTCATCGATGATCTCGTTTTGGTCCGTCTCATTCCATTCTCATTCTGTGTTTGTCGGGTCTTCCCCCATTCTCTCTTGTCCGTGCTCCGTTCCAAATCTCAGCCCAGAATTCCGAATGTCTCGGCCTTTTGACTTGCTTCAATTTCCCCAACTCTGTGTAGTACAAATGGGCCCGTTGTGATTGTGATTGTTTTAGGCCGAAAAAAAGGAAAACGGTTTCGTTGTGTACAAAGGCTCACATGCGCTAGCTAGAACCTACCTACCATCATATGTACATTTCATTTGTCCATTTGATATACTTGCCGTCAAATTCCTGTTACCGTACTGTTAGCGCACAGGTTACAAGAAACCATTCATGCTACCAGTTGTTTCTTGATGAAGATATGCAGCACAGAATTAATTACCTTGGTGTAGGTTTGGCTGATGTGGCGCCTGGGCCAGAATTGAAAGTCAATGTATATGATGCGTTCAAACGAACCATGCAGACACCTGATGTACATGAGGAAAAGATTATCACTGATTACATCATGTTGTTTCGTACCGAGATGACCGGTGGCGGAGAGGCCTAGACTCTCCATACAGTCTCGCGACCCACATCCATCTGCCGGCAAAGCGGAGTCCGCTGATGTATAAATAATTCAGTGGACCAACTAAGTACCCGCAATATGGAAAGAAACTTGCCAAAACAGGTAATTTCACAAACTTGTTTTTCAAAAACATTTCCTGCGAGCGCGGCAAGGGCTACAAAAACTCGGGACACACGGGGGAGCAGGCGGCGCACGTACCCAATATTTGCCATACCTCGCACATGCTACAGCTTCGCAGGCCACACGGACCATTGAAAGACGCAATTACATCTATTTTCATGGCCATTGGTCAGTGACGTGTTAATCTGTGTCGCTGGCTGTCAGTGATGGGATCTTAGAAGAGTAGAACGCTTCATTCTATGCCATATCCAGGGTCCGTTGCGCATGTACCAAATTGCAAGGTACGTGTTCTGGATACTAGGCGACTCTGACTCTGGCCATTCCAAATCGCTTTCGGATCCCGAACTGGTCCCTGCCAGCAGTTTCTCACCAAGTATGGCTGACATTTGGTGCGTCATTGTAACTAGCCACTCGGGTTCCATCACCCCTCGATCAGAGACTTCAAATCAATAGAATACCTGCTCTATATGACTGATTTTCTCACCTACTTATCACGCCTAATCAAATCTTCGCATTTATACCTTTATTGTCCCTTCAGCCCTCAGCCTTATCTCTCTGTGTAGCACTGTACTTGGATGCCATGCCATCCATAGACGAAACCCTCGGCGCACTGGAGATTGGCATTATACTCTCCATTTTTCTCTTCGGTGTCTTCGTCGTCCAGCTATTCCTCTACAGCCACCAGAACAACAATGATCGGCGATGGCTTAGGTCTCTAGTGAGCCAGCTTCTCAGTACATATATACATACTTATCACTTATTCTGGCTCGCAAAGATTGTGTTGGTTGGGTCAGCCGCCCACCCTTCTTTACGACCGTGCATGACTCAGTTTCGAAAGCAGAGTACTTGAAACCACACACACATTCTGCATCTGTATACTCCTGTACAACATCACGGTGACACGTTATGGGATAGTATCCACCATCTCAGATGCTCCTTTCACTTTGGACTTCTCTGGCATTCTAAGCGCATGGATTGGCGCTGTTATCCAAGTACGTTCTCTACGCCGAGTCCCCGCAAATGACTGACCACTCACTTACGCATGCCAGGCCTTCTTCGCATACAGAGTCAGGGTGATATCTGGCCGACTCCTCATCCCAATCATATCATGGTCACTTTCTGTTTTGCGGATGGGCTTTGGTGTCATGATTGGCGTTACGGCATTCCGCTCGGGAACACTATTGCGCTTTATTGGGCAGTGGCACTGGCTGATCACTACCGAGTTTACAATTTCTGCGGTAATTGACGTATTGAATACGACATCCATTTGCTTTTATTTGTTACGGAGGCGGTCTCAGTTCCACTCGTGAGTGCACCGTTATCCATCCAACATGTGCCTCTGACGACGGTTGATGTGGCGATGAAATTGGCTCAGGAGCAGCAAATTTGTGGACAGAATTATACTTTTCAGTATAGGTGATCATCTTGCCTCCCCGTTACCACATACTCTGACCCGATTCTAAGAAACGGGGTTAATTACCAGGTATCCATCAATTCTTTAAAACCAGGAACTCTGACTGACATCAGGAAAGTATCACAGTATTGGCCATGCTAGCATGCGTACGTCCGTTTTTACGTTTTGACTGTTATTCCCTTTGACACAGAATTTGACACATAGGCCTTGGCTATGCCTAATAACTGTATGTCCCATGACTTCCCACTGATAGGGTGATGCAATTTCTTTCTGCTCAGTGATTTACCTCGGCATTTTCATGCCTTACGCAAAACGTGAGTTTTTGAGTGCTTCCTGTCTTTCAACACTAATTTCGCATTTGTTAGTATTTTCTAACTCATTCATGACCTCGTACGCTCTCTTCCACGCGATATCATATTAATTACTCAGTTTCATGTGATATTTTAAACATCAGGCTCAATGCGCGGCAAGACTTACGACAGAAGATCGGAAACAAAGGCGTTGAAGTACTTCAGGGGACCAGCGGATCTGTGGGGCGAAACACCGGAATCTGTATTCGACCCTTGGAGGTACGTATTGTAATAGAGCTACCGCAGCAGCTTATCAAAGGGATAGCAGCAAAATGGAGCCGTCGCGCTTGAATTAGGGGCTATCGATTCCAACACGGGCAAACCTGTGGGTATTTTCCTACTCTCACAGTTGTTGTTGTTGAACCTCGTGTCTGGCTTCCCCCCTTCTAGCTTACATCTCCACATCATCCGCCCCACTCTTCACACAGGTTCGAAGACACGGAAACCGGAAAGCACTACGAAATATAGATTGCTGCATGGTTTCTCTTCTTCGTTGTACTTGTTGTCGA
This sequence comes from Gautieria morchelliformis, assembly GCA_015179125.1. Classification (NCBI taxonomy): domain Eukaryota; kingdom Fungi; phylum Basidiomycota; class Agaricomycetes; order Gomphales; family Gomphaceae; genus Gautieria; species Gautieria morchelliformis. The sequence continues at coordinate 29,962 of WHVA01000322.1, forward strand.
ACGTACCTGTACAAAATTGTTACTTTTTGGGCACGATCGGTGTAATTCCAGGGTTTTACTGTAGCAACTTTGCAAATAAAATAAAATAAAATAAATAGCTACTGTTGTTCAGAAAATCCCATCACTGGAGGCATAGGAAAGTTTTCCCATGGGGAAAATCTGTTAAGACGGGGAGTCATGTATATAGGCTTGGTCCAAGGCATGGACCAAGGCCTAGGTTTGGGAAGTAGGGCTTTGGCTTCAACATATGTATTGCACCGGCTTCACCAAACAAGGCACAAGTTGGTCAGTCATGGAAACAGGGCTGTGCAAAGCTGTGTAGAGCAATGCACGGCTGTGGGGTTAGTAATTAGGGGCGGAGGGCCTCGATTGGCTCAGAAAGCATTTGGCAGAGAGCCCCAGAAAAGGAGGGAACTCCCTGGAACCATCAGAATGAGTCAGATCCTTCTTCCACCTTCCAGCACCTTCTTCCCCTGACCCAGTAATATATAGTAGATTCTACCTGCTTAGTAAGCTCCTGTACAATACAATATAAAAGGAGGGCATTTTGCCTGCCTTTGAGCAATCAACCAATCTACTGTCTTCTGTCCTACACAGCTTGTGTGACTTGCACAGCTTACTCAAGCTGCTAACCCCAGCTAGAATACTACTCTTACTTAGAGTAACTATTCTTAATTAAGTAGTTGCTTTACTGCTTAGCCACTTAGACTAACCCCCTGTGTGAAACTCTACAGAGTGAGGTTGGTAATCAATTTTCTGTCAATTAGCACTCCAATACCCAAGACAAGCTCAGTTGGTTTTCAGGTTCAGTGACTTTCACAAGTCAAGTCAAGTTGTGTGCAAAATCCACTTCACATTACTCTCGACCCAATCCACTTACAAACACTCCTGCAGAGCTTATTCCCTCTTTATTAGAAGGAATATGCTTTGACCCTGAAAGTGTCCTTGAACATACACATTCTAATAGTTTATTGTTCAGTGCTGCGAAGAAACACATTGCCTTCTAGCTGTGATAACTTGGACAAGTTATTACATGGATTGCAATCAAGGTACAAATATTAAATTATTTCCACAGTTGTGCTGGGACATTGAATTGGTATTCTACTACATGTAAATGACACATTATGATAGACAGAGGTTTTAGCCATTACACCAAAGTCTATCTTGTAATCTTTACTGGTTCAGTAATCTTTGCCGAACCACATACCTTGCCCCACAAGGCTTTCAGGGATTCGCTGTGTTCACATATCCAGTATTTGTTGACAGACACAATATTAACACCCAAACCCAATCTTGACAGTACCATGCAGCCCTTGTACATTGTTGTGGACCTTGACTCTATCCGAAATGTGTTCAAAATCACTATCAATTCCAATATACACATGGACTGTCGGGGACCACCTATTTCCTTTCCTATTTCCTTTCCTATTTCCTCTGTTTCCTCTCCTCCTCCTTTGTCATCCATTATTTCCCCCTTCTATTTCCCTACCATGCTTCACCCATTGTGTCCACATCTGGTCAGCCAGTCTGATTATATCATCATAGTAGCAGCTATATAGTTTCTTGCTGAGGTAAGGAGTTTGTCATGATTTCTTTATTCTGGCATGACCCACCTCTGTTTAACTCATCACCCTCCAACATGTCCATTCACTTCGTTTGCGATTCAATTAGTTCGTCAAGCTCATTTGCCATTCACATCATTTGCTGCCATTCCCACCATCAGCCATGACCAACCCCCCCGACCAATGCCATAAGATATCACTATCCCCATCATCCATTGGTCCTGGGCCCACATTGTTAATAGCCTTGCTGGTGTGGTTGCATACGTCTGAGCAGTTCGTGAGATTCATAGAGAGTCATAGAGAGAATAGAGAAGAGAAAGCCACAACGGTTGTTTGCGCTAACACTGCGTGCAGTGACAACAACACTAGACACTGACTGATATATCACCATCCAGTCATAAGCCTCATGGGCTAGAACAAGAGCACAATGGTGGAGATTTACTGCCTAAAGTTCTGTACATATTTCCTAGCTATTTAACTAGTTGGAACAAACCTATACTAAGGAAAGGGGTTATGGAGCGAAGTGTTAATGGTGCGCGATGCATGCACCGGTGCCGGAGTTGTACTTAACCATGTGGAGCTAATATATGTATTAGGACTGATGGAGCGCCCTGCGTGCTCCATCTTGGATCTATTCCTCGGTCGGCCCTGGAACCGGGCTCAGGGTTGAAGTCACCGGTTAGATGTGCGCGCGAGTGATAGCGCGTGCACACATGATATGCAGTGCTGGCAGTAAGTACATGTGCATCCACGTCCTAGAACAAGCCAGAATGTTGTTGTGACTTGGTTAGTGGTGCATATGTATGTAAAGATCAATTTTCCTATTCATAACACACATGAGTGTTTGTAGGGTTAAGAAGTGTTTGCACCACACCCTGCCTGCCATCCATGCAGGATAGGGCCCTTGGGCTGGGATTCAGTGCAGGATAAGAGGCATGGAGGTCATGCTGTCCCGATTTGCTCTTTGCTAGTTCACCTCTCTGTCGTTTCATGTTTTTACCAGCAGATATTTCTATTGTGTATATTTCTTCTATTGTGTATCTCAGCTCCACACCACCTGTTTGTTCTGTGGCCTCTCCCCCATTCACTGGTACCTGTCAAGATTGGTTTTTTGGGTGCCCGGTGTTTAGTATTGTGTTTCAGTGAATCATGGATATGTGAACACAGTGAATGCCTGAATGCCTTGTGTGGCGAAGGAGTTCAGTGAAAGGAGCAGAACCAATAAAGATTTACAAGGTACTGGGTGATCTAAGCATAGTACCCTGATCTACAGTTGAAGCAAATAGCTCACAAAGCTTGGTGATGTGACACATGAGGCTCTGTGGAAAGGCCATCTAGTTGAAAGGGAGATGCTTTCACGCAGAGCTCATGTGAGCACATAATTCACATTAGCAAAGCTATCAATGTGGATGTGTCAGGTGCATATCTCATATGGCTTAGTAACCCACTGTGCTCCCTTTTGAAGATCAACAACTGCTCCTGGTTGAAACAGACCATGTCTGGTGCAGACAATTGCAACCACACCAGTAATTTCCACAGTCTTAAATTTGGACATTTTTTGCATGGTCACTGCCTTGAGGTTAGTGCAAGTTGATTTCTGGCCAGAGAAGAGGTCAGCATAATTGACAGAATAAGGTGGAATGACTAGCCTCTGGTGTATTTCCAACAGCCTCCAGATAGTCCTTGTATGCTGAGGATTCAGCACAGTAAGCATTGCCTGCGCCAAGAGCTATGTCCTCAGGGTCATCACCCTTCTTTACCTTTTTTGGGCTGAGAAGTTCCCATTGGCTGAGAGCCAGCACTGGTTGAGTGAGGTGTCACATGCAGCCCAATTTGCTGGCATGTTGAAGTGGGGTTCAGGGCATGCAGGGCATCTAATGGTGTGGCTCCCAGAGAGACGGTGAGTTAAAACATTGTCAATCCCATGAGCTTGGCCACACCACTGGCGAGGTAAGTTTCCATGTCCAGGGTGCATTCAAGGATGGTCACCAACATATACGGTCATTCAGGTATATCCAACGCTTGTGCGTGTATAAGTATCCATGCTCAGCTGTACTTTTTAGCTTCTGTGTTGGGCCATTGGATACAGGCCACATCCTGGCCTATTCCCCAAATTACGAAGTTGACATGGTGGAGCCATTTCTGAAGTGGGCTCATGCTAAGCTTGTTGTGATAAATGATTATGCAGTCATTTTATTATATGGATATAACGAAAAACATGCTAAATATATCTATCAAGACATGAACTACCACAATGACCATGAACCAACACACAAACAAACGAACAGATGAACAAGCCTTCCTTATCTATTGATTAGATAATATAACAGTCACCAGTCCCTTGTGGCTGTGTGAGGCACCAGGCCATTGGCAAAAGATGAATATATGCTGTAGCACTCACTATGCTGCAAAGTGACTTCAGACCTGATGGGAATTAAAGAACATGGATATATGAAGGTATTTAATGACTTGTGAGCTCAGGGAGAGTACATGCCAATGGTAGGGTTGAGGGCGAGTACATGCTTGTATGCTGTACCAAAGTTTTATTTCTCTATTGCCACAGACATGTCTTGCTGTTTACTATCCCCCTATCTTATTGACAGGGGCATTGTATGGTTTCTCATGACTTTAGCTTGAATACTTGTTACTGAAATCAGTATCCACATCATTAATTCTCCACAATAGCTGCATGTAGCCTCCCCCTTGTCTACATACAATGTTTTGATCCATTTCTTTACTATCCCAAATCCCAGTACTTACTGATATTATAGTATAAGTACTCAGTACCAAATGTGTGATATGGTAGCCAGAAAACATCTGTCCTCATGCGAATAGTCCCTATATGCATGTCTGATTGCTGTATAGTTCATTTTCCATTGATTTACTTCAATACTTGGTTGAGACTACACTATAACTACTTGCTCTCTACTATTCCAAGAATGAAAGCTTTGAAGTTCTCACTCTCTTGCTCAATGACCTTTTCTCATTGGCCGTGTCACGTGACTGACTCGGATCATCATGAGGGTCTTCACCCCAAGCTTACAGTGCAAGAAGACATTTTCCAGCAACTCGGATATCCAAACCTAACTTTTGCTACAGCCCCACGACAGTTCCATATTTGGGAATTTAAAATATCAGAAAGGCAGTCTATTAACATGTAGATTAATGTGTGCTCAACAGAATAATATAATTCTGAGTAAAAAAAAAAAACCTCTCAAAATTTGGCAGTGGGCGCTTAAATACAAAAAACTACATTTTAAGGTATATAAAGCCTATGGAGATCAATAGAAGTATGTAGAATAGTTCTCTATGGTGGTATTGAGGCGATAATATCAGTGGGGAGCCCAATCTTACGATGAGATTTGTATTTTTTTCACAGCAAAATCAGTCTGCTGTGCATTGAGCCCCTTCCTGCAAATGAAGAGTCAGTGACATGACAAGAATGGAACAAAGTGCTTATGAATATGTGTCCATGTAGAGCCATACCTTGCGGAAGAAACGTCGAATTGTCATGATGTCGCACATGGCAAGGCATTCTGGAACGAGATGCTTCGCAGTGGTGAATTTGCCATCTGGCGCGAGGCGATAACCTTCAAGAGCTTAAGTATGGTAAATGGGGGGTATATAGATAAATAGGTTCACTTATGATATTTCATAAAGCCCCAAACCATTTTGATTGGGTTGAGTTCGCAATGGAACTTTGGCAAAAACATGCAGATGTGTCCCCTGCCTTCAATATAATGCTGCAGCATTGATTTTTTGTTCGCAAAGTCCTCCTGCAGCAAAAGAACACGATACATGCAGCACCAATCGTTCTTCGATCTGATGGCCTCCGGCTCTTGTGAACGAGCAATGTCCTCTTCAGCCACTGTATCCTCCTGACCTATTGCCTCGGCCTCAGCCACCCTCCTCTCTGCATCCTTCTTCACTTGTGACTTAGTGCAGTCTTTGCATTTCCCAACCGGAACCTTGCCTTTGCAATTATCTGTCAACTTATCCCATTCCCATTCTTGCAGCACAACCCTCATGCCTTTAGGCTGTCCACAAAGTTTCTCGTCCATATAATCAGATCGGTAAACCATCTGTTGGGTTTGACCTCGCATATTAGGGTGACCGGGTTTGGGAGGAGGGTTGTTGAGGGGTATGATGGTGTCTCGAAGGTGGCTTTGTTTGCCACCTGGCCTGACCCCCATATTGTTGACGCTTCAAGCATCTTTTGCAAGACCTTCGTGGGCTGAGGAGCAGTCGAAGAGCCAGATTGCAACCTTATCAGGGTGCAGATGCTCAAAGATGTCAATGGCATGCTTCATCTGCTCCATCAGCTGGGATAGATCCCACCATGCGTCATGGTTTCTTCCTTTGTCATCATGTTAATCATGTCATTCTTCCAACCCTCGCACTTACTGGGAAATCAAGCATCAGTGAGCGCACAGCTATTCAATGGCTGAAAAAGTTGAAGTATACCTGTAAAGATGTCCGAAAAGGTGTGTACCATGATGGGCATGAACGGCCAGATGTTGTGGAACCCCGAAGGAATTTTCTTGCACAAATGAGTCAGTATGAAAGGTGAACAAAATTCGCACATATTATTTACTGCGATAATGACATTGCAACCAGACTCATGACCAAGTATGACAATAGCACCCTCGAACCAATCTCTCTGATGCTGGCACCTGGTGAGAAAGAGCTTGTACTCGTTGCACAAGAAAGTAATTACACACCAATGACTTGCGCCGCCGAGCCTGGCTGAAAGGGGATCAACAGCCGTTGAAGAAAAAAGGTAATGGCCGAGGGATTCACATTTGTGGTTGGATCTGTGAGACCACTGGCCACCTGAAACTTTCAGAAGAGCAATTGAAAGCTCAAGCATTGCTCCCGGAAGATCAACATCTGAAAGTGACCAACTCGACCAAGATCATTTACCTGGGCCAGGGGGTGATGGTGCCAAGTTGCTAGGCTGCCAGGTAATTGCGTATTGCATGGATAACATTCTCATTATCGAGTAATGTGTATTGTCTGTGTTTAACGTTTGCCTTTGATGGTGGCAATCGCTGGTGTCGAAGAAGGTACACCTCATTTTGACGTACTTGGCGTGTGAAGTAAAAGCCTTTGCCCATTCGATGGGCAATTGCAAGACTTGCCTTTAGACATGGTTTCTTGGACCTGCCATGTGCTTGGTAATGATCTTGAAGCTTCGCATACTCTGATACCGCAGTCAGCTGGGTCATCATCTTCACTGTACGTCCACATTTCAATTTCTTCACATCCTGCAGACACCTCTTAACAATTGTGATGATGTCTGCAGGTGTCGGCACATCTTCATCATCAATCTTGAGCCATTCGCGAGCAGCTTCAACTTCAGCTGGGTCCATCTGAATGGTCTTGGAATCTGTAACAGAATGATCTGCATCAATTTCAGCGATTATTTCCTGAGAGATCGATAAGTTCGGTTTGGCATCACAATTATCACCACACTCACTTCAAATTCATTCTCATCAACCTCCATATAAGACATTATCATTGCATGATCATCTTCTAACTGATCAATGCAGAAATCCAGAATATCCAGCCCAAGATCAACCACCATCTCCTCAACTGGATCTGGTTGCAGCATCACATCCTCAATGTTCACATGCAGTTGCAACTTTAGCATCAGCTGCGAGGGTTTTGGCACGAAGAATGACCCAATATCAGCACTACCCTGTGAGGCTTCTTTCCAGTATTTTTGGCGATGGAAATGTGTCCGTTCAGAGTCATTTCTATAGACCATGGGCCTCTCACACTTGCCTGTAGCCTATTCCACAGTCAGATAAGCAATTGTTTCAGAATTTTGAAAAAATACCAGTTGATTCCGCAGATGGATTGGAAGCTTCCTTGAAAATAGCCTCTTGGTGGCCCCTACAGACTCATCCGAGCTGTTATTTGAGCCGTCGTTGTCAGTAGAATCACCACCAATGTCTTTAGCTGCAGAAATAAAATGGGTTCCCCCTGTGCTCCATTGTTGCTTGGCTTGAGTGGATTTTTTATTTTGCCGAGGCATCTCAAGGTACAGTAGCGTCGGTACTTAAAAATTTCCAACCAAAAAATTGGCAGTTTGGGTGCTTATTTTGAAAACTTCTAAAACAGTGTTTTTATGTGTTTAGAGTAATGTACCAGTCACAGAAATGCGATCGGAAGTCTCAAAAAGCGGCCACAGAGGTGCGGCTTCAGTGCTTCTTGCACTATAGTCAGATAGTGCATACACTCAGGAACACTGGAGGCATATAAAAAATTTCTGGTCTGAAAAACTGTTCAAAAAACTGTAAAGATATTCCAATTTTTTTTAGTGTTTTTAATGTAAAAAAACTTTAACATAATTTTGTGTTTCTGTTAGAATTTGTCGAGCAAGAAAATTATAAAAAAGTTTAAAGTTTTTTGCAGGGTTTTTTATGTCTTTTTACAAGTTTCTTTGTGAAAACACAAAGAAACCTATAAAAAACCCTGAAAAAAACTTTGAATTTTTTTACAATTTTCTTGCTCAACAAATTCTAATAAAAACACAAAATTTTATTATAGTTTTTTTACATACAAAACACTAAAAATATTTGGAATATCTTTACAGTTTTTTGAACAGTTTTTTAGACAAGAAAACTTTTATATGCTTGCAGTGGAAGGGATGAATATTGAGACACACTCACTCCTGAGTGCTCAATTATTGATATCATTTTTTAATCTAACATAAATCACAAGAAATCTGGTCCCCCCCAAGGGCCCATCCATTCCCATGGTTACCTTACATGCAGATGGTACCCCCATCCTGCCAGCTGTTACGTATCGGAAATCCCGGAGGTCGGAACTAGAAAGGACAACGGCTTCAACTTATATATTGTGCCCCTGATAAACTACCGTCCTAAGTATTTCGGATTTGACTTCCGGATGTCAGAGAAGATAAAAGTCGGGAAGAGAGTGCTAAGAGTCTGAGGTTGGAGGACAGAGGTCGGAAGAGGCAGAAGACAGAGTATCGAAGGCAGAGAGAGAGGCAGAGCTTGCAAGACTCACTGTGCTAAGGTGGATGCTCACAACTTTTTATTACCTGTAGCTTCACCCATTTTATTCTCAGATTATAGAAAAGAAGAGGATGAAAGTACATGCCAATCTTATTGTTGGGATATAAATAAATTTACTTTTGTCCCTCCCGAGCGGTGGTGAGAAGTAACCAACAACTCAATGGTACCCCTCCTTGAGGGGGGGAGCTATATAATATATGGGAAAGTCACAAAGTCACAGAAGATGTAGGCTAAAAAACATTTAATTTTTTATTTTATTTTATTTTATTTATAATCCAAGCTTTACGTCTTTTGGGGCAATGCCCTATGTAAGACGGTAGATACAGCTTCTATCTTATGTCTTCTCCTTCTCGCCTTTCATTCTCTATCTCTGCTTGTGCTCTTTGGGCAAGGCCCCGACATTGTCCGTGCCTATGTGGGGCGGGGTGTGGATAATCATGCCTTCAAAATGCCAATACTCCCCTCAGCACCCCTTTAAAGCCAAACAGTCCAACCCATAAACCGCATAGTAATCAACCTTCCACGGCTTATTTGGGCATGTAATACCCATGTGTAGTTTCAGCTTGTACCCCTCAGCTGCGACACCACCTTGACACCTTTCCCGCACCCCAACGAGTGGCAGCAGCTGCAGTCTACTGCCGATGTTTCAGCCCAGCCTCTGTCGGTGTGACAAATCATGATAATACGGGTACCCGGCACTCCAATGCGTTGGTTGGATGGATTAGATAATTGGAGTAGGTGTCATCGTGTTCCTAAAGGGTTGGTTCTGAATTGGAAGGGATAGTTGAGTATACCACCATTCATATTTGGGGCAGGCAATCGGATGTTATTGGCAATCAGTGTGGCAGAAACCCTTTCCAGAGTGTCTAGGGTGTTATCTCTGGAGGGGCCAGGATTGAATGCTCAGCCTTAGCTTATACGCTCAACCCCCAGGGCGGGCTTACTACTAAGCTACCACGGCCCCAAAACATTTAGTGAAATCAGTGCACTCATCTGTGCAGCACAAGTTAAGTCCAGAACACAAGTTTTGGTTGAAAACAGTGGAGTATGACCACAGTAAAGGATGTAAACAGATGCAAACAAGAGGTGAATAAGTGACTGAGATTTTTCAAAAAAAAATAATTTAGCAAACAAAGACAAATAAAGTGACAATGATTAGTCACCAATGATGACTTAATGCAGCCCTGGTTGGAAGATGACTAACAGGGATTATGTGATATAATTGGTGGTAGGAATGTTTTAATAACAGTGGAGGTGTGTTTGGAAGTTAATTTTTTCTAAGCATCCAGATCCTCTTTTTATATGATTTGTAGTGGTTGTGCACAGACCATGCAAATTTTGTTGTAGACCAATATGGATACCGATATGGATATAGTGAAAAAACCAGACTATGTGATGGAATTTTTTTCTTACAGGGTCATGGACCACTCCAGATTCAGTGACAGATCTGGGTTTGTAACAGATGGATTTACCGGTCTGTAGGTTACTGTGGGTGTAGTGACAGACGTGGATTTTTGTGACAGAATATTGTTATGGACAGACATGGGCCAAATATGACAGAATAAAAATAGATTTTTTGTCGCAAAATGTGTGCTTTGTATGTGGGTGTCTAGATGTTCAAAAATTATATCTGACATGTCATTTCTCGTGACAGTGTGGGTGTTTTGATTTTGTTGAAAATATAATTTTCAGATGAAAGCTATTGTAGCATGTGTACAATTACTGTGTAAAATTAAGTGAAGCTTAATCTGTGATTGCTTATATTTCTAGACCTTGTTCTCATATAGAAAACTTTATGTTCGTGGCATCCTGGTATTTATTATACAAAACATAACATTCCTCAGGGTTGGTGACAGATTTCTTTTGTGTGTGTGTTTTTTTGGCACGTGATATGTTATCTAAAGCGAGGTTTTTCTTCAGAGACACATATTTTTGTCTTAAAACCTTCTAAGTTAAATGAGGATATTAAGATATGTATATCTTTTCTTAGTCTGAAAAACCTGAGCTTATCGATGAGTTAGTGGTGCACGCTTCTTTTATATATGATGCCCATCGATACACATTATTTATATACTGCACCCATCGATGATCTTAACAGATGTCTATGTTTTTTTTATCCCTTCAGCCAACCGACAATCCTACACCACACATTTCTGCTACAAGTGAGCAGCCTTCGGGGCCATGCTTTTTGGCCTGTCGATGAAGGGGGTGATGGTGTCGGGTTACAAAGTTGGGCAGGTTGGTGGGGAAAATTGAAATGGTACGGGTCGAAACTGCAGCTTGTGCCGCTTTCAACGATGTGTATGTCTCCAGTACTTTCTTTGTCCTCCTGTGTAAAGGGGAGATAGTGGATTGGCATGTCAACTCGACCTGAAAGTGGGTCAAAAAAGAGTTTGTGGGGATCAAGGCTGGTTCCCCAGTCCAAGCTGCTTATGCTCGTCCTGCCAGATTGGTGTCTGTTGTGGGCTGGTGTTGGTGGTCGAACTCGAATGATTGGAATCATAAGGACTGATGATGTTGATATATGAGTGGAGTACATGGCAGTAGAGCTGATGGCTCAGTTTGGAGTATGATGGTGCTTTGTCTGATAGCTGCGGATAGGTTCCGCGTAGCGCAGTTTTTAGCGGAGTTATCTGATTGGTGACATTTTAGATATCTGCCAGGGTTATGGTTTTATTTGGTTAGATTCCATGTAAGTGCGTAGTATCACATGGAGGAATAAGTTGATTCTTTTATTATGGAAGTAAACACTTTTTGGTGGTTAGATCCATTTAGGTGGTTAGACCTCACCACGGTCTGCAGGTAGTGAAAGTATTTATGGTCTGTTTATTTGTGAAAATATTGCATATCTAAATGAGATATGTGAAGTCCAACCTAATGTAATAATTTTCTTCATTGTGTATCAGCCATACCAATGGTGTCTTAATGACTTGCAATGTGGTTGGTTGATAGAATTATTAAATCAGATAGCAGCAGAGGTGGTTTGTTACCTGTTTGCAAGTCAGAATTTGCCATCTATATTTATTGGCAACATCTACTATTGTATTATTTTGAGCAAGTCATTTGTACTGTAATGACAGAATTTTTGCAGGATGTTATGCAAGCATATGCACCGAACCTCTATGCCAGGTAGAGATTGTAGTGACAAAGGGAAAATGTGTTTTCTAGGCAAGCCTAGAGAGCAGTGTCTATGCAATTTCAAAATAACCGAGTGCATAATCAGCGTGTATGTTATTTTCCCAATTCAGTCAAAGCCACTATTTTTTAAGGGATGGTGGTCTTTAGACTTTGACAGGCTGCTTGAATTCTGAGTTGATAAGAGTGCAGCAGACATATATGGCATTATCAGCCAATAGTACATGTCTTTTTTGCATAAATAGTAGTGAGTTTTATACTTGAACTGACATGTGCATGTAGTTTCGCACAGCTATTTTTTGCCTTTTGTTTAGGCAGGAGGTGACCCGATCGGCGAGATATAAAAGTATATTTATATCAGATCTACTTGAGTAAAATAAAAACTCCTTGCATTGTTATGCATGGAACAAACCGAGGCGTTTATTTGACTCTAAAGTATTATATCATTTACGATATGGTGAGAAGGACATGTTTTTGTATAAATCATATGTATGTGAGGGCTATTCCTTGTTTGACTCAGTCAGACATGTGAATCATAGTCATCTGGTATGAATGGTTTCCAAGCATTCATGTGCAGGCAGTCTAAGCATGCTTAGACAGTTAAAGCATATTGCTGTATGACTATAGCAGGGCCATTCAATCGAAGGCCTCTAGGATAGTATTACAGTACAGTGGATAAGTGAATTAACTTTGCCTGTTTGTGCTGTTGTCAAGAAGATTGATGACACATTTGTGTCGGTAATTTCTTTATCCCCATTCTCTGATACAGAGTCTTTTTTATCTGGAATTCTTTTTGATGTATTTTTTTTTTTTTTTGAATATTGGTTATATAGTTTTTTAGCAGTAGGCTTTTTAAAGCATGTATTTTATTTAATTGTTTATTTGGTATATATTTGGGGTGGTATGTAACAGGTTACCACTATGAATATTGTTTTCTTTTTTTAGTTTCAATTTTATATATAAAAGTGATAGTAGGATGGTAATAATTATAATCCCTTCTTTTTTCTTGCTTGTAGTAGCAGAGCAAGTAGTTTAGGAGGTGCTCGGTAGCATATCATCACCGGTGTAGCCATTTTGGCAGGTAGTTCATAGATGTCTTTGATTGTTTTATAGAACTCATCTAGACTGTTTCTTAAAAACGAATGTGATACAATTGGATTGTACATGATTTTCAGGATGAATGGTACAGATTGGTTTTTAGGTTTTTGTCTAAGATAGTGTGCTCTCAGAGGAAGGCTTTGTGAATGAATGCTAAAGTATATCCTCTTCTTTGTAGTCGAAGTTTAAACAGCTGGAGGATGTGCTCGTCTGACATATCTAATTGCTTCCCCTTTGATAAAACCATTTTTGTTGTGGTTAGGGTGATATGAATGGAAGGGTAGATATGGTCCTTCTTCTTGATGAAGAAGACCGGGGATGCCATAGGGGACTTAGACGGGGTGATCCTCCCAGTACAGAAGTTTTCCCACAGGAAGTCGTCCAGTTCAATCTGCTCCGAGGGGGAGAGCGGGTACACCTTGCAGTTCGTCAGCTTGGATCCGGGCTCGAGTTCAATTGCATGGTCCCAGATCTTGCGAGTCGGCAGGGTGTCAAAGGATTCTTTGGCGAAGACCTCTTCGAATTCCCGCAGGTACTCTGGGATCTGGGCCTCGGCTTTGGCGTGCTTCTGGGAAGCCTTGGCAAGGCGTTGAGATGTCATGGTTCCTGCTCGGATAACCTCGGGTTCAGGCTCGGGGGGTAAGTCCACAAAGAGTAAGTGGTCCCCCTCTTGCAGCAGGCTCACGAGGTGGGCTTGTTCGGGGTCTGTGGCTTCCAAGGGGCCCTCCTCGGCTTCGTCATCGGAGCCGTCACTCTCATCGACGATCGCTGGGTGTGGGCCTGAGCGGCACTTCCACAGCTTCCTCTCAGCCTGTCTTAGTTCCTTCCGCTCTCCATGCTCCTTGGCTCGGCATGTGTGGCACCTATCCGGGCAGCGACTCATGGAAATCTTGCCGGATTGCCAGTTGATCTCTGGGTTATGATCGCGGAGCCAGGGGAAGCTGATGGTGATGTCTTGCACCCCGAGGGAGGCGACTACAAACATAATTCTCTCTGAATGCCCATTGAACCGGAGGATGGCATCTACGACTTCAGTAATGGCTCCTGAGGTGTTCGGGCTCCCGTCCTCATTGCGTATGTAGATCGGCTTTTGGAGTTTCTGTGTACTGAGATGGTTCCTTTCCACATATGCTCAGTCCATGAACATCCCGGTGGCCCCACTGTCAATCAGGGCGGGTCCGGACTTAACCTCCCCCATGTCAGTGGTTTGAATTTCCACCTTGACCACTAGGGATTTCATGGTGCTGGTCAAGCCGATCACGCACTGTCTCGGCATTCTTTTCTCCAAGGCCCGAAGAGGGGGCATGTACGACCGGCGGGTTTTCTGTGTGGCTTCAACTGAGTTCTCTTGCAAAGGTGAGGTGAATGGGGGCATTTCATTCTCAACTTCAAGGCAAGAGAACCAGTTATGTACAGGCAACAGGGGCACACTCCTCACCCGCTGTGATCCACAAAACCCAACATCGGTCCTTCCGCATCCTTCATCACCCCTTGAGTTGCAGGTTCCTCTCCTGACTCGGAGGCCGCTCGGCTTGCATCAGCTAGGGCAAGGAGCTCCGGGACCATCTCTAGTTTTTCTTCAAGGGTCATGGTTCGAACGTTGAAGGCTTGGGGGCACTCTCGGGCATAGTGTCCCGACTTGTGGCATCGGTAGCAAGTTGCCGAGGGGCGGCCGCCTCGGTGTGCAGTGTCTACATCCATCGGGGCCAGGCCATCTCTCGGCAGGGCTGGGGCTGTGGTTTGCCTCGGCCCACAGAACAGGGGCTCGGGATTGAACACAGGGGTTACGGCAGTCTTTGGGAAGGTGCTAGTGCCTCGGGTGGGCCTGCCGAAACTTCGGCTTGTTTCGAGGAATGCCTCATTCACGTCTCGGTTTCGGGAAACTCTTTGGGCAGCCTCGTACCATCCCTCGGGGTCGTCGAAGTCTGGGGCACTATCTCCGAGCAGTGCCACTTTGTTCTGCAGGCTCAGGTCTAACCCTCAGCGAAATTTGATGACTTTCATTTTCTCATCATCATATTCTGCTAGGTCCACCAGTTCCTGAAAGCGGTCAATGTACTCATCGATTGGGTCCTTGCCTTGGTACCAGCCCGTGCCTTCAAGCTTGGTGAGGGCGATGAGCTGTTCATTCCTCGGACAGAACTGGTCTGTGAATTCCTTCTGGAAATCCGCCCAACTTTGAAAGTGCGGGGTTCGGGTTTTGGCTTTGGTACGTAGGACTCGGTTTGCGAAGCGTGCAGCTCGGCCGGACTTGAAGAATGACAGGGCCCAGTGGATGCGGGCTTGATCTGAGGGGAATGCCTCTCCGCTGATTATGAAGTATAGGGTCAGGGAGTTCAAGAAGGCTCCGCCCTGTTCCCGGTCCCTATCGAAATCCAAGGGTGTCGCCGGCTTCACTTTCCCCTGCTTCAAACCCATCGTCAGTCTCTCGGCTTCCCTTTCCGAGTCTTCAAACCCCTTGAACTCTTCAGTTCGCGCCTCTTCTCTTCTTGGTTCTTGGGCCGTCAGCCCCGCATCTAATTTGGTCATGATGACATGCAGCAAGTTTGCTATTTCCTCATTCTTCACTTGGCTCACCCGGAGCTCTTCTTCGATATTCCAGATCCGTTCGGACTGGTCCATCATCATGGAATTCGAAGGAATGCTTGGGGTTGGTGCCGGGGTCGAAGGGACAACTTCGAAGGAGGGGGTGTCAGGCGCCGTATGCTCCGAGGGCATTCCAAAATCTGACTCAGAATCGCTAAGGCCAAAATTGCCTATGGCTTTACTGTGTGGCCCGACCACCGGTCCTTGGAGAAGAGCCTTTCCTGCTGTGAGGGCAACTCTCCCTAGATGGCGGACTCACACGGCCTGGTAGAGGAGGATCCAAAGATATGAATAAAAGCTACCTATATCACACACAACTCACCTGGTAGAGGAGGATCCAAAGAGGAAAGGCTAAGGACCTCCACTACCAGTGCGCTACCTATATATCTCGCACCCCTGATCAAAGTCAGGGATGTCCGCTCCACTCCTGACACACATCCATGCCCCCATGGCCCTCACCTACCACATGCATCTCAACCCACTACCTTGGCGCCATTCAGGGACGATTCCTGAAGCCAAGGCTTCGGAAAATCGGGCCCTCGGGTTGTGTTCTGGTTAGGCCCGGATCTCGGGTCAGAGCCGAAGCCGAGGCTAGAAATATCCTCGGGAGGGGGTTCCCCTGACAGACTCAGGTTTAGGGACATGTCCACGGTTTGATGTATCAACCGTCGATCCATGGCTCTTCAGAATGGTGTGGTTGTGGGCTGTGTGGGTATACGTGGGCTTGGGGAGGCGAGTGTGGGCTGGTAGGGATCAGATGGCTGGTGTGGATGTGTGTATGGAGTGTGGATCAGAGGTGGGAAAGGATTGTGATGATTCAGAAGGGCAGTGTACATATTTGTAACACAGCAGACGGCAGCTGTAAAAGAACCCAGAAAACCTACACAAGAGCCTAGTCAAGGAGAAGCCAAAAGTGTAGAAAGGGCTCGAGTGGAACATGCAGCGACCAACAAAACACGAGAGACTATGTTATCTTTAGCTATAGATGCAGCTCTGGAGGTTGGGTCTGCTCTAGCTACAGATCAACTACCCTTGATTCGACTTGTGAAGACCACCGAGGGATGGAAAGCATCTGCCAGTGCTCTTCCACATGGTAAACTGCAAGCACAGGATACTTCTGGTGACAGCTTGGCGACAAATCATACTCAGAAGACCTCCAACCCTAAGCGAAAGCAAAGCCCTGAAGGAGTCCTGGCACCAGCAGATGTAGGGCAATGTCTGCGGCCCGAAAATAGTTCATCAAGTAAATCAATGTAGAATTATTAGAAATATGCAGACTGTACTGGCCACAGTGGCTCTCATTAATGTGCACTCTATCTACCCTAATAACGCTTGGGGATGGATTTTTCAAGGCTGAGCAGAACATACGGTAGTATTAAGACTGTACAAACACAAAGATTTACTTATAACTGAATGAACTTTAAAGATATTATGAAAAGGATGATTTTGTCGGAATGTGCAAATGGAAAGATTTCTATTGAGACCCAGTTCATGTTTTTTGGTGGTGTTGGGGAGTAGGGGCTTACATAATGTTGAGACGGCTGGGTTATATTCGAGGACAGGCGGCTGTTTGGCGGAGACAGAAATGCCTTCCCACGAGACATTATTATGCCTTGCATGGAAACATGGAAATTCAGTACGGGTCAAATGAGCCGTCCATATCTCTGCGTACTGATCTTCAGCTCTGCGGAACTGAACTTCAGTGCATCCAGAATTGATATTTCAGTTCGCCAGGTACTGAAGTTCAGGTCCCGCGCTTCCTGCGGTGCATCTTGGCAAAGAATACTCTCGAGCTTGAAGATAGTCGACACACGCAAACGAACAACGGTCTGTCCTCCCTCCACAGCGTTCAAAGTTTGCGTTCCCATTCGCTTTTTTGCATTCCGCCTTGTCTTGGCGAAATTGTAGGACGGACTCACGTACATGACGACTTTCAACGTCTTCCGGGACAGGTCTTCGTCTTTCCCCTTTTTATGACGTCTTCGTCTGCGGTTGTTCGTCAATGAAGGTTGGGTAGAACTGGCGATCGGATTTGCTTGGAAGTTGTTTGTCGGCGAGTAATCAATTTCGCGCACAGATTCTTGTACTGTACGACAAAGTATCTGAAAATAAAGCATTCTATTCCGATGTCCTCGACCAAGGGCGGTAACTCCGTTACCTTTGACCAGACAAAAAACAAAGAGGCAGCTTTTGAAAAGTAGTGTACATAAATGATTTTAAAAATAAAATAAAACGAAGCCTGGTCAAACATCTCGGACACTAATTTTAAATTCTTTAATATGTAAATCGGACTATTCCTTAAATATAAATTAGAAATATTCTTAATCATACCAACTGGAATACTTGTTCTTTTTTTTTTACTAAAAGACTGGTCAAACATCTCGGACGTCTTCGACAAGGGCCCCGCCGGCGACGCCGGCCTCTAGTTTCCTTACACGGTTCCACTCATCCGACGTGACCCTCTAACTTTAGATGTTACACAGGGTACAGCAGGTGCAATATCTATACTGCTTCCCCGATCGGACACGGCGACCACAGATGGTTCAGTGTTCCTGGAAGATCCCCACATGCGCATGTCTGACAACATGAAGCTGTGAGGTGATGGCTTGGGTTGTTTACCAGATCGGCCAAACATGCTGAGAAGCAGACGACTGCCGATGCAGCATGGTACTGCATATTGCCACCTTGAAGACAGTGACATTGTCTTGTGTTCGTCGCATAAATCAGATGACCTACCCAAAAGCAAATGCCATGAACCCTGGAGATGCAAGCGACATTACCAGCAAGTTCGCAGACATAACGACAAAGGTGCTGTGAAGTAGGTCGTGTCACTGTGGTATCGGGGCAAGTTATGAAACCATTGACCTGCAAAAATACCGTACACTGCATGTATGTCAGCGCCGCCGGATTATAACATTGATCAAGCCAAGCTAACCTGTCCTGAATCAGTTGCTTCAATAATGGTGAACCATATTCGTTCTTGTATGTGATCCACGCTTTGTAAAGCACGCAGAAGCATAGAATGCTTTCGACCACAATTGGAGGAACGAAGGCGAAAGCAAGGAAATGGTTCAACGTAGTAGGGGCAGAGCATCCAGTCAAGCTGGCAAGGGAAGGTAATCCCCGTCCTGAGAGCTGATGAGCATAGATTAAGCAGAACATTAATATCAGATTGTTTCACCAGCGGGAAGGTATAACCATAAGAGCACTAAGGCGGCGATAGTCGCTAATAAAGTGAGACCACCCACTACATAAATGACCAGCTTATTGCAATTATAGACAACATAGACCTGTAAAATATTACTCGTCATCGCGTTTCGCCACGAGAAGACGAGCATACACGGGCCAGTAGAATGACTATGAGCCTGCTTAGTCTGACCGTATTAACGTTTGGCAAGGTGTGGATTCACCTTCTACGCTTGCATTTAGAATTACAATGCTGTATTTTCAAGTCAATCAGAGTCAAGAAATGTATTATGTAAAGAAGGACGTACGTTATGGCCTGCCACCAAAAGAAAACACTACAGCTGAAGAAGCAACCATGCAGTGATATAACACTGGCTTGATACATGGACCTACAACTGTGAAAATCACAAGATTAATGTGTTGCATGATCAGCGATCTCAAGGAAAGTACTTCATCCGAGAGAGATCGGCGAAACATCACTTCATCCTATCATGTTTGTGATTTGCGTACGTTCTCTAGAGGTACAGACACACCTGCGACCGCCCCAGTGAAGGAAAAAATGCCGAAGTAACGAGTCTGTGGTTGTCAAAGTACGTTTTCTAGGTGAATGTAAGCAATATGAGGTAGTTACGACCGACCCATATAAACAACGCCTTGCCAAATGAGAGTGGGTATGTCCAAATATGCGCGACCTGAGGCGTACTATAGTCAATGAAGAAAGCAAAAATTTAAACCACGCCAATTCGGAACTGACTTCGGCATCGAGGGTGATTGCTATAAGTAGTAACGTTAGTGAAGAGTCTGAACTTATATCATGATTCTTGCCATAGTCATACAGCGTGAACGTGAACGCTGCAACCCAAGAGTACTTCGTAGAGGTCGCTGCAGTCAGAAGTAGTCAGACGGAAGAACTTGCTTGCATGGTAATCGAACTTGCTTGATTCCAGAGCGGTAGCCAACTGGGAGGAACTGGTAGACATTCCGCACACAAGAGAAACAGGTGATCGAGTGCAGATGGAAGCTATATGTACCGAGGAGATGCATCGATGACTGGACGCATATACCATGTGATAATCATGAGCTTCAGTAAGCTATGTATGAACTAGGCCATCGAAACTAAGACTTAGATTGCTGCCCGTTACATAACTAATATAATTTAGTGAGTCCTGGGCCAGAGGTTGGGTGGCGGTATAATGTGAATTTGGATAGGCACGACGCATACTTACGCAGCTTTGCAGGGTACTTAATGGATTGAAGAGACAACTATTTTCCAGAGATTTGGGGGGAAAATATCGGCCGAAGTTTTGCCTAAAAAGCAGGAATTTCCGGTCGCTGAGTACCCTGCCGAAGTGGGACTTCCCACCACGCCATGTCCTTGCAGGGCATAACATTGCTTAAGCTTTGAGGGCGACCCTCCAGCTGTTCAGGCATAGCACTTATTAGCTTTGCGACCACTGCCATGACTGTTAACTTACGACCGTCTCCTTTCCGCTAGGGGATGGCGTTGATGCAACCCGCTCATGCTCTAGGTCCCTTCCCGCCCGTATCGACTTGGCGCATAAGCCTGGATTCAGGAGACCAACCCGTGTCTTAATGTTGGAACATCCACGACATGCTACTAGGCTTGACTGTCCGTCGCCATACTGTGCACAGACTTGAGAATGCCATCGCCAACACCGCATGTGGAAAACTCACCTCACAGGGGTTGGGGTCCGCGTCGGGTGGCGGTCGCCAAAGTGAGCCATGGATGGCTGCTCAACACGTGGCTGAGATATTCCTGTAGAAGCCAATCGGTCAACACGCACGCACCATGGAAACACGAATATAAGGGACGGCCATGAGTTACGTCACGAAAACAGTGAATCGTACAAAGTGCTCGCAAAGCTACTGAATGTGACACCACGGATTCTCGGTGAGTGAATGGGGAGGGTGGTGATGGGGCAATCTGGCCGACCTGGGTCGGTCGCTAAAATGAACCTGAACAAATTAGCGACGGACTCAAATCGGCCATGTGCCCGACTTCCGAAGTCGGGCACATGGTATGAGTACACAGAGGGGTCAGAGGGGTTTCCCAAAGAATATTTTTCCGGTGGAGAGTAATGGGGGTTGATGACCTAGCGATCACCGTGGCGGACGACGACTGGAGGATACGGTTTATGATGACATTACGTTTAGCATACTTTCTCTCCTGCGACTGAACAAGTAAAACGGCGTCGCACCACTCGGATTCTACGACTGGTTGGCGGATTCGCGTCGTCGAGACGCCGCGGCGGTAGTGCCGTGGTCTGCTGTGGGGCATCAATAGCTTCAGAAGATAGGTAAGGCAAGACCGCGGCCGCACAGAGTATGACGAGAGTAAACGCAGAAAGGCACGTCTAAGGATGTAATGACAAAATCAGAGGACTAGCTTGTCGTCGTGTAAGCCAGCGGTAGGATTGCGCCACGCATGTCCGTCATCGACAACATAAAACTATGCGAAAGCATACTAGTGAAGAAACAGAGGGAGGATAACAGTGTCCGATCCGAATAATCGAAATACTCACAGCTGATACTCGAGTTGGGCGGTCCTGGAAGCTGGGTTGGCCATAGTACGGTCATGAGATCGAGGAGCGTGAGCGGGTTGACTCAGGGGTGCGTCCAGGGCTATGGAACAAGAAATGCGGCGCGAAGAGAGAAATGAGAAGCTGTGGCAAGAGAGTATCTGGGGGCGTAGAACATATAGGCTCAGCTGCCGCCATCAAACCCCGCGGCAGATTACTAGTATGTAACTTGTTAGGAATTGTCAGTGTGTATGAAACTTACTTATCGACGAATCAGAGAAGAGAGAAGTCACTGTCGGGAGTGCACTGTGCCTCAACAGTCTCAATCACGGCGTTGGGAACAAAAGCACGTCCCGGGCACGAAGAGCGTGGGGTGAAGAAAAAAACACCGCAAAGCATCGTATCGAGATCACAGGAAGTTGCTGGAAATTCATGAGGTGTCACTTGTCAATTCGTTGCCCAGTGTATTGGTGGCACCGGGTGCCTCCAACACAATTAGTAATTGTTTTGGGAACTACTTACCGGTAATTGTATAGGTCTCCGGGAGCACATCACATCGAACTGCAGCCAGAGGCGCCATATCATACTGAGATCCCTGAGGACTCAGTAGATATACTCTCAAACTAGTTTGCAGCTCCAGCTGGTCCAGGAGTGCAGATTTGAGAAGCTTGCGTCGATCATCGGCGTCTCTAGTGCGCCCTCTCCCACGGTCTTCCTCAAACCGTTGAGTACCGAGTGCAAAGTAAATCACTGACTAACTCTACGATCAAAGGGTCAGTCGCTCTGGAAATGCCTATTGGCAGCAGACTGCAGAACAATATGACACTCTACAGGACGTTGAAGATATTTCGAACGATCCGGGGGTACAATAGCAGAGCCCTCGTGTCTCAGAGGTACATTTAACCCTTCGGCAACTGACACTGTCGAACAGGAAGGCTTCTCAAGCTACCGCCATTAGTCGCTGCCTGTCGCTCCCTCCTTAGGTTGATGCTCGAATGAGTGCTCTCTCCTCTGGCGATGGATGCACACCCAGTCGCCTTGCATAGCGGCTGGAGGTAAGACATAACCCATTCGCAGAAGAAGTCACTGCAGTCCAGGAGGCCGTAGCGAGACGGACTACCTCGTAAACCCGAGTAAAACGAAGCAACGTCTTTCCCGAGTGCTTCTCAGACGGGAAGCTGGCGACACAAACTGCATTCAGAAAACGCCTCCAAGACATACGAGGAAACATTTGAGAAGTTGGACAGCTCGTCACCCCCCCTGGTCAGACTTTGACAGCACGGAGGACCCTTAAGGTGAAATACCGAGGACTGGGTTACTGTAAGCCGGCACATGTTCAAACCGCATGTCATAGCCCGATCTCTAACAAGTCGCACATTGTCAACATTGTATGTAAGGCAATCACGGCTGGACTCTAAAACGTTGAGAAAATTGATACGCGAACGGAGGCTGATAAGGTGGTACAATCACCCACAAACCGCCTCACCTGAACGGTGTCGTCAACGGGAAGAATCACCGACGGAAGCATGCGCCAGGGGCTCCTTCATACGGGAGGGAGTTCAGAAACACATCGCGCGAGTCAAGGTGTACAACACTGACGACAGCGCGCTGGAAATGTAATTCACAACAGGCCTTGTGGATCTGGTTGGTGCGTGACTCATCTCAGTTAGCCGCACTGATTGGCATCAATCCATACCTTTCCATCGGTGGCGCACGATGACGTTACCGTAACCAGTTTCGAACAGCTCTATAAAGCTTGTGACCGTCGCGGCATCGCTAACGTGTGGCGAGGATGCCACTTGGAGTGTACCCAGGAGAGGTGCGACTCTGTTTTGAATCCACAGTGCCACTTGCTACTGATGAGCGAAAATCCTTGAGCAACAAGGATATGCATGCAGGCACGTTCAATATATCTCGGGCGTAGTAGAGCTGTAAACTGGACCGCTCCTCTGCTGATTCACTATTTCTGAATCCGTGGTACGTACCATAGGAGGCAAACCAGAAATAACGACTGTTTCAAAACCTACGGGGAACGTATGTGCAGCCAGTGACTGGCCTCCTCCAGAGCTGCCTGGCTGCATGCCACACCGCCCACGATATATCCATACTCCCACGCCACGCGTGTCAAGGTGCACACTTGTGTTGCCAGATACCCAATTAGGCCTTAGGTCTCGACAGGGAACCCAAAAGAACTCAAAGCACAGTCGGGTTAGGGACGTCTGCCGGTGGAGGTGTTTACTCGTGTTTCGCTTCGCCACACTCCTTTCACGCCTGATCGATCGTTCCTTGGAGCGCATAGCAAAAAGGCGTGAAAATCAAGGAGTGTAGCAACGATAGCAAAGATAGCAAGATGAACAATGGGATGAACAATGGATCGCAAAAGCAACACATGCAAGAACACAGAAAAAAATAAGAGCATATAAGCGTCATGGGAATCAGGCGTGGCGCTATATATTGGACACCTCGCGGTAGCGTAAGTATCATAGCGACTAAGTTCTTCTCTTGTCCGTCCGTGAGGAGCTGCGCCGCGGTCGGAGAAAACGCCACGTCGCCTGTTCGCCCCCTTACGACGATGCTACCGCTACTGCCACCGTGTCAGCAGAAGACCTATTGTGTCGAGTTGGCCTCGACACAATAGGTCTTTCGTCGTCACAATTCGCTAATACTGTTGGCTCGCGCCGGCGGGCGAGGCGTCAGCGTCCTCCTTACCTCGTCCACCTGCTATCGCGCTGAGACTTAGTAGACCGTTGGCATTTGACGCCACGTCGCGCACACTGACTGCACCAGCTTGACTCGCTTGCAATATTACGCTTGTCGCGGTAAAAACTTTTTTTTCAGCCGCAAATGCGAGATTGCGAGCCACACATGTGCGCTGCACAAGCTCGATGGGAGGCGGCGGCGGCGGGGGGGGGGGGAGGAGAGGGACACTTGAATGGGGTTGCCGAGAAGCATGGCCAAACTCGAATATTCAAGTGCAACAATTCGGGCTCAGGAGGGGAAGACCGTCAGAGGAGATGAACTGAACACCCCAGAAACCGGCTTATGGGGATGCTGCGTGATGATATCACTCTAGCGCTGCTCCCGATCATACGGGCGTCTGGGGGAGCTGCTCATCCGAGACGGGAAGAAGGCGAACTTCTGCTGTTGCTCTGCTGTCGTTGAGGTTCGAGTTGGGATCGGCGACTCAGGTCACCCCATGACTCCTTCGTGAATAAGGGATTTCATCCAAAGCACACAGTATCCTCATCCCAGTCGCGTCACTTATGGTCATGCAGTCGGTCTATCTGAGGGATGATCGCGTTGGCACCAACACTTTCACAATCAGATTAGGCGTACCATTACCCGCGCGCCGCCACTCCCACTCCCTGACTTTCAGGTCGGCGACAAGGTTTGGCTGGATTCGCGGAATATTAGTCAGACGGCAGATCATCAGAGACTTGGCCTGTACCCCCAATAACGGCTAAGAGCATCCCAATCCACCTCCAGCACACGAGGTGGATTCAGAGGACAAGTTCGAGATACCGAACTTCCTCGATAACCGCATGCGCCGGAGATGGTTGGGATACCTCGTGGAGTGGAGTACTGGATACCAAGACACAGCAAACGCTACACTGCATGGGAGCTTTCGGCGAACATCACCAACGCCACGCGAAAGCTTGCGGGCTTCCATAAGGCCGCATATCCAGCGAAGCCGCCTCAGGCCAGCCGCCGTGGCCGTAACGATTACAGTAAGTTCCAAAAGTCATCAATTGTATAAATGATTATTATACTATTCTATGTAACCAGTTTTGAACAGCCCTATAAAGCTTGTAACCGTCGCGGCGTCGTGGAGAGGTGTGACTCTGTTTTGACTCCACATTGCCATTTGTACTGATGAGTGAATATTCCTGAGGAACAAGGACTTATATCTGGCTCTAAACTCGAAAAGGTCCTCTACTGATTCACTATTTCTGAATACGTGGCTATTTCAAATATGCTCACTACCGACGTCGATAGTACTCCCACGCTACGGTGCGTCATGATCAGCGTTGCCACAGACCCCATTAGGTCTCACAGGGTCTCGACCGCTAGGAACTCCTGGTGTTGGAAACGGGCGCAGTAGCGAAGGAGTGAGTCAGTGAATAGACAATTTGCTAGCATCCTCCACGTCTCGATATATACACACAACGGTACGTAGAATGGACAATCCACGGATATACCTGTCTCGGTCATACATGACCGAAACTACAAATGTCCTTTACTCTAACCGTACGGTCCGCGTCGGACGCAAGGCTGCGTTCCAGGCTTACGGGACTAAATCCCCACAGCACCACTGGGTATACGGTAGGGCCATAGGGCACATTATGGTTACTATTACTATTACTAAGTATATATATCGTGATGGCCAGATGTATTCGTATTGGTCGGCACGTGCATGTGCGTGGAGCTAGGCCTGGACCTGTGGAGCTGATGTGGAGGCTAGACCCTGCCATGCTGCGATGGAGCAAGGCGCCGCGTACATCGGTCTCGTCTGACGGTTGCCTTTTTTCTTACTGGGTCGCTGGCTGTGCTACCACTAGCTCACTCTTGTGCTCTTGCTCTTGCTCTTGCTCTTGCACCGTCCGGTGCGTCCATGTTCGCTACGCCGCTACCGCTAAGTATGCATGGAACCGTGCTACGCCCGCAATTGACTCTGCAATGGCGCCTCGGTACGCCCTAAGTTTGAACTGAGCCATTGAACTGGGGGTGGAGCGGGCTGACGCCACTGTCGTGTTAGAGATGATTCGAATACTCAGTCTGGAAGTGGGTGTGATCTACAATAGATGGTCTTGTGAAAATGGGCATGGGTTAGGTGAGCTTCTAGCTGCACTCCTAGAACACCCGCACATCTCCTACATACCCTTCACCCCTCACCAAAGCACCCCGAAGCAGGGGGGCTCTCCCCTCTTCGCCCTACGGACAGGAGGCAAGGACCTCATACTGTGTTGTAACCAATGGCACTGAGAGTGCGAGAGACACAGGCAGGGGAACGGGCGCGAAGGAACACCCACTGCGCGAACCGCAATCTAGACCCAGCGGTATTACGTCGCATCTCCCGATACTAGTAGTACAACGTCCCCTGCGACGTCTCCGTACAATGTCGCGTCACGTCCGCGTGCTTGAGTGGCAGTAATCATCTACCTGCATGATTCCGTGCCCCTGGGTTCTACGAGGGACATGCTGGATGACAAAGTAATCGTTAGGAATTACCGCCTGCGCACGAGTGTGAGTCTGTCTGTGCTCATGCACTCAACCCTTTACTGCGCTTTGCTGGGGCTTGTGTTGATGTCTCCTACGCGTGCTGTGCGCCTCACTGTTGTGGTCTTACTGATTGCGATATACTAACTGTGCGTGGTGTTGCGTTGCCAGGGAAGAACAATCATACCATACGCTGTGCACATATGCCCTACGCCCATAGACTCAAGTCCTGAAGTTACACGCACGATCGTTACGGTTGTTCTTATTCGCGCAGCATCCTTCATGCCCGCACGCAACCAAATCATACCCCTTATCTCGTCAAGCACCGAAGAGCCGTATTTACCACATGCCGTCCCCCTCCTGCTCGTGGTCAGATACGTGCATTATATGCACCTAGAAACTCGGTGATTCAAATGGGCGAGAGAGGGCGATTATAGAGATGGAGAATGAGTGATAATGATCGAGGAGTGCACGAAGTAGGTGGAGGACCAGGTAGACGGTGCCTAGGGAGGGGAAAGCAAAAAAGCTGCAGAAGCCGGGACGAACGAGGCGGATTCCTGAACCGATCCTGCTCCGTTCTTCATGAAACCCAACTCACCCACCTGCCCTCACTCACCATTCTAACTACCAGCTCAACCTCCGCCATTCACCGTCTGCCAAGCCGCATATCCCACTTACAACCCCCGGAATATATATTCAGGAGTCCCCAGCTGCCAATCCATCCGCAAAAACCCGCTCATCACATACCGTACACACGGAACAGGCTGACAGAGTCTTTGCTGAATACTCACGCACTCAGCTCGCCACTACGGCTCTTTACAGACCCATTGAACACGTGGAACCCACGCAAAAATATATGCCTACTGAACACCCCGGTTCGTCAACAACACTCACGGTCAGGTATCAAGTAGCGCGTCTTATTTATTGACGGTGTGTGTTGCAGTGTGGGTATTGTGTGGTGTGGTGTCCTTCGGGGCGTCCAGGCTCAGGTGACGATCCGGCTGATGTGTAGTTGCTTCTTGCAGCGTCGTCACTTTGCTTTCAGCTTCCGTATTCTTCAAGGGAAGATACGGATGCAAAGGCAAAGAAGCGGGAATTAACGTCATGTCTGACGTCACTGCCTGTGTTTGGGTGGGCCCATGTGTGTGACTGCTTGTGTCCGGGGTTGCCCGTGGGGTATTACGTCATACATCGTCGCAGTCGGTCGGTTTCCTTTTACTTTCACCTCCAAGCAACGGCTCGACTCGACCATTAACGTCGAACAGGAGTCGATATTTGATACCAGCGTCGAGGGAGTGACTTATAGGACACATCAGTACGGACGACCGACAACGATACCTACGGAGAAAACGTATACGATACGACAACCAGCACTAGATACCTACGGAGAGCAGCGAGCAACGAGCAACCAGAATGGCTGGCGATCATAAATGTCCAGTCTGCGCGTCGACTTTTACACGCCCACAACATGTCGCGCGGCACATGCGTTCTCGTCAGTATTTCCCGGGTCTTTCAGAAACCGTTTAATGACCTTTTTTGTTTTGTTTTGTTTTTCCGGTTGTTGTACTCACCTGTGCTTTTGCTTGCTTCGGGATTTCGTGATTTGCTTCATGGTTGTAGATACCGGTGATCGCCCTTACAAATGTACGCATTGTGGGGATCAGTTTGCGAGGAGGTGTGTTCGATCATCAATACACTCTGCATCCCCCCATCCTCACCCCCTCCCTTCCTTGCTCTGTCAATCCATAATTCTGACATGCTACCCCCAGCGACCTCCTCTCCCGCCACGTCAACAAATGCCACGCCGCCGCAAAGCCACCCACCACGACACAGCCCGCGCGTCGCAGGGGCCACGCTGCCCAGCCCGGAATCAACGTCGGGGGCGTTCGTGGCCCACCACCCATGTTGAATACGCCAACGAGAGGGCAGGAGGCAGGAGGGAGTTTGGGGAGTTTAGGTGCGGGATTGCCGGCGCTGTCGAGGGGAATATGCGACGCATGTGTGGGATCTAGGACGCCGACGCAGTGTGATGCCGGACTCCCATGTGGTGCGTGGCGTTCATTCCGTCTTATTTGCGTTCCTGGTTCCTGATTTTCATTCTTTTGCTCTCATTTCTTTCCGCTGCTTTACCCTTTCTCCCTCGCGGTCGCCCGACATGGACACGTGCCCTATCTCCACCCTTAGGCAAATGCCTCCAGCGCAACTCCAAATGCACGTACACCAAGGTCTCTGATGCACGTCGCGCCTCCACTTCCTTCATACCTTCCTCAATCTCTTCCATACCTCCGTCGATCGGCTCGATGCCGGTGGCGCCCTCGTCTACATCACTTGTCCGTTCGCACCCACACCCACACACCCAGCAGCACCATGCCCAACATCCACATCCACATCCCCAACATCCCGCACATCAGCACACCCACGAATTGTTTGTGCCACCCACAGTGCCTTCTATGGCCCCCCGCCCCACGGTAGGTGCTCCTGCTGGCTCCGGGGGAGTTGGTCGTGGTGGTGTGGGCGTAGGCGTCGGGGTATCTGCAAGTGCTGACACGAGCAGCGAGGCTGGGCTGTTTCCTGAGCCCCTTCATTTCACTGTACCGCTGTATCCACAGGCGTTGGATGTGAGAAGTAATGGATCGGTAGGTCTAACCTTGCAAAATTCAGTTTGATTTATTTTTGGTTTTTATTGCCAATATTATCCGCTTTGCACTTCTTTCACTCGATCGTTCACTTTTGTTTTTCGGCGCCTTACCTCACTATGCTGTTATTCGCTGACTTGCACTTTACAGCCCCAGCACCCTCACGCAGCCTTCACCAAGCACGACCATGACCATGCACACTTACATCAGATCCCACATGCGTCACACCTTGCCCCATACCCGGACCCTCCAAATAAGGGTTTCGATGCATTTCTCGCTGGGGAGGGGCCAGATCCGGGAGCCTTCGGCACCTCGGGGTTCTTGTATGATGGGGTCATGGGGGGACAACAGCAGCAGCAGGGGCATCACGGTCAGCTGAGGGAGCAGCAGCAGCAGCACGAGCAACAGCAACAACACGAGCAGCAGCACAACAATGTCCACACACACGCTCCAGATTTCGCGTTCGATACCAGCCGAATGTTCCAGTTTGGTGCGTCACCCCAAGGCCAACTACAGCAGCGCGCGGGGGAGTATACGTTTTCGGGCCTCGCGCACACGCTCCAGTTCGCGGAGGGATCACAGCAGAATCATAGTACGCTGCATGCCTCACAGCACGGACAACACCACAATCCGAGCCTCAGCGCAGGAACGGCGGCCCTCGCCCCGCCCGAAGGTGTCTCTAACGCGTTTGGGCTCATGAGTCTTGATGACCCGGTTGTTGCTGCAGAGATGAACAAGAGCGCTTCGTTCTTTGCCCCAGGGGCCTTGCCAGGCGGTGCAGGTGCAGGGGCTGAGGGTGTTGCGTTTGAGTTTGGGATGGGTGGAGTGAGTGGGGGGTTAAGCATGGGGGTGGGCGGAGTGGGGATTGGAGAGGGGGCGACGCCTGGAAAGGATGCGAATATTGCTGAGTTGAGGGATTTCTGGAAGGCATTCATGCGGACGCCGGGGGAGAAGACGCCAGGATCGTCGGGGATGGTTAATGCAGGGGATGGGGAGGGTAGCGGCGCCCAAGGCGAAACTCAAGAAGGCACGCAGGGTCAAGGGAGCGGGCATGATTCTCGCCCCATCGCTGTGCGGCGGTCGCTCCCAAAGACGGCGAGTCTTCCGGACATAAAGACGCCGCCCATGACCCAGGAGGTTGGCATGGGGGGAGCAGGAGGGGTCTATGGTGTTGAGCCGGGGCATGGGGCGTACCACGGGTTTGGTGGGCAAGCACTCGCCAATGGGCGGGAGGACCGGGAGGACCTGCGGTCGTATGAGATAGCTGTGATGGCGCGACAGGCGCCAACAAAGTTGACGCTGGCGCCAAGGAAGAGGGCGACGTTCCCGCGGGAGGGGGGAGGTGCGGGCGCTGCGGCTGGGGCCCAGCAATCTCAGGGAACGCAGCAGTCTCAAACCCAGCAGCAGCCCTTCAACACACATATTTCGTCATCGTCTCCCTCGTCGTCACCAGCTCTTGGCGCCGCAGTGACGGCCGAAAGCCCCGCCAACTCGTCGCCCTCGGCATCCGTTGCTTCTGTTGCATCGGGTGCATCGGGGGGATCAAGCAGGGAGGGCGCGGAGGGGGACAGCGGCAACTCAGCATGGTCACATTCCACCTTCGGAGGTGCAGAGAGGAGCGGGCCCACGGGGAGTGCAAATGCAAGTGTGAGTGGTGGTTCAGCGACGCACTCCCCGCACCCTGCGAATGCGGTGCGTGCTCAAACCCATCCCACCCCCCAGGCGCATGGCCACGCTGGCGCTCCCGCGGACCACAGTCCCAGCGCACAGCGTCATGCACACTGCCTCGAACGCCCCTCTTTCAAGAGGCTAGCGTCCCAGACCCTGGGGCCTTTTGAGTCCAAGAGCGCGAAGGTGTCGCACAGGAACAGCGGGGATCGGGATCAGGGGCTGGAGCTGGAGCTGGAGCTCGGGGGGGAAGAGGGTGACATACACAATATGGGTAAGGATTCGGACGAAAAGGTGAATACCATATCCAGCACCGGGAATATCCACGCCGACCCGACCACGCGCAGGACACACCCCGCGGCAGGGACGCACACCGCGGAGAGCCCGTCCCATCGCGTGAATCATCCCATTGATTTGGATGGGCAACATCCGCATGAGCAGTTGCAGTCGCACGGGCAGCAGGGGTATGCGCAGGGGGGACAGGCGTATGCACAAAGGCAGGCCTACGCTCAGGGGCAGGCATTCTACCATCAGCACCAGCAACATCGCCGGCTAAGCGCGCCGTCGCAGGGTGCGGCGAGACCTTCTTTTGGCGTTTAGCTGTTGTTCGATAGTGCGTAGGTGCTGTGTCGTGTCGTCTGGCGGGTTCCTGTGCTTGATGACGATGGTCCCCCGACGGCCGATACCAGACCACACATTCTAACATAAATGCTCAATTCCGACTTACTGATTTTTCTCGATTGCTTTTCAACCTCCAAATCTGGATTGCTCGTGACCTGCTATATACTTCTAGCGGACATTGCGCAATCCTCACCCCCCCCTACAAGCGTACATGGACCCGACATCTAATCCTCTGTCTCAAGCTATTGTTCAAACTTACCCACCCGCACAATTGTATAACATGCACGAAACACGCGCCAGCAGTCGTCGTTACCACCTAAAACAAACTCATACCACGGATGCTCGCAGATAACCGTAGTTTTAGTACCCGTTACTGGCATGCCATGATCTCACCACGTCTTACTACTGATATCAATTCTGATTTTCTATCAAATTTGTTCTGCACCTGACATTTGCAATTGCCCTGGCTGGATTTGGAGCTCGACTCTTCATTTGTATATTACACTATAGTAGCGAGAAGAATTTACGTTGCTTTGTACCTTGTGTGGGTTGATTCCCAGCGAAGCGTGTTCAGTCCTGAACCGGTGTAGTGGCGTTCGACAAACTGTCTTGGCCGATAACGGAATACAAGAACGAGTGCCCAAGACCACCACTAATGCGAACACCCCTATAATCAATTGATCTGTTGAGCAAAGAACTAAAACCTCGAGCCACAACCTACTTATTTGTCATTTCAGTAAGGCTTCTTCAGGGCTTGTGCAGCCTTGGTCGCTGCTTGAAGGTCTCGGATTCTCTGGAGTTCGTCGGGCGTTACTTTTTTGTTATCTTTGTCTGGCTGTACTTTCGACTTTGAGATCGCAACAGGGTTGGTGTGGATATGTCCCCACAGCATAAGATTAGCAGCACTGTGGGGAGTACCTCAGCGACAGGTCGACAAGGTTGATTCGGTTCAGAGGAAATGGGGGCAATGGTGAGTGTATCTCCGTCTGAGCCATGGGTAACGACGGTTGGGTGTTTCCTCACAATAAATTTCTGTCCTCACATTTAAATTACTGTACTTAGTTGGGGCATGTGGAATACTTACCTTAGATTTGGTAGGTTTAGCCTTATCCGAGGGTTGGTCAGGCAATATGTCAGGTTAACCGGCGTAGAGTACTTACGTTAGATGTGTCAGGTTCAGCCTTATCCGAGGCCTTTGGATCAGGCAACATGGACGTAGTTAGAGCATGTGGAATACTTACCCTAGCATTGGTAGGTTCAGCCTTATCCGAGGTTTTTGGTCAGGAAATGTCCCTACTTAAGGAAGTAGAGTATTACCTTAGATGTGTCAGGTTCAGTCTTATTCAAGGTCTTTGGATCAGGCGACATGTCTACAAACGAAGTTTTATAAATGGTTTGCTAAGGAGGGAAGGAGTTTACATACGATGCGCTCTTGCGTGGACGATATCGCCATCGCGGACAACCCTAGAGCCTGAGGATGAGTTGGACATAAGCGCTTAGGAGACTGGGGGTGTCTAAAGCAACTGTAGAGAAAGAGATGCAGCGTTGTTTAAGTATATAAATAATCGAAGTCAGGGCGTATATTTGGCAGCGGGACTCCGCAATTTTCTATTAGGATTCATTTAGCAGTGAGAGACGTTTCCCACAGATATGGAAGGAACAATTGACCTGTCAAGGAAGCCGCGTCAAAACAAGCAAGGGAACGATTGTCAGCCGACTAGTATTGTGTAATACGGGAGTGAGCACCGGGCGTGGTCGTTCTTCCCCTGCCTCATGTCCTGAGGTACCGTCCCTGGCATTCTTTTCCTTGTCAAATCGTCAGTCCACACTTGCTTCCGCGCATGGGCTAGGACCTGGTACTCACGTACTAGTCCGCTTGCTGTCTTACAGAACCCCGGAGGTCTCGTATTGAAGTTGCTCCGTACCCGCCTATCATCATCAGGCTCTCACCCTTCCGGACATGGCATTATCCAGCTAGTACACCAGGTTGAGAAGCTGAACATCAATAGACAATGAATGAATTACCATCACAGAACGCCCCCATCCACTAACACTTAGACGCCTTATGTAATGTTGGACTCAGTTAAGTAAACAGCAGAAGCGGGATAGTTACTTGCTAGCCACCACAAACCATACTGTAATGTATCTGCCCTTTGAGGTCTGGAGCCATGTTTTCTGTCAGTTACCCAATAATTCTCAAACACAACTTATGCGCGTTTGCCAATTCTGGCGGGACATAGCCAAAGCCACACCCCAACTGTGGACATGCCTCCACATTGGCTATCCACATCAATTTGCTGATCCTACCGGTCTCTGGCAATGGCTCGAAAGATCGGGCGAGTGTCCACTCGATGTGATCCTCAACATTCCACTCGGAGTCACAGATATGCGGCCGACGCTGGTGCTGTTGCGTGGCCATGTCAGACGATTCCACGTTCTTAACATCGAAGTACCCACGCCTGGTATCGCGGACACAATCCTCTCATCTATTGCACTCTCTGAAGGAAAATGCAATGGCAATACCGCTCCACTTCTAGAGGAGTTGTGCATTACCATTGACGAGATGTCAGACACGCCCGCAGATGAGAACCAGGACTATTTTGAACACGCCTTTTATCCTTCCCCACGGCTTCGGAGACTAACTACTTCTCCACTGAGGATGCCCGCTCCATCATCTAAATTGCTTTCCACCGTCTCCTCCCTCATGATCGTCTCTGGGCCTAACGACCAAGTTACGCCTATCCAGGAGGCGCTGAACACCATTGCGGCTATTCCTCACCTTAAATACCTCAAGTACTCCGGGTACCATTTCTTCTCGTTCCAAACCAGCCACAGCCTCGACTATCCTCGCGTCGAGTTACTTCCTCATCTTGAGGAGATAGATGTCACAGTTCCTGGCTGTGGCCTCGACATCTTGCAGTGTTTGGAAGCACCCACCCTTCTATCCGTACGTCTCGATGGGTCAAGGGAGGATGGCTATGCAGAAGATTGGAATGACGAAGGCGTTACTAATGTGTCTGCATCACTCAAGCGCTTGCCTCAGCGAGCACCGCGCATTCAGAGGCTCGACATCCATTGCATTGAAGAGCTGCAAGCCGACACATACAAGTGGCTTTTCAGCCAGACTGATTTTGCTTGTCTCGAAGAAATCCGCATAGAAGGCTCAACCATAACAGACGAAGCGTTTGCCCAATCCAGTTCGCTTGGTCCGTGCATACGCCGGCTCGAGCTCATAGACTGTGAAGATATAACTGGCAACGCATTAATGGCTTATATCGAGGCCAGGCAGCCGTCAGGGCATGCGGGGGACTTCCAGTTATTGGTGAGTGGGTGTCCAGGAGTGGAAGACAAGCACCTGGCCCAATTATCCCATCTTGTAACTGCTGAGGGGGTTGATGATTAGCGCGTCAGCTTGAGCGCAGCCCATGTCAATGTTGTCTACCTAGGCCCAGGATAGCTGGTAGTGTCGTGAGCAGAATGAACTTTATTCTGACAGTTCCCGGCAATAGCACTGGCAGAACGCTTTTCTGTCGAGTGTGGCAGAAAATTTTTAGTGGTATACCGTATACCTACACTAAAACTATAGGACAAAAGACGGATGGTAAAGCAGACGTGACGGGTGACCCGCGTGGCTGACGATCGGCTCAGTAGACATCAGCCACGCTCAGTACTGCTTCTGGATCCTGTTGGAGTTTGTAATCTTCGCTGTATTTTGTGGGGCGCGCTCGGCGCCTAATAAGACTTAAGCCGTTCTTTCCTACTGCGACTACCCCGCAAATACAGGTTATGGGCCCCGCCCGTTCGCTCTAGTTGTCCGCGCCCTGGGGATTGAAATGCGTGCTCCCCCGGTGTTGGGGTTGAGAGGGCTCTCCCGTTGTAAAGTTCATTGCAAAGCCCTGTGATGTTCCAGGCATTTACCACATCACGCGAAAAAACCCCCAACCACATCGCGCACACACACATACCATTTGTTGCCGGTCACCAGTCATTACCGGGATTCATCATTAACCATGGGAACTCGAGTTGTTGTTGAGATTGGCAGTTGGCACACCTAAGCCTTCATATTCTGAGGCGGTTCATGTAAGCCCTTATTTGTTGAGGCCTCAATATTCTCATTCTACCCGGGGAGGTCACTCAGTATTGGAAAGCTGTTGGAGCTATTCCAGGAGTTGGTTTTCAGGGAAGCTGGAGTTGAAGAATGCTTCGATTAAGGTGTGTTGGAGTTTGTAATCTTTGCTGTATTTTGTGGGGCATGCTTGGCGCCTAATAAGACTTAAGCCGTTCTTTCCTACTGCGACTACCCCGCAAACTTCTACAGATCCCACTCCAAAGAGGCTGTCCCATCCTGATGTTGGTACATATGAATATCCTCTTTGTGTGTCCATGGTGCTTGGCATTGATCAGCACCTTTTCGTGCTTCAAGATCATATACCTGCGCTGCAGTAATCTCACTTCCTTCCAGTTCAGACTCAACTTGTCATTAGACATGACCTAAATTTGGTCCAGCACTGACAGAAGAGATTGCGGCGAGGCGAGGAAGGTGGCGGCCAGGTTGCATCGGTATCCCTGATATAGATTTGGTTTGACTTTTACCGTGATCAAGGCAGATCTGAGCCATGTCTTAATGGGTGGGATGTGTCAGTATTGATTTGATGAGCGAGTGAGTTTCTCTTCTCAGGCTGCAAGTCACCACATAAATTTTCATCGAGGTTGGCATCATCCATCTCGTTCAGCTGTCTCTCACCCTCCAACATCCCAAAATACCTGCAGAATGCGAGGGAGAATGTGACATCAATGTCAGGTAGTTAAACCAAGCGAGTATGTTGATGAATGGGGCACTCGAGCTATCATTGTCAGTGGTGGCTGTATTTGCAATAGTGCCCGCTTCTGTTTCAAATCGCGTTGGTGTCGGCACCAGTGTTTTTACCTGAGGCTAGGCTTGTCATGGTCCCTGCCCTCGTACAAACGTATGTGTTCGTGGTCATAATGATTGGTCCCCACTG
Source organism: Gautieria morchelliformis (assembly GCA_015179125.1). NCBI lineage: Eukaryota > Fungi > Basidiomycota > Agaricomycetes > Gomphales > Gomphaceae > Gautieria > Gautieria morchelliformis. The sequence goes on from WHVA01000322.1 coordinate 66,260, forward strand.
TGTCGTCGCTCACACGGTCATTCGCTACATTCACTATAGCGATGACTCGAGGCAATGAACTCTCATGACAACATAGCATCGAATTCTCCTGGCGCCAGAGGAAGTTATTTGAAAAAGGCCTTACATCATAATATGGATCGACCTCCTTGATATGGTCTACTGGAAAACGTCGCTGCAGAATGTATAATGACTCCGACAGAGTAAACGGTGGAAATGACAGCGTCCCAACTTGGGGACAGAATATTTGGTGGCTTTGGAGATAGAACACAATCAGAATACAGCTCTGTGACAAGGTAATATATCATGACAACAGTAGGCACTGCACCTTGCACATGCACCGAATTGGCCATGCAGCTTGCACACAACTGGCCATGCCACCAGTAACACCTTCACGCTGACATCTCTATTGGAGTAAGGTAGTTGTAAGCGGAGAATGCGTCAGCAGCAGGGTGTCATGACTCGTTTATTTCTTGTATCCAGTAGTAACTCCATTCTCCCTTTTGTCACCCCACTTCTATGTTCGCTCCGTTCGCTGTTCGCTGAATTCACTGAATGGTGATTCGCTGCTCGCATCATTTGCCAGCAGGCATGCCATCAAACACGATCGACATCCTCTACCCAGCATGATGGTTCATCACTGGCCCCATCATCTTCCCGACTCAACCCCTTTAGGTGTTTGTATGGCCGGAATGCATTCGCAGGACATCCTACCCGTAGATCGTGTGGGATCAACCCAGCAGACGAAGAGTCCGTGCAGGGTAACATGTATGCAGGTCTCAAGGCCTGTTTTCGTACATAGGTACCTTCGCCATCTTTCCTCCCTGCCGTTTCATGTTCGCACTCCTCTTTCATTCTATTGTATATGTGGTTCATCTATTTGTATCCCAACTGCACACCCCTATCCAACCCTGACTCAAGACGGCCTCTTTCCTATTCACTGATATCATATGAGCATTCGATATAAGTAGTTTACATTCACCTGTATATTCCCTAGTTCAATTATCATACGTCTATCTTGTGCAAAACACCTCACTGTGACCATCGTCTTGAGCCCTCTCCTGTAGATTCCTATCTTCGACCAGAGGAGGACTTAAGCACCACTGGTGAGTTTTCGTAATTCACCTTCATTACCTTAGCCTTCATATTATTATCTTTGCTGGCGAAAGGATTGTTACTGCTTAAACAACCTTTCCATGGGACCTTGCACGTTACATCGTCAAGTATCATGGGCTACTTCGCTGTGACTGTAGATAGGGCGAGCTCCATTCGGGCAGCCCTCTTACCTTCTGAACATTTATTGGTTCACCTTATTTGCCAAACGGCATACTTATTCGCACAAGCTATTCGGGCATTCGCTGTGTTCACTAATACATGATATTAACGCCTAAAAACCAATCTTGACACAGGGTTGTGTCCATCGAGTGGACACTTAGTATAGGGAGAAGTTTTCACAGCCTCGGTCATACACGACCAAGGCTGATATATATATTGAGCAACTGGATAGCTACCTCAGTGAACTGTATATTCACTGAGGTATGTGACCTAGTATATGTCTAGAGACTACAGACTTACTCTGTCATGTAGTCCTTCATCTCTAGGTATGGCAATGATATGGCTCAGTGAACTGTATATTCACTGAGTCCTTCGTCTCTAGCTACTGCGCTAATATCAACAGGTTATGGGTCCTGCAGAGCATGTTATGCCATCTGGGGCCTCATAGAGTGTGGCATCATTCCACTCAACCACTCAACATAAGAGGACAACTCAGTGAAATTGGTCATATGGTGATTAACATGGTGGGTGTTGAGCATTTTAAGTTTTCAAATGGCTCATTTGGACACTTGGATGATGTCAGCCTAACCAAAAAGGCGATTTAGTTCATTGCAGAAAATTCCCAAACTGCTTTGAATGGGAGGCTTGGGAGTGAGGGTGAGGAAGGGTTGCCACCAGATTAAGGCAATGTTGCTGAGGTAGGAGGCCGCATAGGATACACACTGCCATTTGTTCTGGAATTTTTGCAGCTTGTTGTCAAAGACCATGATACAGCTGGCAATTAACCTTCAGAGGAGTCATTGTTCCTTACCAGTGAGTTTATCTGGTTTCACGGCATCTGAGTCACCTTCAGGGACAGCCTGAGGGTATGCGAAAGGACAAGCAAAGTATGGATTCCAAGGGAATCCAGGTTAGGGCCAATGTCCTCCACCAGGAGGTGGTGCAGGAGGGACAGGAGGTCCAGGGGGCCTGCGAGGTCCAGAAAACCCAATTGGAGGTGCTCCAGGATACTGGAATGGTGGGCCAGGGGGGTGAGCAGGGGGTGGCCTGGGTGGTCCTCCAGATGGGGGTGGAGGTGGTGCAGGCCTGCCAGGATGGGCAGGAGGTTGCAGTGCCAGAGGTGGTAGAGCAGGTGGCCCTGCGAATGGAGGTGCAATACCCCCGAATGGTTGTACAGGCCCTTGGGCTGATGCATAAGTGGCGCAAACAAGGGGTGCTACATACTGGGCTGTATTTGGAGGAGTGCAAAACCTCCAAACTGCATGTTATAGTGAGGGGTACCTGTGAACGGGGATAGGGGTACCCTGGGTATTGGCCGAAGGCAGCGACCAGGTATTGGCCCTGTTCCCCTAGAGATGCCTGAGTGTCATGACCTGTTTATTATTGTATCAAGTTACCCCCCATTTTCCCTTTCATCCCTCCATCTCTATGTTTGCTCCGTTCGCCACTCACTGGATTTGCCGAATGACCATTCACTACTCACATCATTCGCCAGTAGTCATGCCATCAAACATGATCGACATCCTCTTACCGGTGTGATGGTTCATCACTGACCCCATCACCTTCCTAATTCAACCCCCTTTGGGTGTTCCTATGGCCGGCATGCATTTGCAGAACATCCTACCCATAGATTGTGCAGGGTCGACCTGGTAGACCAGGAGTCCATGCAGGGTAAGATGTATCCAGGTCTCAAGGCATGTTTTCTTAGGAGGATAATCAAAAGGTCATGTGATACAGCATATATGAGAATATAATATATATTATAAGAGTATTAATAACAACATATAGGAATATATAGTAGTATTTATAAGGAGAATAATAGATGTTATTAGAAGATTCTGTATATATTTAAACATCTCGGAGATATATATACATATGAGAGAGTATTAGACTTCAAGATAGAGTAACAGAGGGACACAGGCATCGACCACATGCGGCCGGTCAGAGATAGCGCGCTTATCGACTGATGGCATCGGCCATGACGTCGACAGGCGTCAGGCCACAGGCACCAAGGAGGTGCGGGCACCAAATGCTGCAGAGGAGTATAGACTGCGCAGGGGCACCAGACGTCATGGGATGACTGTAGAATGTCATCCCAAGTATGTGTGCTCAATCAGCTTCCCCATAGAAAAGGCACAGAGACAGCGGCCCCATCACCAAGACTAGCATTTATGCTACACAGGAGGAATTTGATTTCTATTTTTCTATTGAGCTCCATGACACGACCAGCTGACTACTATCTTGACACCATGTAGACAGGGGCTTTGTATAATAGGTACAAGACTCTATTCCAAAGCTTAACACCCCTGACACTATCCCCATCACTCCCATGGCTTTATGACTATAAGTAGTCACCCCTCTAGTTATACGTAGTTTTTCGACCCATTAACTCACTATCTCGAACACTAGTAGTTACCACTAGTATAGTATAAGTAGCTACTACGAATGTATGAATCAATCATCCAGAATCAACTGTTTCACCCCTTGAAGTCACTGTAGTCTTGTTTGATAGCTACAGAACTTAAATCTCAATAGTTTACTCCAATTCTTCGTTGAGAGTTCACTATTATTGTTTACTCTAGACTACCTCAAAAGCGAAGCCTTTTGATATAGTTATCCCCTAGATCAAGACCATTCTCTCGTCAACATGGTCACGTGACCTTCATCCATCAGTGGCAGACGCGCCTCAGAAGGCTTAGTCAGCACACAGGAAAGGGACAGATATAGCGGTCCCAACCACTGAGCAATAGGAATCATTTGCTAAAGGCATTAATCTAACATTTTACTCATAAAATGCCGCACCCTCCCCCCTTAACAGGAGAGGGCGGGGCCAGCCACCTCTGGGGCTGCACACAAACACAGACACAGTGGCGGGCCAGTCCTGTCGTGCGGATGGGTGCCCTAGTGGCATGCAAGCCTGCTAGGGAGCTGGGGCGCCACATAGGGCCCACCTTGGATGGGGCCAGGTTTGCAGGGGGGCACAAGTGTGGGCTGACAGGGCTGCATGGCGCTAGCCTCTTGGTGGCCCCCAGAGCACCACCGTTCCTGTTAGCTGGGAGTGGGCAGGGCAGTCCCTGGGGCCATGTGCTACTGCAGATGACGTTGCACACCAGGTGTGGCATTTGCGACATCAGGCCAGCTCTGGGGGCCTCTTGAGGGTCCCTGGAGGTGGATGCATGCTCTCAGCAAGCAGGGCAGCCAGGGCAGGTCCTGGGGCCACGCACTGCCGTGGATGACATTGCACCGTGTTCATGATGTCTGGCTGGTTCTGGGGACCTCTGGAGGGCCCCCAGAGGTGGATGCACACTCCAAGGAGTGTGCACCACCATTCCTGCTCGCTGGGAATGAGAGGGTCCTGGGGCTTTGCATGACTGCAGATAATGTTGCGCGGTGCTGGCAGCTTACACAGGTTCCCAGCCATCCTGGGGGGATCCTGGGGGTTCCCCACCATCCTCTGTCTGAGCCTAGGGTGGCCTGGAGCCCAGATGCATGGTGTGGGCAGTGGAGGCAGCGTTGACGAGCATGGTGTCACATTGGGCATCATGCACAGTGTGGCTGACCTGGCTGACCAGCTGCTGGGAGGCCTGATGAGGCTGGGAGTGCTGTGGTACATGGATGCACCCTGTAGGGATGCCATCACATTCATCCATGGCCTTGCAGAGGTTTTTCCAACCCTCCTCGCTGGCCTCTGCCCAGAAACATGCCTCACTGGGTGTCATCTCACAAGCCTTCACCCAGTGAGCGAGTTGTCCCTTCCTCCTCTCCATCATTAAGACTAACTTTGACTCGGAGTGTTCCTGCGATGGAAACATCGTGGCAACAGCGTTCTTGATGGCAAACCATCATCTGCACTGTGGTGGTGACAGGTAAAGATTAAGCTGGGGAACTGCCAGGCAGTTCCCATGCACTAACTATACAGTGGTGTCTTGTGGAGCCCCCCTCTCAGAATCTACTTCTTTACAGGAAAACTTCGGTTCATTTGGGTTTCCCTCGGTACCCTTCTTTCCCCTTATATCCCTCATCACCCCTGATTTCCCTTCTTAGCTAGTTCCCCCTATGTTCATCCCTTCATTCCCCTTGTCCACTAGTTCCGGTCATCGACACCCCTGACCCTGACTCCTGCTTTACTATATAATTCTGTATGCTAGTTCCTCAGTTCAGATATCAACTTAGCTCCTTGTACACTAAGCTCTCCTGTCTGATATTGAATCTGATCTTCGGCTTATAGCCAAACCCTGTTCTTGAAATTAGGGCAGAACACTGAGTGGGCACAGCCTACAAAGTTGAAGCCAAGCCCTCAGTTCTGAACCTCAGGTTGCCTCTCGTTTAGAGCCGAGTCTCAGTACAACATACAGTCTTAACACAGGCCTGAATTGGAATGGTCATCTGAGTTGCTAGACACTTCTAAGTAATGACCCAATATCAAATAATCAAAGACATACTGACCAATATATATCTTGATTCTGATGAGGGCTTGCCAGGAGTGCCCTTGGCATGATTTATATCCAATCCATTTGGCGCCAACCAATATTTCTTCAGCTTGTTCCTGTAGCACTTGAGAAGACACCAGTGTCTACCAGGTTCTTCAGGTACACCATATTTAATATCTAGCCACTTGAACACCTGAGGAAATATTTCCCGCAGCCACCCATCCAGTCGCTTGTTGCTCAACTTGGTTCAGCACCAATAATCCCCAGCTTTTTGTGCGGTAACAGCCACAATTCCAACTGGTCCTCACAATCCCCATTGGGAGTGGCATTTTTAACTAGTTCATGATCCTCGGTAAGTCTTTGTTAACATATGCTGCAGTCACATTGAAAAAAAGAGAACTCACACTGAAGCCATCAAATACATCGTTGTCATATTCATTGAAAAAGGAACATTCATGATTAGAGTCCCTTGCATATAATGCTCTAATCAAGGTTTTATTGATGGGAATTTGAGAGATGTTCCTGATAATGAAAGTGAACAAGGTCTTTCACAACCTAAATTAATCATATATCTTTTGAGAATTCTGATTGAGCCAAGTCAAATGCCAACTGTCCAACTTTGGGAATCACAAATAGTAGTTTACATATCAATCATCTTCCAAACCCTTTCACAGGTTGTGTGTGGAATGTGTTGACATGGTTGTGTGCTTATGATGCAGCTGTAATGTGTCTTTTCACATTATATTCTAATGCATCCCATTGCATCCCTTCTGGGAAAGGTTTGTGTTTTGGCTGCATGCTGCCACATTTTGAACTGTCAGCAAAACATGATCCAAATTTGAGGGCTGAATGGTCTATCCAATAGATGATAAGTGGAAAACTATCACAAACATTATGCTTACTTGTACAAGACACAAATTTGAATATAAATGTTTTTAATCCCATGTGATAAATTATACTCTGTATTAGTTAATGAAAACAATGCCTTATTCCCTATCAGTCTCTTTCCAATGGCTGCATCTGACATTTTAGAATATATTCACTCTGAATCAACCCATTCTGTCACTTGTTTGTTGTGTTTCTTATCTTCAATGCCTGTCATATTAAATTGCTTTCCTACCATATTGCCTACTCAATTCTTCAATGCCTTGGCTTTAATATGCTTCAGTTCTTAATTTAAATCCAACTGCATCTGAGGCAAGCATTGTCTTGTCATGAGACAATTCCTTGTCATTCAAGTTTTATTGGTATATATACACCACCATGCTGTTTTATGGTTCAAAACTTTCATTGACATGATGCCTCACCCAACTCCCTGTATAACTATTGATGTTCATGCAACTGCCAATAAGTGTTACCAGTTACAATGTATCATTTACAAAACCGAAAACCATTTTATGTGCTGCTTTTTGTATAACAATTTTTTGTGGTTGCATGATGGGAAAGCTCATCAGGGATTATGTGTACCACAAGAACCCAACATTGTCAACAACAGCTTGCAATTTCTTAACAACATGAATGGTTCTCATGCTCATTTGTATATTTATCAACACATCTCTGACATATAACTTTAATAATGGGTATTGTGTCCTCATTTTATCATTAAAAATGCTTCGTATGAGTTACCTGACAATGTGGGCCACCATGGCATGTCCTGCTCACGCATCCACATCTCCCCCCCACCCAAAATAATAGGATGTGGTACTCACATGTAAACCATCTGCCTCATGCACAAAGCCAATACCCATGCAGTCATCCTCATCATACACAATGCACTCCATTATCTGATGCAGCCATCCCCCCACAGCTCCTCCACATCAACTTTGTCGATGTACTACTGGGGATGCATGAATGGTGCTGTCATCTGCATCGTACACAATGCACTCAATCATCTTAATGATAGCCTCTCTCTGGGCCTCACCTGGTTGGTGGTCACAACAATTCCCCGACTCATAGCACGAAAAAAGATAAAAGAAATAGCACCACTCTTTCCTACAACACATCCACATACTGTGGGACCTGGGTAAGTGATGGGTATGGAAAGCAAAGGGATGCCAAGCTCACATAAATGCAACCATCCTCATAGTACACAGGGCATGATCAATGATCTTGACAGTAACCTCACTATGCACTTCATGATCGTCGTCGTGATTGGCATTGCTGGGGATACAGGATTGTGACTGGGGAGCATTGAAAATGAGAGGGATATGCTGAGGTATGGTGGTTGAGAGGCTGGTATCAGCCTCATGACAGGTGAATATTCTCATCCCTTCCAGCCAGAGGAAATATGGATGAATCCATAACCTGGTGATGTAACTCGCTGATTAATATGCTACTTCTACACCTCCTCCTAGTGACCTTCCAGCATTGTGCATGCACAGAGTCATGTTTGCCTATTCACCTCTCTCATCTGTCCACACTCTTGAAACACATCACCACTACCACCCCAAGCCTGTGGTACACCATTTGTTTCACTATTTCCATGACTACCCATCTAGTCACCTCTGAAAAACTTGCACATGGCTAGCTCACTCAAGTTACTTCCTGCTGTAATATTTATTTATTTCTCCATGACACAAGTCACTGCCATAGAAGTGATCTTCCTGGATGCCATGTCTTCTTATGGGATAGAAGTCAAGTTTACATAAGGCAGGCACTGATTTTGTGTGTGTTTTAGCTGCAAGACTTAAAACAGCAATAACTCAGGGAATACTGCTCTGATTGCTTTGAAATTTTTGTACATAGCTTTATGTAGATCAAATGCAGGGCACAGAACAATAATATCAAGCCAAGTCATCCACTTTGAAATGCACACAAAAATTGGGATTTTCAAATTGCTTGATTTTCAGTGAGGTTATTACTCTGTGCCCTGCCTATGATCTACATAAAAAATTTAGAACCAATCAGAGCAGTATTCCCTGAGTTATCACTGTTTTAAGTCTTGCAGCTAAAACATGTGCAAAATCAGTGCCTGCCTTACATAGTGCAAAGTGCTGTAAAGTCAGATAGATTTAAACTGGGAGAGAGTCAGGTACTGGGGCGGTGCCCACCGCCACTATGATCAGGTTAAGCTGGGGAACCTCTGGGCAGTTCCCATGCACTAACTATACAGAAAGTCCTTGTGGAACACCACCCCCCCTTCAGAATCACCTTCTTTACAGGATGTGTTGGAGTGTGATGAGTTGAATGGAGATGGCCTATGGTGGTCGCTACATGTGTTGTACCTACAATAGGTGGGCCTTTCCCCTCACTCCCTGGGACTCCCAACCTCCTGCGTCCTCGAGTGGGCGGATGCACTACCGACAAGCTCCATGCCCCCCGGCAGCCTGGTTCCTCGAACCGTTTTCCACCCCCCTCTCTTGTGAGGCAAGGTACTCTCTCTCCCTGGTGGATGTTCGCGTTCGTGGGGGTCTGACTTCGTAAGTGTTTGGCCGCTGAGGCAGTCCAGCACGACGAGAGTGAGCACCGCAGTCAAAGAAAAGAAAGGTCCAGAGGGGTCTTCATAGTCTTGCTGCGCCGAGTCGGTTCTCGCCATTGCCCGAGCTGGTGGGATGATGGCATAAGGTTGTGGCTGTAGGCCTGGCATGTGTTTAGAGTGCATGGAATAGATCCGTTGTCGTTATCTCTTGTGTGTGTTCCTCGTGCGCATCGCATTTGCATCCCTGTCTGAGAGCATGAACTGTCTTTTTTGCTAAACAAGGGGGGGGACACATCACCGAATGTTCCTTTCAAACGTCCTGTAGCAGCCACATAGTTCAGCAATGCCAGCATTGGCTCCGGCTTCCCTAACAGCTCTCTGATGGATGTGACCTTCCTGCCCAGCTTCCTCCTCAGCCCATGTTGAGCATGCTCGTGCGCCCTGCATTCAAACAGGTAGTGGTGGGTGGTCTCATCGGCTCTGGCGCAGGCAGGGCAGAGCGGCGAGGGTGCCTGTTTGATCCTATGAAGGTGCCTGTTGAGTGGGGCGTGACCCGTCCTCAGCTGTGTGATCAGGCTGCACCGGGCCCTAGTCAGCTTGGCCGTGTCGCTGAGGTAGCTGCCGGAAGGCAGCTTGTTATCGATCTTTGAGAGCCACGCATAGCGAGGGGACTCCTGCCACGATATTCTCCATCTCTGCCTTGTTCCCACTCTGAACGCCTGTCGCACAGTCGCCAGGCTGCATGGGAGGGGCTTAGTTTCCAGAAGGGGTGGGAGAGGACTCATCTGGCTGGTGGCATCCGCTGCCACCTTCTTGGCCTCAGTGTCGGCCTCCTCATTGCCCTTAACCCCGTCATGCCCTGAGACCCAGGTTATAGCCAGGTCTGTCTTGCGTCTCCGCGCCGGTGTTGCTAGCTTGTTAGCCGCGACGTGTATCTGACTCAGGATGTGCTGACCCGGTTTCGAGTGGATGTTCCCGACCGCTTGTATCACCCCTTGGTTGTCAAGGAGGATCATGGCCGTCCCAGCACCTCTCTCACGTCTCAGCAGCTCCAGTCCAAGGAGCACCCCCACTGCCTCTGCCTCGAAGGAGGTGTGCTCGTCCAGAGGGCCCAGGTGGTATCTCAGGGTCTCCTTTCTCCTCCCCCTCCTGTACAATACGCCGCCGCGCCCACACAGCCCTCTGTACCCGAGCCATCCGTGTATATCTTGACCTGTGCCTCATTGGTTGCCTCATCTTCCCTGGACTCGTCCCTGGAGGCCGCTATCCCGGTCAGATACATCTGTGGCGCATCCGGCGTGTGCGCGAAGGGCCAGATTTCCTCGTACGCTCCAGGGGTGATGTCGAAGAGTCATGGCATGACATTCATTTGCTGCATCTCCGAAATGTGGTGATAGAACCACAGGGTTGTAAATGAACATCTCATTGGAACCCTGAGGTCATCAAATCAGAATGCCTGACCCAATCCATTTGTCAGGGGAACCATCGTCACACTGTGTGCACCCCAGTGTGATGTGCGATCAAGGCTGCCAAGCCTCTCCTACCCTTTGGCATCCTTCTGCCTTGTGTTCCAGTCATTCCCTTCCTGTTCCAGCCATCTCCAACATCATTCCTTTCTTATCTATCCTGCCCCTGTTATTGTTGGTGCAATTGCTTAGGTAACTCGGGCATTTGGTGATCAGGCTAGCATGCCCACAGCTTATAGTTGTATAGCTGGCAAAGGAGTTCCTTCGAGTTTTCTCTTTGGATCCCCCTTTGCCAGTTCGGCACTTGAGTGTAGAGCATCTGCCTAGGTTGCCCTTATACCATTGGTCTTCTGTTGTAAGAGCCCTGAATACCTATGAGTCAACCTCTGAAACAAACTCCCTCTTTTTCCACTGAAACCAATTCTTTGAATTTTCAACAGGTTCTATTGGTATTTACACTGGCTGTAGTGGTTTATATACTGAATCCCCAGTGGGTCCACCGATAGGATTCATTGGGTCAACTACCCACAGTGATCACTAGATATATGCCTCATCAGGAAAAAGGGGGAATTATTTATAGAGATCTGTAGCTCACATAGTACGCATATATATGTTGAACCCTCACACTACGATATCCATCAACATAAACTACAGAGACACTAATGAGTTATATAATCATTTATTCTCGTCCTATTCTGAATACTAACCAATCCCTAATCATACAACTGCTACGTGATCAGACAGATGTGCACCACCCTCTAAAATAGGTACCTAAACCCTTTCTTCCTCTCCACCGCCTCATCGAATGATATTCCCTCCACTATGGCATGGGTTGTTAGAAAATAAGCAAGACATTAACAAAAGACACAATCACTTACACCGTGCATACTCTTCGACCCGCTCCTTCTTCGCACCCCGAAGCACCATCATATCTTGCGCATCCAGGACACGGTTCTCGCGGATGAGTATTTGGCGAATGACTGGGGTAGGGGGTCAATAAAGATGAAGAGAGAGCGAGCAGTTAAATAGGATACGCGAAGAGGCACGTCTCAATATAATGGGGAATGCACCACTCACCAAGCGACAGCGCAGTACTAAGTGCGAGTGCACACAGCGCAATGGCCATGCTCTGGTGATATTGCGGGCCCCAATTTGCTTTCCAAATGAAGGAGCCAATCCTGGGATGGGCGCTGATGAGTGTAATGAAACGGCAATAAGCAAATGGTGACTCACAAATTGCCAATATTTCCAACTAATCAAAATAATAATCACGTAAATACAGTTGAGTAAAGACAGTTGAGAAGAAAAAGGACAAGGATCACTCACAGCCATTTGCCAGCCCGATCGCCGCCGCGCGCTTCACGGGAGGTCGGGGGATTGCCTGCGAGAGATAAGGGAATGAGAGTTTTAAAATATTGAGGATGATGGAATGAAAAAAATAAGTTCGGCTTACGTTTGAGACCCATACCATCGTTAGTGCAAACCCTTGAGGGGAAGCATTAGCATAGACGCTCCGAAAGCAGAGAGTTCAAAAAAATAATAAAACTGATTCCTTACCGGCATACCCCACCGCCATCAAAAACATGCTGAAATATCTTCCTCCAACAGCCATCGTGGATAGGGATATTATATAGCCTATCATGACGACCCACCACCAGCCTGCGATGTGGAAGAAGCGTTCTCCGGTCTTATCTGTGGATAGAGGGCGTGTTGTTGCAACAGTTCATTAGTGTGGGAAGGGGAACAAGATGGGGAGTATGGGAGTGTATGATACGAGGCAGATTGGGGCGGCGTAGGATAATTATTGCGTCAGTGATCAAGTACCCACGCACAAGACCTTGCGGACTGACCTGCGTGCAGCGCATTCACGAGACAGACGACTGCGGCGAAGATCCATGGTGGACTGTACGCAGTAGTTTCAGATATCAATCTCGAGCGGTCTAAACGCTAGACAAGACTACGTACGCGGCCATGAGCAGAGTGATTGTAGTCGAGAAGCCGAGGGTACCAGCGAGTCTGCATAATACCAAACAGATAAGACAATCCACGAATCATATCCCCATGAAAGAAGATAAAGAAGGGATGATAAGGAGACACATCAGTGACCTTCTAATTATGCACGATGACAAGCACGCACGTAGGGAAGAAATTGACAAAGCTAAGACCAAGCAACTGCGCACAAGTCATAATCATAAAAAGAAGGACTTTCACGTCCGTGATCGCCATCTTGAGTCCTGCCCATGCGCTGGCGGAACGGATCGAAACGAAGACGAAAAAAAAATACATCAGGCGACATAATCATGCCGTGGGAGGGCGAGGCACTTACGAGTCCCCGACGCCGTCATTATCGGCCTCACCTGCTTCCTCCGCGAGGCGGACCTGTGCTAGACGACTTTCGGCAGGGGAAAGCCAGCGCGTGTTGTGTGGCTGTCAATATACGGTGTTGATCACCGTTCAGCGTAAAATGCGCGGATGATGTGGTGGGTTGGACATACGTAGTCTGGAAGCACGAACCTGGATCCTTCCGTTAATAAAAAGGATCGGTGCACGAGATTTGGATGGACGTACAGGGTCATGAGGCCAACGACGACTGTGATGGCTCCCTGTGCACAGTGGTGAGTAAATCCATTAAATAATTATTCAGGCATAAGAATACTACCTCGATGAAGAACAGCCTAACAAAAATATTAGCTCAGCCCACCAAAACTACATAGAATAAGTGAAAAAAAAAAGAGTCCTTACCATCGCCATGCTCTTATCCCCCGCATTCCCTCCATATTCCCTAGGATACCCGCCGCCATCAACTACGCCACGCGAGAAAAAGCAGCGGGTCAGTCAACCAATCCCTTGCTGCACGACTACAAAATTTATTTAACGCACGCTCCCGAATGCATTTGAGATCAACAGCCCGCAGTACAGAATCGCGGAGCGGAACGCCAGTTCCTACAATGTGGCAACTGTGACGACAGCGAACAAAGGCGGGTTGACACGTGCGTACCTTGCGCGTGTACCACCGACTGAGGAGATATATTGCCCCCGGGTAGAACGCGGCCTCTGGCAGGCCAATGAACACGCGACACAACATGATGCCGGCGTAGTTGTGTGTGATCTGTTCGCTGAAGTTGAGACGCGTGCCAGTATATGTGTTATAGAAAGGACATACTCCGGTCAATGCGGAAGTTATGCCCCAGAGGATGACGCAGATGCCTAGTGAGGACGAGTGAGTGCCGAGTGGGTGGTGCAAAGCATTTTATAAGTTAAAATACCGATGTAGAGAGACGGGCTGGGCGAAGGACATGAGTATGCTGTGGAGGCTGTGGGTGCTAGAAAGCTCACCGTGTCACTTTGTTTAGTATCTACGACGCAGTGTGAGCGCGGAGCGCGAGTGAAGACAAGGACAGCGCACGAGATTAGACGGGACCTGCATGGGGCAGTAGCTGACGTATAAAATAGCCACGACAGTGTCATATTGCAGGTCTTCAATGGTAACACGTTACAGTAAGACTGAAAATACCCACATGACGATGTCTACATACCTGAAATACCCAGATCGGCTTCCATACCCTTAAGTCTAGCAGAGGTCACGGCCGTGCGATCTACAGCACACGATGAGGATTGAAGTATCAGAACTGGCACGGCGCGCGTTGACTCACCAATATAATTCATTATAAAAACGAGCGCAATCATGGGCATGAGTCGCATATCCAGCTTCCATACTAGGGCACGTTCCGCCTTCGCACGCTGGTGCGGGTCGAGAACAGTGTCGACCGTGACCTCAGCCACGCTAGTCCTCGAATCCAATTTTTTCACATCCTCAACATCGTACTGATTATTCGCCAGCATTGTCCCAGCCGTCCCCATTATTCTCGCGCTTCTGACCCATAAGTCAGTATGCAGCAATCCAAACGATGTGCATCCTGGTGCTCACCGCAACAGTGACCGTAATTGCGACTGGGAGGTGGGAATGGCAGGTACCCTGGGACGTGCTTTAAGTACCTAAATTCAGGCGAAGTGGTGCATTAGACTCGTGACCAGCCTGCTGGGCCAACTTGAACTATTACTGCTACGCAGTAAGCCCACATGACCCTGCCGGCACGCTCTGTTAGTGCATGGCGCTAAGTGTTGATGCGGTGAGAAGCACACCTGCGTGGCTTAAAAGTATCGGCTTCGTTCTGGATGTACGTAGACCTCAAAATTATCCTCGTATCCCGGGACTGGGCAGTTCTGGGAGTTGAATTCGAGCTTGAAATCAAGCTATGGGCTTACGGCATCCAGAAGTGACTCACTGATGAAGTTACCAAAGTTACGTTACTTACAATCTACCAAAATATAACTACAGGTAAGTAATATTACCGTAGTTTATCCCCGACTTCATCCGGAGGGAGGGATTTGTCGACAAGAACCGTCTTGGATATGCATGTGCCTGTGCCTGGACAGATAGTGTTCTCATGTATCCTCCATAACCTTGTCTTTCCTTCAAATTGTAATTACTGGTACTTATGAATGCCATTACATTGCCAAAAAATCATTAATCAAAGCTTGCTGTGCTAAATCTCCCCGAGTCGGGGACTGGCACTCGCGCCGCCGCGATGATTTCTACATACATACGTATTTATTCAGTAGTCCTAGAATGGTCTTGTGCTCGGCTCAGTAAAAGATTGCAATAGTATAGGAAGAGAAAAAAAGCTGAGTAGAATCACACCACTTATGACTGTCCGATTTTCTCAAGCGATCGGAGGTACGACCGTTGAATGTACTCTATCGCAGCTAGTTCCGCTCTAGGGATCGAGTAACGTATCACCGGAGTTCTGTGGGGATCGGTGTGAGGTACTAGCAGATAATACGAGCAAGAGGCGGAGGGGGCTGTCATAATGAGTAGGGAGATCGTGATCTTCTTACGGGTTGGCTATGAGAGTCGGATGGGACAGCATGCACGTCGACACCTTGCCGAACAATCGCGGTGAATGCCACGGGAAGCGAGCACGGTAGCAACAGGCCTGGCTGGAGAACTTCAACGGCAGACTCGAGCGACCTGAAGGTTCGGTAGGAACTTTGATTTCCTTCCTGATGGCATACACGCCTCGGAGAACCACAGCCAATGATAGATAGATAGGTGCAGTGGTACTAAGTACGCCCAATACTGGGAGACATCGCTTTTATCATGAAGATGATTTTTCTCCGTCTCAGCATTCACGTCAAACAACCTACTAACCCGCAAATTGTCGCCACGGACGTTCACGAGGGCCGGAAACCAAGGGTAAGTACGCGTTCAATGTGTGTGAGACCGACGTCTGTTAGATCAGCCGTGAAGCAAAGCGGCCAAAGGCAATGGCTGTGTGGGATTATGGGTAGCCGACTGGTCACAGTCACATACTAGTAGCGCGGCCTTTGAAAGCACTGTTGACAGAGCACTGCGTGAGACACAAAGGAGGGAGACAAGAAGGGTGCTATTATAAGTGTAGATTCCCATGAGATCCACGACTGCATCTCATACTTGCTGCGCCTATGAGGACGTATTCTTAGTCGCCGTCTTTTCCACGCCACCCTTTGTCTAGCACTCACCTCGCCCTTGCGGGCGTGTCTTATCCTCTCCACAGCGTCCACCACCAACAAAGCGTAGTCGACGGCGGTTGCTTTATGAGTTGCCTTCTTCAGCGCTGACCTCATTTTCCGGGGGCCACCTGAAAAACATGGACCTACACAGTCAACTATGACAGCCATTGTTGAACCTTATTCGTGTACTAGCCAATAGACCCGTGCTTCGCACCGGGTTAGTTAAGTAAGGTTAACATCTCACAGGGGTAGTCAATAGTATTACAGAATTATTTGGTGAAATGAAACTACATATTTAATCAGGCTTTAGCAGCACCTGTTTGTATACAATATTAGATGTTGTGTTCCCTTCCCTAAAGAACATGGACTCTGTTACAATTAGTGCAACATAAAACTGTCCATGTGAAAATACTGCATATCGCAAGTCAATTCCTACTGTGGCCCTGCGCTGCACACCAGGATGTGGCACAGCACTGGGTAGGGACTGCCAGGGACCCATTGGATGTGAATGCACTGGGACCACTGCTAGGGTGGATACCTGTGGCTAGGTCAAACACATTGGGTAAATAAAACTTGGGATAAGTAAAATTATTTGGATAAGTAAAACACATCTTATCACAATTGAAAGTAGCTCTAAGTAATGCATCAGGGTAGATAATGTCTCCACCCATTTCTCCCATGTCTGTGTGCCCCTCATGGGTAGCATGTCCCTATGTATGGCATGTGTTCCCGGAGTGTAGTGTGTCCTGCAAGTATAGTGTGCGTAGCATGTGTTATGACTGTGCATTTCCGACTTCCAACACTCAGTTCCACTCACATTCCAACCTTCTGATAATTCCAACATGACACCAATTGTTTTATTCCTTTGTTCTTTCGACTCTATTACTCGAACCCACCGGACTCGCCTCGCAGCACAGCAAGACCATCTGTCCGGCCCCTTTGGAGTCTCATTGTTTCTTTATCTCAGATATACTTTCCGACCCCTTGTTCTTTTGCCATCGTTCTACCCTACCCTGCACTCCCCTTGTAGTCCCCTTGTTCCCAATTAGTTAATTATCCTGTATGTCTATCTGACTTCCGCTCCCTCCAGAATTTGCTTAGTACCACACCATTACATGTTGTCTCAGCTCTTTGTATAAAAGCCCCTCATGTATGCTCATTATTCTGCAATCAGATAATTGCCTTCGATATGTGATTTCCTTCGCTGTATCTCCTGTTCTTAGCACAGTGAGTTTTGCAAGACCTCTGTCTCTCCGCCTCCCACCTTCCACCTTCTGACTCAGTTTCCGACTCAAGTTCTGACTTCTGTTTAGTTCGATACATTCCGACTTCTGACTCATGATCCGAAATACTTAGGACGATAGTTCATTGGGGGTGCAACATATAAGTTGAAGCTGTTGTCCTTTCTAGTTCCAACTTGTGGAAATCTTGATACATACCAGCATGTCACCATGCATAGCATGTCCCCCAAGTGTAGCATGTTCCCCATGTGTAGTGTGTTCCCCATGTGTAAAGTGTCCCCCATGTGTAGTGTGTCTCCCAAGTATATCATATGTATTATGTCCCTTGTGTGTAGCATGTCCCCATGTGTAGCATATCCCCCATGCATAGCATGTCCCCAAGTATATCATGTGTAGCATGTCCCTTGAGTGTAGCATGTCACCCAAGTATAGTGTGCATAGCATGTCCCTTGTTTGTAGTATGTCCCCATATGTAATATAACTCTAAGAGCCTAAAAGCGAACTTATTGTAGGTGCAGAGAAAATAAATAAATGTTAGAGGGTTTACAATGGATAATAGAGAAATAGACTTATCTTTTGCAAGCAGAGGCTGTTGTCATTAATTTTTAGCAAAGTCAAAGAAATTTTTTGATATCTATTTTGACAAATATACAGTATATATATACATAAAAAAAAATAAAAAAAAAAATAACATAACAATTAAAAAAAAGAGAATATGATCCTAATAAATATAAAAAAGAAGCAGATATGAGAGCAAGAAACATACCACTTGCAACCATGACACACAGGAATGGTGGGAGCTCTGAACCTGCGCTAGAAAAAAAATAAAAATAAAAAAAGAGGATAAAAAGTGAAAAATTGTTGCAAGACAGAAAAAAACACAGACCTGAGGCAGTGATAATGATCAAGAAAGGTGGGAGGCAATAAGAGAAGCAGATTAGGCTGGAAAGAAATCAAAAAGTGGTTAAAAAAGCGAAAATGTTGGTAGAAATACCATGGAGAGAAGCTGATCCTAATAAATGTCAAAACAACACAAATATGATAGCAGGACACACCAGATGCAGCAATAGCAGACAGGAAAGGTGGGAAGCACTGAGAGGAGGAACCTGGGCTGAAAATATGGCAAAAAGAGGATAAAAAAGCGAAAATTAGTGGAAGAAATGACAGATATGATAAGGAAAGAACACACAGGAGGCAGTAGTGATGTCCAAGAAAGGTGGAGGCTGTAGGAGGAGAACGCGTAAGCCAGGGGCAAACCGCGTCACCCCGTGTCACCCCATTGTGACATATATGCGCAGTTTCATTGTTCCACTTGTTATTGTCCTATGTGCCTATTGTAGTTCAGATTCCACTGTTCTTCTTTACTATAAAGTAGGTAGCTAGAAGCCCTTCTTCCTCAGTACTTTGCACTTGCGCAACTACTGAGGTAAGATATTCGGTATATTTCTCATGTTCATTTTACTTATACGCTTGTATAGAATACTCGCATAGGTAACCTTATTGAGTACTTTGCACTCGCGCAACTACTGAGAATACTCGCATAGATAAATATATTTATAACCAAAGTCTTACAGAGGCAATCAGAGGAGCAACCTAAGCTGAAAAGAAGTCAAAAAGCGATTAAAAAAGCGAAAATTATAGCAAGAAATAGCAATATTTACCATGGAGAGAAGCTGATTCTAATAAATATCAAACCAGGATAGCAAGACACATACCAGATGCAGCAATATCAGACAGGCAAGGTGGGAGGCATTGAGAGAGGGGCTGAAAAGAAGACAAAAAGGGGATAAAAAAGCGAAATTTATTGGAAGAAATGATAGTTATGATAGGAAAAAACACACCAGAGCCAGTAATTACCATCCAGAAAGGTGGGAGGCAATGAGAGGAGCAGCCTAGGGTGAAAAGAAGTGAAAAGAGGATAAAAAAGCGAAAATATTAACAATAGTTACGTGAGGGGGCTGTAGAGAGATAGACAGCCCTAATAACAGACACAGAGAGAGCCAGACACAGAGAGAGCTAGTAGCAGACAGAGAGAGCCAGCAGCAGACAAAGATCCAGCAGCAGACACAGAGATCCAGCAGCAGACACAGAGATCCAGCAGCAGAACAGATCCAGCAGCAGACAGACAGATCCAGCAGGCACAGAGACAGTGGGCAGGAGATCCAGAGGTTGCCAGCAGTTGAGCCAGAGGAAATGCCAACAGGAGGATTGAGGGAAGGTGGGTGCGCGCACAGTAGTGTTGGACGCAAACAGGTCACATGACCAGAAACACTGCTTGGTCGCTCGCGGCTGCGCCGCTCGCGTTCAAACTCAGCAAATTACATAACATTATTATGTAAAACACCCACAACCACCCTCCCAGCAACTTTATACTATAGACTAGGTGGATACCCGCGCTTCGCGCGGGGGTGCAAGTCAAACGCCTCGGTAAGGTCAAACACATCAGCAAAGTCAAACACCTTGGGTAAATCAAACTTGGGATAAGTCAAACACATTCAGATAAGTAAAATGCATCTTATTGATTAAAAGTAGCTCTAAGTAACACATTGAGGTAGGTAATGTTATGACCATGCTGCTTGACCAACTCTGGTACCTCTGCACCTCCTCTGACTCTATTCCGCAATGTCCACACTTCGACCTTTTGATCTCCTTGTTCTTTCCTATTCACATACTTCCCCTTATGACTCTATTCACCAGCCTTCCTTACTTAACCCTTAACATAGCAATTCCGGAGCATCAGGAGTTCCATTTGTTCCGCTATCAATTCCCTAGGTGGGTACCCACACTTCGCATGGGGGTGCAAGTCAAATGCATCGGTAAGGTCAAACGCATTGGGTGAATCAAACTTGGGATAAGTCAAACACATTCGGATAAGAAAATTTCATTCAGATAAGTAAAACCCTTCTTATTGATTGAAAGTAACTCTAAATAACACATCAAGGTAGGTATTGTTATGACCATGCTCAACCAACTCCGGTACCCCCGCACCTCTGACTCTATTCCACAATGTCTGCACTTCAACCTTGTGATCCCCTTGTTCTTCACATATTTCCCCTAATGACTCTTTTCACCAGCATTCCATACTTGACCCTCAGCACAGCAAGTCCAGAGCGTCAGGAGTTCCATTTGTTCCGCTACCAATTAGACCCTTGGTCTCTTGCCTATTGTTCTTAGTTCTACACTGCACCCCCTTGTAGTTCCTCTTGTTTCGCATTAGGTACTTTTATTCTAGTTACTTGCACTGGAATTGCTTACCTCTACCTTCTGACATGTTGTCTCAGCTCTTTGTATAAAACCCAGTCATGTGTGCCTCTGTTCAGCAATCAGATAATCGACTTTGATATGTCACTCCCTTTGCACTGTCTCCGGTTCTTAGACCTGCAAGGCCTCTGTCTCTCTGACCTCCGTCTTCCAACTTGATTTCTCATATCCAACTTAACTCAATTCTTGAACCCTTACTACTTCAGTTACAATACTCAACCTCTTCCAACTTCCAATCTCAGATCTCCAAAATACTTAGGATGATAGTTGGGGGTGCAACATATAAGTTGGAGCTGCAGTCCTTTTAGATCCAAACCTGATACATAACAGGTAATGACTCTACACATTTCTCCCATGTCTCATGTCCCCTACCTCACATGTAGTGTGTCCTTGCCTGTAGTGTGTCATCACACTTTATCTGTCCTCACACGTATTGCATCCTCACATGTGGCATGTCCCCACACGTAGTGTGCGTAGTGTGTCTCCACATGTAGCATGTCTCCATATGTAGTGTGTCCCCACATGCAGTACAGTGTGCATGGCATGTCCCACATGCATAACATGTCCCTCAAGTATTCTGTGTGTAGCATGTCCCTGGTTTGTAGCATGTGCCCAAACATAGCGTGTCCCTAAATTATAGCATGTGTGTCCCCCATGCATAGCGTGTCCACATGTGTAGCATGTCCCTACATGTAGTGTGTGTAGCGTGTCCCCCAAGTATAGCTTGTGTAGAATGTCCCTTGTTTGTAGTGTTTTCCCCTGTAGTGTGTCCCTTGTTTGTACCATGTCCCCAAGCATAGTGTGTCCCCACATATAGTGTGCACATCCCCATGCATAGCATGTGTGTCCCCATGCATAACATGCGTGTCTCCACGCATAACATGAGTGTCCCCAAGTATAGTGTGTGTGTCTCCACGCATAACATGGGTGTCCCCAAGCATAGTGTGCGTGTCCCCAAGCATAGCGTGCGTGTCCCCAAGCATAGTGTGCGTGTCCCCACGCATAACATGAGTGTCTCCATGCATACCATGAGTGTCTCCACACATAGCATGCGTGTCCCCAAGCATAGCATGTGTGTCGCATCCCATGCATGTCTCCACGCATATGCGTGTCCCCATGCATAGTGTGTGTAGCATGCCCCTCAAGTATAGCATGCATAGCATGTCCCAATGGCATGTGTAGCATATCCCCAAGGGCCTCAAAGTGAAGCAAGCAGAGGCTGTTACTACTTATTAACTTTTAGCAAGCTCAGGGACATGTATCAATATCTATTGTGTGACATATACAGACATAAATAAAATAGTCAAGGAATCTATATTTAAGCAGCTCCTGTCATTAATTTTTAGCAAAGTCAGGATTATCTATTTTTCGAAAAAATGTCAAGAAAATGTCCAGTACATGTAAGCTGAAGCTGTTATTAATTTTAGCAAAGTTAGGATTATCTATTTTTCGAAAAATGTCAAGAAAATGCACTGTACATTTAACCTGGAGCTGTTGTCAATTTTCACAAAGTCAGGATAATTTATTGATATCTATTTGCGAAAAAATGTCAAAAAAGTACAGTACATTGAAGCAGAAGCTGTTATTAATGCCCAGCCAAAGCCAGAGAAGCCCAGAGACTGACAGAGAAACCCAGAGCCCAGCCAAAGCCATAGTAAGCCAGCCACCAGTATAGCCAGAGAGGAGTGGCTGGTAAGCAGCTTTACAGTAAATAAAACAATAAAACAAACCACATTTAAAAGCAGAATCTATTGTCATTAATTTTAGAGGGAACTTATTGATGTCTATTTTCGAAAAAACCCTGAAAAATATTGATATTAAAATACTTTTTTTTCAGCAGTCTTTGGATTTTATTTAAATCTATTTTCGAAAAAAATAACAAAAATATAAAGCACATGTGAATGCAATATGATAAAAAAAAACGAACCAATAAAATTATAAACACAAATCAAATAAAATACATTGGAATGCATTAAAAAAGAGATATTACTTACCAATTACCAATAGATAGCCAGCCAAGCCAATAGATAGTCAGCCAACCAAAGCCATAGACAGCCAGCCAGCTAAAGGAGGAGACAGCAGACAGAGCTGACAGCAGACAGCACCCAGATCAGACAGAGCACAGAGCACAGAGCACAGGGCACAGAGCACATAGCGGACAGCAGACAGAGGAATTGCCGGTTGGGCAGGTTCCTGGCGTTATGTCCTTACCG
Source organism: Gautieria morchelliformis (assembly GCA_015179125.1). Taxonomy (NCBI): domain Eukaryota; kingdom Fungi; phylum Basidiomycota; class Agaricomycetes; order Gomphales; family Gomphaceae; genus Gautieria; species Gautieria morchelliformis. The sequence goes on from WHVA01000322.1 coordinate 89,114, forward strand.
TTCGGCCTTTATACCGTGCGCGCGTGTCGTGCACGGACCACACTCGCGTATGCGCGCTCTGGTCACGAACGGGTCACGTGACCACTGCGCAGCGTTCTCTCGCGGATGCGCCGCTCGCCGCTGACCTAATTTGGAATGCAAACGGTCACGTGACCATGCTGCGCAGCGTTCTTGGCTCGCGGCTGCACCGCTCGCGCGCTCCGCTGACAAACTAATGACCAAGCATTGGTCAGCATTTGTCAGCGCGCCCACAACCTCCCACCTAGGCGCTTTCATATAGTGTAACTAGGTGGATACCCGCGCTTCGCGCGGGGGTGCAAGTCAAACGCCTCGGTAAGGTCAAATGCATCAGTAAGTCTAACACATCGGTAAGCCTAACATATCATGAAGGTCAAGTGCATTGGGGAAAATCAAAGCAATCAATTTGCATCAAGTAGATATCAGAAATCAAGGAGCTCTAAGTAATACATCTTTATATACAATGTTGGTTGTGTTCAAACCCTCCTCAAGCAAGACCTTCACTTTGTTCCAGCTTGTTCCCCTTGAAACACCAACATACAACTGACCATGTCCAAACACTGGATATCTCAGGTCCAGCCCAACCGTACCCAAAGACTGTCCCTGAGACTTGTTGATGGTCATTGCAAATGCCACACGCACTGGAAACTGTCTCCTCTGCAGCACAAATGGTAATTCCCCCTCTGATGGTGAAATGGTGATCCTGGGGATGAAAGCAGTATTTCCTGCACGTGGACCTGAGATGATCCTGACCTCCAACACTCTATTCCTCATCCTCACCAACCGCAACCTTGTCCATTGCATAGTCCTTGCTTCTTATCCAAATTGCGCAACATCATCAGAGGCACTCCAGGCTTGACTTCCAAGTGAGCAGGAGGAAGACTGCCCATCTCTATGGAATTCAGATACTCCACAGGATACTGCTCTGCAAAGTCGGTTTCCTTGACAGAATCTGCACAGTGGAAGACCTGAGCATCACCTGGAAACTGCCTCAACACCATGGAATTGATCTCATTGACCTCAATATTTCTGGGACAGAGGATGGCCCGCTCTAAAAAATAATTGTCCTGGGCAGGGATTGCATTGCCAATGCCATGGTATATTTCCTGGATCAGCTCTGCAATTCCAGGGCCACAAACCAAGTGTTGAGGGAGTGAGAACGTATGATCTAGTGGGAGATCCTTTCCCTGACCCACATTCTGCAGCCATTCTGCAAACCGGGCTCTGTCAGGGTCATTTCTCACCCGCATGTTCTCTGTCAGATGGACGACCTTGATCTTTGGCCACAGATATGACTTCTGAAGGGTAGCTCCCACGATATCCTCCTTGGAGCCTTTAGGGACAATTGGGAGAGTCTGCTGAAAGTCACCTCCAAAGGCGACCGTGATGCCACCAAAGGGTCTGTCAGGCTGGTCAAGGAAATCCCTCAGTGTCCTGTCAATGGCCTCTACGGCATGGCGATGCTGCATTGCAGCCTCATCCCAAATGATGAGCCTGGCCAGTCTCAGCATATCAGCCTGGTCAGAGTTCTTTTTGATGGAGGAGAGAGAGCCCTCATGGACAGGAATTGGAATTCCAAGCATGCTGTGAGAGGTTGTCCCATTAGTGAGGATAAGTGCAGCCATTGCAGATGAGGCTACAGCAAGCACAATGAGACTCTCCGCTCTACAGGAGTGGATTAGGGTGTTCCATGTGAATGATTTCCCAGCGCCCCCTGATCCAGTGACGAAAAACATTTGTCCATTAGGTTTCCCCTGAGCATCTATGTCCAGTGCCGACCGTAATATCTGATCATGCGCAGACCTTTGCCCCTCATTCAGCTTGGGAACCTCCTCATCAGCCATCTGCCTCTCTTGAACAGGGTCATAGTCCCTCTGCTCAGCTATGAACCTGTTTCCAATCAGGACCTCCCACTCGCCTACCACCCGAGGCATATCATCAAAGCTGCTCAAGGACATTCCATTACGCTGAAGGAGTTTATCCAAGAGAAAGAGGCCAAAATCATAGACCTGATCATCCCGTGGCTCCTGGATATTGTGTCTGACTTGGAGCCGATGTCTGAGATCATCACATATGTGCTCCTTGAAGGCGTCCCATAGTCTGTCAGGCTGTGAGGGAATGCAATGACCAAGGATGGTGGCAAAGAGATGTCTGAGCTGAGCGCCTGTTTTCATGCCACTGGCTTCCTGGAGACACAACCTCCACTCCTGATCATCCTCCAGAAGTCCCCTGGCAAGACAGGCCTCCTTGTAAGTAGCACATTGTATGCCATCCACCGTCCTAAGCTCCTCAAAGGATCTGGCCCCCTTGACCACCGTGAGGAGAGTGCGCAAATAAAATCTCTCTCCTGATTTTGGGCTTGCAAAGTGAAGGCGTCCAATGCTATATCCCCTTTGACGTGGTGTCCATACCCTTCCCTCTTTTTGCCAGGTAAAATGCTCAGGAAAATCCACATAGAGCACATCGCGTGCATGAGGGTAGGCAGCATTGGCCTCAAAGTAAGCCATGAGCGCTGTCTTTGACCCCTCAACCCTGTTCATGATGGTGAGCGGATCAGCATCAGGATTGAAAACGACTGATTGCTGGTCTTTTTCATGGACTGGCAGTGCCATGACTGCAGGCACCTGGGTGTGGATTTCCCGCTCCAGCAACCTCCAACAGGCCTCATGAGCACTGACATAGCGAGCGTCCAGGTACTTCTTTATCTCATCATGGTTGACACCGAACTCCATCGTGGTCCGATCGTGGCCCTTGTATAGATACTTGTGGATATACTTGACGCACCTCACACTGAAGGTGAATTCAAGGTTGATGTGACACCGGAGTTTGAGCAAGAGCAGAGCAGAGTATGGCACAACCCATCTGTTGTCCAGCATGTGACCTCTGACATTGTGCAGCCTTCCATCATTGCGACGACGATATTTTGGATATCCATCTACATTCACAATGGTCTCCTCACAGAATGGCTTTGGGAAGCCTTTCTTGCACTTGCCATTTTCCATGCAGGGTGCGTTTGGATTCATTTGTCCACAGGGACCATGTGTCATCAGCTCACAGACCAACTGGTAGAGGACAGGATGTGTCTCTGGATCAGGGAACTCTGCTGAAATCATAGAATCCACCTCATGTGGATGTTTGACCTTGGACTCCCTATCGAACCAGGTAAGCAGGTGCATGTGTGGGAGCCCCCTCTTCTGGAATTCAATAGTGTGAACGCAAGCGACAGTTTCTCCAAAGATCCTGTCCTTGACGATCAAGTCAATGAGGTATTTCTTTTTGAGGTGAAACACCCGCGACACCAGGTCAGGTCTGTCCTGAGCAGTTTGTCCAGGGAGCAACTCGGCCACTATCTCATCCCACTTTGGATTGGCAGTCATGGTAATAAATAAATCAGGGGACCCTTCTTTGTTGTAATGGCCAGGGAGTTCTGGCAGTTTTGATTCATGTCCCGTGTACTTCCTTGAAATGTCGCAGGCAGAATGACTTTTATGCCCAAGCTGTTTGCATCTCCAATGTCATTGTCCAAGCCTCCATATGAATCTACCATCTGGTTATACTGCTCAGCACACAGAGTGTGTTGATTGGCCCTGATCCACCTCAGTCTGCTTTGGTCTGCAGCAGCCCAGGAGTCTACAATGTACTGCTGGAACAATTTGCCACCACGCAGGAGTGTTGTAGGTTCTCTCTCTCTCTGGAACAGACGATATGCATGGTACTGTATTTGGGTGACCTGTCTCCGTCTGTTTGGATTGGGATTGGCCTGCCGAGCACGCTCTGGCTCATGATAAGGAATACCTGGTTCCCATCCCAACTCTCCCTTGGGAAAGAGCAAGACATAGTGCAGCGAGGCATAGTTTGCATTGGTATCCAATACCCTTCTGAAAGGTCCACCTCTGAGCTGGACAATAATATCCCTAGGTCCAGGGTCGATGCCATCTCCAGGAAGAACGACTGCAATCTCATCTGCAGTTGGGACATTATATCTCCTAGGATCCCTGTGTGCCCTGTACGTGAGCCTTGCCTGGATGTCACCATTCTGTTCTTGAGCTCTGAGCCTCTCAGCTGCTTGTTTATATGTGCGCACATGAGGATTGCATAGCAGGAGCATTTCCTGCAAGTCTCCCATGATAGTTGGAGACAGACGCTCGTTACGATTTTTTCTCTTTGCCAAAGCCAGTGCAGGATCATATATGTAAAGCTGGGCATACTTTGGATCGTCTTCATTGTCAGGGAGGAGAGAGCCATGGAGATGATACAGTTCACCCTGTAGCTTGAGGACATATGGACCACGACCCTCCCGAAGCAAATCTTGGTCAAAGTCGGCCCCCACAGAAGTGAATGCAAATGCAGCATTATACTGCCTGATATTCTGGCGAAATCCTTTTGCCTCAGGGTCCTGGCCTTCTAAGAGCTGTTTCAATGGCTGAGGGGGCTCTGGCAGGTCTTCCAGCTGCACCTTTACTTCCATACAGCAATCACCAAATCTGGGCCGCACATTTGAGGATTTCTGCAGACGTTCTTCCCTCCAGTGTAATGCTCCACAGTCAGGGCAGGGAATAACCATGGGACCCAAATCATGACGCTGGACATCTGCCTCAATTATTCTAGAGCGACCAAGTGGAAGAGGAGGAGGAGGTCGCTGAGGACGCTGCTGAGGTACAGGGAGCGGCTGAGGAGGTGCAGGGAGCAGCTGAGGAGGTTCAGGGAGTGGCTGGGGAGGCTGAGGAGGTGCAGGGAGCGGCTGAGGAGGTGCAGGGAGTCGCTGAAGAGGCCGCAAAAGTGCAGGGAGTAGCGGCGGCATTGGTCTTATTGCATTGGCCTGAGCACGCAATGCTGCCACTCCTGCAGAACCTACTACAGGAGGTCTAGGAGCTGGTTGTACAGGTGCTTGCCTGTGTCTTCCCAAGGGCTGTGCTGGGATAGGCTGTATCCCAGCAGCCTGAGCACGCAAATCTGCCACCGCTGTAGAGCCTACCACTGGATGTCAAATTCCAGCTGCCTGAGCACGCAACTGAGCAATAGCCGCTGAACCTGAACCTACTACGGGAGCAGGCTGTACAGGGTCTGGCCTATTTCTTCTCAGGGGCTGTAATGGTGGGATTGTTAGCAACTAGGGGCTATGGCAGGGAAGGTTCGGTAGAGTTCTTAGAAAGCTAGAATCAAATATACTCTCTCAGTGAATTTATTGTCACTGATGTATTAATACAATACCTAGAATCAAATATACTACATGATTTTCAGTCAACATGCTATGTAAATATGAAAGATACTACTCGCCTCTCTCAGTGAATTTATTGTCACTGAGAGAGGAGTGTAATCCTGTCTCAGAAGGCATATACTTGCACCCGGCCCTTTAGCGCCCAAGGGCTCGCGCGTCGAAGTCGTTTCAAACTCCGCTGGGTGCAGCCGCCTGTGAAAGTAGAAATAACAGAATGAAATGGAGAGATAGAGAGTGACTAGAAAATTTCGAAAATAAGCAGAGAAATGGATGCATGGTACAAGAACAGTATGAGAAAATATTGAAACACCACACAATAAATTGAATATATTATGCTTGATTTTGGTGCAGGAGCATAAATGCACCCAACAGGGATAACTGCTAACTGTGCACAAAGGGCTGCCACCTGCTCTCCAGGACTGAGATTAGGAGGACGCGATGGTCCTGCAAGCATAGGAGGACGTGATGGCCCGGCCACAGGTTGTTGAAAAGGATCAGCGACATTGCTTCTAGGAGGAGGGTGGGGGATGGCAAAAGGCTGTGGTGGAGGGGGTGGCTGGTCCTGAGCTCTGACAGCAGCAGCAGCAAGTGCACGCGCTCTCCGATCAGTGGGCGACGTCATATGACCCTCCTGCTCCTCCCTCGCCCTTTCACGCTCCTGCTGACGATTTCTCTCTGGAGTAGATGGATCCCTGAGAAATGCAGGCATAAGCTTAGGGGAACAATCAAGCTACCACAATTCAACTTACATTTGCAAGCAGATGCAGCTGTTGTTAATTTTTCTTGGGCAAAGTCAGGGGAATTTATTAATTTCTAATTAAAATAAAATAAATAAATGTCAGATGGCTCACACCAGAGCACAGAGAAATATATACGTACCAAGGATGGGACTGAGAATTTGTTTGTTAGGCAAAGTCAAGGGAATTTATGATTTTCTATTTAAAATAAAATAAATGTCAGATGGCTCACAGCAGACCAAAGAGAAATATATACGTACCAAGGAAGGGACGGGGAAATTGTTTGATGAAAATATCCAAGTCTTCTTCGGCTATCCAACTGGAATAATTCCAGTAAAAGGTCTTGGTCCTGGTCCTGGTCCTGGTCCTGGTCCTGGGGAGATGTCTTCTTCAGCCACCAGTAGTGCAAGCCAACACTAAGAGAACTGCAATGCAATTGTGGCTCCCTCTAAGGCAGCCTGGGATGACTACCTGGCTCCTTAGCAGAGAAAAAGCTGCCCCACTGAAGAGGTCAACCCCAATAGTTCACTGCAGAGATCTCCCTGGGAAGAGATCTTTTGTGTTCTACACTATAATCTTTTGTGTTCTACACTATAATCTTTTGTGTTCTACGCTATATAGGCTATCTATTAATTCACTCTCACGCAATTTTATTCTATCTAGTGGGCAGAGAGGAGAGGAGGGTGGTGGTGGAGTGCGCAGACGCGGCTGCACAGCGTTCTGCCAGCGCGTTCTGCCAGCTCAGCGCAGGGTTGAGCGCTGGAGCCGGAAGATCGGCGTGAACCGCCAGGAGCTCGCGGCTGCGCCGCTCGCACTCCAGGTTCACGCCGGTCTGCCGGTCACGTGACCGCTGCGCAGCGTTGGTGCTTGCAGCTGCGCTGCTCGCCGCTGACATAAGTTTTACGTAATATTATTTATAAGCGGCGCCCACAACCTCCCACCGTGCTACTTTCACCTATAGGAATGCCATTGTTCTCCTGCTCTCTTATACATCCACGACGCGCCGTCCTCATCCGCTTTCTACGACATCACACTGCCCTTCATGCCTGGACTAGCACGCAGAGCCTCCACTCATCGATCCTCTCCTACGGGCTCTGGGGCCAACCCAACCTGTTCCCCCAACGTGTGCAACCGTTCTGACAAAGTCAAGGCATTGCCCCCGCCGCCCCCTGGCATGCCTCGCAGGCCACAGGCTGACTCCATCTCAATGACCATCTGTGAGAGGTGGAAGACCGAAACACCAGAAACCCGTGCACGTCACAGCGACATCAAGGAGGTCGGGCACCAGCTCACCTACCCTGGCTACCGTTTCCAGCACATGAAGAAGGCCGACAGAGATCGTCTGCGTGCTGAAAAGCAGGCCAAGAGGGAGCGCGAGTGCGCCACGCGTAAACCACAGGCTCGAACGCGTGCCAGTGCCACCCAGGAACCCCCGCCGCTCTACACCACTGAAGCACGTTTTGGTCCCGCAGGTCCATATCCCCATATCCTCCCATGTCTGAGGCGTCTACGCCTCCAGTCGACCAATTCCTCACCCCGCTTCCCACCCCACCCGGCGCTCCAGAGACGCAACTGAACGACCAGTTCGACGCTCTCTGGCTCGAAAAACTTGGCCCGTTCCCTACTATGTCGCACATTACTAGTTCACAGGTTGGTTTATATTGTATTATTGCACCCCAAAATATTTTTTTATTAACGATGTGCATAGCAGCAAACCCGACAGTCCCGATTGATGACCCCGAGGGTTTCAACCTCGGCGATATCGACTTTGGGGGGTTATTCGATGGCTCTCGCGAGATCGAAGTCTTGTTTGGCGCCAACATGCTATCGTTCAGCGACATTCACCAACTCAAGGCATTTACAGTCTCCTGAGCAATCCCCAGTACCACCATCGCAAGCGCGAGCCGGTAGATGCGTGCCAACGAGGACGCTAGAGTCCCGTTGACGGTTTCCAGCATCAACCGCACCCGGCAGTCTCGAAGACTTGCAAGGGTATTCTATGAGCTGTTTTGTGGACATGCAGGCGCTGCAAGGGGACGAGGTATTCGCACAGATAACGAACGTGGCCATTTCTGAGCTTGACGGGTGTGTACGCCCTATGCCCCGCTGGCGGGTGCAGCGAACTCATCGATTGGACAGACTGGTGGCACATTAGGGCCTGGCAGCTGTGGGCTCTATATTCCCAAGTGGCTCATGTTCATCCCTCCGTTTTCTCTGTTTGGTATCGGCCTGGAATTCCCATCGCTTCATATCATGGCAAATCCTTTTCTTCTCGGCTTACACACCCACGGATATGTCTTTTGTCCTTCGCGTAGCTTCTTCATCATGCCAATAAATTGCGGTTTAAATCTCTGATTTTCACGCAGCTAATCAACGAGAGTCATGCGCTGACCTCTCATCTCGCCTTCGTGAACCGTCCGCGGTTGGCTAGGCACCAGCTCGTGCGCTGACAGCCTCAGGGCAGCCCGCAGAGCGAGTAATACTTGTCTCATCATCATCTCCTAAACGTCTTAACTTGTATAAGTAAAATGAAACTCGTGTTATCTCCCAAGCGTTCTTCCCACTGACAGGGCAGTTTTTGTCTATAAAACCTGCCTATCGAGTACAGCCATCGTATCTCAACCACTGGGAACATCGAAAACCATATACTATATCATCCACTATCTCCGAAGCTCCAATCCAAGCTCACATCTTCGAATCTGACCTTGCACATAAATGTAATGATGAACCTGCCATAGGTTCAGAAACACATCTACTTACAAAGGTTCAGCCATGGTTTCTGAAGCACTTCCACCAATTCTGCCCACTTTGTCACTTCCACTTTCAGAACAATGTTGGAAGTGAAGCAGATCACATAGTACGTGGCATCCAGGGTCAGTAAAGGGATGGGGAGTTCAGGGGAGGGCAGGGTTGCTGGTGAGTACAGAGCAATGGCGCTGGCTGCAGTTGAGGATGGTATAATATGGGCTCGCTGGCAGAGGGGATCCTTAGACTTTTCTCTTTGGATTTCCTTTGTCAGGTGAGATTCCCTCTTAGTGTATTTTCTTATTTATTTATATACTTTGGATTTCCCCTCTGTCAGCTCACATGACTGTGTGATCTCTGCAATGTGCCAGGGTTTCCCATACAGCAGAAAAGTCTCACTATAGAGGACCAGCAGTTGTACTGCATGTTGCATGCCACCATAGGTGCATTCAGAATCAGAGATAGTGACTTTGAGTCTACAACCTCTTCCATGCACACTGCATATGACAGCTGCTCTTCTTTCATTGACCTCCCCCACTGGAACACCCATCCCATACTTTTCCAAATTCTGAGATGGATCCAGAAGATTGCCTCCAGAATATGGAAGAGGAGTTGATGCAATACTGGTTAAATACCAACGTGGTTGAAGCGAGTTACTAGCTATTTTGAATAAGTTAGATGTACCACACAATAGTGAAAACACAATAGAGATAAGCTGAGTTTTGGAAGAGTAGAACCGGTGGAGATAGCAGTGGCGGGGTGGAAGAGAGATGGCTGCAAAGCTGGTGAACCCACAACTCCAGCAGACTTCAACATAGATTGGGAAAAAGGGCACATGTTTTTCAACATGCGCTGCATCTACTTCACAATTGTCAGGGACTTTTTCTGAAGGACCAGGCCCACATCATTGGGCACTGTGTAAATAACCCATTTACACACACTTCTCCTATCAATGTGTAGCACTAGTAGCTTATTTAATGCCAGTGGGCCAGTATGGACCCACTGTATAGTTCTTGCATGGGAACCACACAGCAGTTTCCCATCTTAACCTTACCTTCTAACTGTCACTATGTAGCATCCAGAATACCACACATTGGTCAAGTTCTGTCTGCCCTTGTGATACACAAGGTCATAAGGTCAACATCTTTACACCTTTTTGAACTCTCCTGCAGTTGTTTGCCACACAAACAACTGATTGTGGATTTGGTGCAATCTTGAAAAAGATCACTACATCAACAATCATACATCGGAGACCCTCCAGTAGATCCCTCTACTGTCGATTGTATGCCCACTATGATCCCACACAATCAAAGGTGGATGCGAGCTAGCAGCTCATGGCCCCAGCCCCAAGTGCAGCCTAGCAATGCAACGGCTGATGCTACCCTGGACTCAGAGCCCAGGGAATTGGAAGACAGCAAGGTCATTGACCCCTCCGTGCTCATTCCCCCAATAGAGGATAAGGAAGCCCCCAACCATGTGTCTCCAAGTGTGGTCAAGGATGAGGTGCTGCCAGGCAACATACCAGTGTCCCCACCCCAAGCCCCCTTGCTGGTAGACAAAGGCAAGAGGCCAGAAGCCTCCCCATCATCTGACTGGAGGAGATCCAGATTGGACTATAAATCAAATTCAAGACAACGCTCAAGGAGTCGATCAACCATTGTTCCCTTTCAGGAACAACATAGCAAAAGATGAGCACCTGATGATAGTCAGAGCTCTGAGTACTCAAGCTCAAGTCAAAAGAGCCCGAGAACACATGCTGTAGACAATGAGACAGCGGCTGCGATGGCCAAGCAGGTGCAAGAGGCCATGCACAGGAATACCCTCACAGGCCTCAAGCACGAGCACATCATTAGGACTGAGCATGCTTTACAAGTTCAGGCCACTGTCTCAATTGTGATATATTTTATGAAATATAGACCAGCTAAGCTATATATACATATATATGACAATTCCAAACACCCATTATAGTGGTCAGCTATTTCAGAGAATTTCATGGATTCATAATGTGAGGCCTAGTCCACACCTCTGCTTGACATTCAATTCAGCTGCAATTGAGATGTTTTACAATTCTCGGGAAAAATAGATCAAGAAAACCTTGACTGTGGAATCATTTGAGAAGCTCATAAATGAAAGTGAAGATTTACTCATGGACAATGTTTCTCACCAAATCTGCCTTGTATATTATTCTACTCCCCACAAGCCTATTACACCATCTGTTGGCCATCAACTCTGTATGCAACTCTGGCGATTGGAAGAAAACAAAGCTCTTAACATGTTGCAGCAGTTTTCTCAGGTGCTTAGTGGCTTTCTAGACAAGCATGGTCCTGGGGTTTGCCTTCTATGGATCACAGATAAATTGATCAGTTCACGAGAAGTTTCCATTCTTTCCCTTGGATGTGCAGATGGAACAATCCACCGATATGAATATCATATGGTGATAATGATATTTCCTCTTTGCCCTCCTATACTTCTTGATACAGTCCTAACATTCAGGATATTCTGTGATATCATACCAGACCTGGCTGTCATGGAGAAGCAATTCAAGCTTTGGAATATGATTCTTTTTCTTGCCAAGTGGCAGCCACCACAGGACAGTTTTTAAATGTCTGGCAATTACAGGCAGATTGTCAGATTATCTTGCAACTATACGAGACTGAAATTGATGGTGTTCAATACCTTTCACTCATCAGTCAAGAAAACATTACCTATTGCTACTCATAGGGAATCATAGGGAAGTGGCTTGATTATATCTTCTTCCATTATTTGCTCAAGTGACAGTCCAATAAAGAGCACAGGATATCCTGAACATGACTGAGTTGAAAGTGGAGTTAACAAGCAATATACCTGGGTACAACTTCACATTGTCAGACCAGTTTGGGGTTGAGGCTAGCCTGACTATCTCTCAAATGGAAGTTAGTAATGAATTCACAATGTCAAGTGGTTTACTAAATTCAATGGTTGCCCTCATCATGGCCAAGGCATCTGAAGCTAAGGGTTGTAAAGAAAAGTGCTACTTCAGTATTTTCCGCCCATTTAGCTTCCCCTCTAACATGATCAATCTGGTTTCAACTTGCAGATAGGTTGGCCACAGAGTGAATGGGTTGATCAATTGGGTAGTAGAAACAACCTTGCCAGTGTCTAATTTCAAGTAATCTAACCCATCCATTACCACTGATTGCACTACCCCAAGCAGCCACTTGTCATGCAATTCTTGTTTTGTCATAGGTTTCCTGTGTCCAGTCTTTCCTGTTGGCTTGAACCTCCATGAGCATCTTGACACCTGCTAAAAGAACCTGATAAAGTATTTCTACACCCAATGTGTGGTTTGGATCCATTGGGTGACTGAACTTGCATTTGGGATGCAAAATGCCTTTCGTCATGCCATCAAGGATATAGGTGGCTATGGTGATATGCTCCACTGCAGTTTCTTTGAATGCTAATGATTTTCCCAAGAAGGTGATATGTTCTGCATGATGGGCTATATCCTCCTGATTGAAAATATCCACAACATAGACAGCAGGTGTTGGTAATCATTGATTTCCATGGCTAGCTCATAGCAGGCAACTAATTCCACCACATTGAGGAGTGCATGGAGGCTCTTCAGAGAACACCTGGCCACAACTGCTGGAATGTTGAGTTTGTTGATAGTGTTCTCAAATCAGCTGATAATATGTGAAAAAACATGTGTCTGGGTGTCCTTGCTTCTGGCAAGCCAGTTGGTATGTACACTCTGAAGTGCACGTATTGCTCTCTTCTCAGTAGTTATCACCCTGCAAGATGGCTAAGTGCATGGCAATATAGTTTAACAGGTAAGCCATACTATGATAAAACCTGCTCCACACCTGTGGTGAAATCCTGCAAGCTATTGCTTGTGGTTCCCACCTGATCAACAACAGTGTCAAGAGCATCAGCCAGAGCATCCCTGCCAGCCACATCAGACTTTCTGACCATAAGCTTGTCAGGGCTATTGCACCTCGCTTTTTGATATACAGAGCGATTACATCACACTCAACAGCTTTGTTTTGGAGTGCATCAAAAGATTTCACCTGCATGGTGGCAAGATTGGGGAAGGGAGGGGAATGTGAACATGAGACCAAGTAAGGGATAATGGACATTGGCATAGGAATGAGGTCTGTATAGATATGGGAAAGAGAGGCAAGGTGAGTATTGATGATGTGTTGTGCATGAATCCAATAGCCACTTGAAGAAGGAAGAATGTGACCAGGTACATAGCAGTCAAGCATGCCAGTGGATGTCGGACGATTCGAATGGCCTGTCCAAGGAAATACAGAAAATCCATCCCAAGTTGCTCCAAGTACTCGAATAGAGCTGTTTTGCATATGTTTATCATGTTACTAGCAGTGGGGTGTCAGAAAGCAACAAGAAGAAGTAAACATAACCTTTACGGGGGAAGCATGGTAGGGGTATTCAATTGCTATTGAATGACTGGGGGTCAGGAGAGAGGGAGAGAATCGTCATGATCTCACTTACTGGCTGGGTTTCAGGAACAGCAACATCGTCTGGGTGTGATATTTTGGTAGGGAAAAATTCAGAAGAGATGGGGTCATCTTTCATATGCATAATAACTTAGCCTTTATATGAATTTTCCCTTGTATATGACATTTTATTCGTAAACTAAGTGATTAACCAGTTGGAAGGGGTCCTCACACGATCGTATATCAATCATAACAATGGGTGGCGCACCGCTGAAGGGAACCAGCTGCACACCTTGGAATGAAAATACAAGGTGGGTCCATGTATATATTGGAATTGATAGTAATTTTGAACACAATAGAGTCAAGGTCCGCAATAGTGTACAAGGGCTACAAGGGCTGCATGGTACCATGAAAAAAAAACTATGTGTATATTGGAATTGATAGTAATTTTGAACATGTCATGGATAGAGTCGGGGTCTGCAACAGTGTACAAGGGCTACAAGGGCTGCATGGTGCACACAAAAACAATGTGTATGTTGGATTTGGTAGTAATTTTGAATATATCACAGATAGAGCTGACGTCCATGACAGTGTACAAACAAGGGCTGCATGATACCACAAAAAAACTTGGAATTGATAGTAATTTTGAACACGTCTCAGATAGAGTCGAGGTCCATGACAGTGTACAAGGGCTACAAGGGCTGCTGTCAGGGGACACCCTGTTTTCCATTTCCAGTTTCCGACACCATACCCAGTTCCGACTCCATTTCCGACTCCGGTTCCGGTTCCGATTCCATCTCTGCCTCTGCTTTCGGAAATGATTCCGCTTCTGGGAGAACTTCCACCAGTTCTGTTCGCTTTGCCAGTTCCACTCCAATTTCCGACTTCCGCTCTCGGAACAGTGTCGGAAATCAAGCGACTCGCGTAATAGGTGGCATCAAGGGTCGATCAAGGGTCAGGGAGGTCAGGGGGATGCAGGGTTGATGGCAAGTGCCAAGTGCTGTCCCTGGCTGCGCAGCGTAGTATAATACGGGCTCGCTGACATTGGGGGTCCTTAGACTTTTCTCTTTGGATTTCCCCTTGTCAGGTGAGAATCCCCTCTCTTGTATACTCTGTTGTTCATTTATACATACTTTGGATTTCCCCTTGTCAGTTGTGTGGTAGTGTGATCTCCACAACCAGCCAGGGTTGCCCTTACAGCTGCATGGTACCATGAAAAAACAATTGCACTATCTGACAGTTGCGCAGCACTGTGAGTGCAATTTATTTTAGATTAAGGTGTCAACTAGTGCCTTTTAATGAGTAGAATCTATTGCCTAGTGATTAAAATCACTGTGTTCGCCCCTCGTCTATGTGCTGACTAAGCCTTTCGAGGCGCGTCCAGCACTGATGAATGAAGGTCACGTGACCGCATCGACAGAAGAATGGTGTCGATCCAAGGGATAGTCAAATCAAAAGCGTTCGCTTTTAAGGTAGTATAGATTAAACAGTGATAGTAGACCCTCGATGAAGATTTAGAATAAACTATCAAGATCTGAACTCTGTAGCTATCAAACAAGACTACAGCAATTTCAGGAGGCAGAATAATCGATTCTGGATGATCTCGTTCATACATGTGTACTAGCTATTTATACTATGTTGGTAGTAACTACTAGTGTTCAAGATACTGGATGGATGGGTCGAAAGACTACTTGTAGCTAAGGGGTGACTAGTTTATAGTCATAAAGTCATGGGGTGATGGGGATGGTATCAGGATTGTCTGGGCTTTGGAATGGAGATCTGTACCTAGTATACAAAGCCCCTGTCCACATGATGTTAAGATAATAATCAGTCAGACGTGTCATGGGGTTCAAATAGGAAAATGAATCTGAGTTTACCCTGCACAGCATATATGCTAGGCTTGGGGATGGGGCCGCTATCTCTGTGCCCTTTCTGTGGGACAGCTGATTGAATATGTGTACTGCAGGTGACTTTCTCAGGTCGCTCCACAGCATGCTATACCCCTGTGCAATCTATTGTTCTTTGCAGCGTTTGGTGCCCGCAGCCCTCGGTGCCTATGGCCTGGCGCCTGTCGACATCATGGCCGATGCCATTGTCAAGATTGGTTTGCAAGCGTTAATATCGTGTATTAGTGAACACAGCGAATGCCTGAATAACTTGTGCGAATAAGTATGCCATTCGGCAAATAAGTGAACCGATGAATGTTCACGAAAAAAGAGGGTTTGCCCGAACGGGGCTCACCCTATCTACAGTCGTAGCGAAATAGCTCGCAGCACTTGACGACGTAACGTGCAAGATATCACGGAAGGGCTGTATAAGTTTAGATGGTCCCTTCGCTGGCAAAGGTGCTCCTTCAGAGCCCTTCGCCAACAGCTTAGAGAGTAGTTCGAAGGCTAAGGTAATGAAGATGAAGTATGAGAACTCACCAGTGATGCCTAAGTCCTTGGCTGGTTGAAGATAGAAATCTTCAAGGGAAGGCTCAAGAAGATGATCACAGCAAGGTCAAGTTTGCACAAGATGGACGACGTATGATAATTGAACTGGGGAATATACATGCGAATGTAAACTACTTATATCGAATACTCGTATGGTATCAGCGAATAGGAAAGAAGCCGTCACGAGTCAGGGTTGGATAGGGGTGCGCAGTTATGATACTAAGGAGATGGAATAAACATACAATAGAGTGAGGGAAGAATGTGAACATGAGATGACAGAGAGTAAAAGGGGGCGAAGGCACTTATGGACAAAACCATGTCTTGGGACCCGCATACATGCTACCCTGCACGGACTCTTGGTCTACTGGGTTGATTCCCGCACGACCTATGGGAGGGATGCCCTGAGAACACGCATTGGCCATACGAATGCCCAATGGGGTTGGATTAAGAAGGTGATGGGGCTAATGATGAACCATCATGCCGGGTGATTGGTATCGATCATATTTGATGGCGCGCCTGCTGGCGAAATGCGCGAGTAGCCAATAGCGGTTCGGAGGATGGGGCGAACAGCGAGTAGAGTAGACATACAGGAGGAGTGGTCGGTAGGTGCGGCGAGCTCTGACGAAGATGCTAGGGAGTGACAAGGGGGAACATGGAGGTAGCGCGGTAGGAGAAATAAACCGGTCATGACAGCCATCACTCGATAGGCGCGCCGTCCCTGATTGACCACACGTGGTCGACGCTCGAACTCCTGTATATTACCCGATCTATGGGTAATATAGCATGTCATAAATTCATGTGATCGTCGTCTGCGCCGACGTCTGTCATGAATATAATTTCTGTTTCTTTTTGATTTTTCTTTTGTTTTTCTTTCTTTCTTTATTAGTTTCTTTTTATATATAAACGATTTGAAGTGAAAATAATTGCTTTTATCACAACAATTTAAGGGACGCCAAAAACACCTTCAACTAAACACCTTCAATTAATACCTAACATTCATCCATATGTCACCTGGTGCACAAAAACTCCATTATATCCCTTACTTCTCACCTGTGGTAGATTGGCATGTGTTCAGCCCAGAACATCACAGCTTTCAGCCTCCACTCTCTCCAGGATGGGATCTGGAGCTAGACCCTTGCGATATCACTGACCCCGAAGACATACCAGAAGACACGTTACCTGCTAATGCCCCCATTTCAAATCTTCTACCCCAATGGGACAGGTGCCCAAGATCCCTGGCATTCACGTTGGAGCTGTTGATCCAGGAAACTTGAATGACCCAGTGCACTCTAGTCCCTTAGAAAGTGATTTTCATGTAGACACTATCCCCAAGCCTAATGGCATTTTGGGGAAGCCCTCAAGCGGGGGCTATTCCCTATCTAGAATTCTGGGATGGACAATTGAAGATTACAGAGCTATTCAGCTATATTTGCTGCTTGTCTTTTTATTTATTTTTCCAACCATGGGTCCAGGAATCTCTTCAAGAGCTATCCAGAAGCCACCTGGAACTTTGAATAGCTTCAAGTCTCAAGATCCAGATGTCGTTGATGATCTTTGCCATGAAGTAAATAGTCCTGCAGGACTTTGGCTCTTCATGGCTAACTGTTTCTCATTAGGCTGACCTAAAATGCTGGTTCTCAAGCAGTACATTGATTGCTGGGCAACAAATGCATTCTTTGAGATGTACTTGAAAAACACCTCAAGTCAAGCCAGACAGAGTGTTCGCACCCTTCACACTACAGATCCCTCTAAGTCTCCTGTATGTGACACGTCTTCTTGTCTCTTGATCCATAAAAGGATGTCATGCCTAAGCCTAATACTCTGTGTGTTGAACTTATTTCCAGGACCCATCATCAAGCACCAGGTCTAAATCCAAACAACCAAGCATGAAAAGGGTACGCTTGACTACGCCTACCTCTCACTGTCTCTAGCCTTGCTACACTCAGTTTACATACTGATTTGGCTATTGACGTGGGCAGCCATGCCCTTAAAAGTCTGCCTCCTTGTGAGGGTTTACATTTGTCAAGCAACCCAAAAGCAATGTAATTTTGGAATGACCTGAAATTTAGGTGTGATTAGAAGACTCTTCTTTCATGTAAGGCTGTGTGATATTGCAAAAAAAGAATCCCTGCTACTGTCGGGGTTTGGCCAAATTCCTGGTCCCACCTCGCTCTCATGTCCTCCTCTTTGCAGGTTTTCTGGACTTGCGCTGAGCTACATCACATGACAACCAGTGGCCTGTGGGGTGCTAGTTGGAAAATCCGCTATGGCGACCCCCAAAATTTGCACCAATGCCCTACATTGTATCACCCTCTGTGGCTTTGTTTTGGAGTGCATCAAAATATTTCACCTCCATGGTTGCAAGTTGGCAAAAGGAGGGAATGCAAATGTGAGACTAAGTAAGGGATAATTGGCAACTGGCATAGGAATGAGATGGGCATAGATATGGGAAAGAGAGGCAAGGTGAGTATTGATGATGTGTTGTGCATGAATGCAATGGCCACTTGAAGAATGAAGAATTTGTCCAGGTACATAGCGGTCAAGCATGCCTGTGGACATCTGATGAATGGAATGGCCTGTCTAGGGAAATACAGAAAATCCATCCCAAGTTGCTCCAGGTACTCAAACAGACCTGGTTGGACATTGTTGCATATGCTTATCATGTGACTAGTAGTGGTGTGTCAGCAAGCAACAAGAAGAAGTAAACATAACCTTTATAGGGGAAGCATAGTGGGGGTATTCATTTGCTATTAAATGACTAGGAGTCAGGGGGGAGGGAGGGAATCATCATCATCTCAGGTACTGGCCAGGGTTCAGGAGCAGCAACGTTGTATAGGTAAGACATAATAGTGGGGCAAAATTTGGAAGAGATGGGGTGACCTTTAATATGCATAATAACTTAGCCTTTATGTGAGTTATCCTTTGTATATGACATTTTATTCATAAAATAAGCAATTAACATGTAACCAGTTGAAAGGGATCCAAAAATGTACCTACACTTAAGTATATCAATCATAACAATGGGCGGCACTGAAGGGAAATGATTGGCTGCACACCTGGCATGAAAAGACAAGGTGGGTCCATGTAAGGACAACTCCACCAGCCTGAAGAATATCACACAGGGCTGAGGTGGAGGAGGTCCAAAGAGAAGAAGGTGGACCTCCTTACCTCAGCAATAAACTATATAGCTGCTGCCATGGTGATGTAATCAGACCAGCTCACTGGATGTGAACACAATGAGTAAAGCATGGTAGGGAAAAGGGGGAGATAATGGGACAACAAAGGAGGAGAGGAAACAGAGGAAATAGGAAAGGAAATAGGCGGTCCCTGACAACACCACCTCTTTACGGTACAGTGTCTTGATGTATGAACCCCTCAAGGCAGGTGAGTCCCAAGCCTGGACTTAGAGCCCAATCAGCTGCACAAGCCAGCAGCATTATGAGGCATTGTAGCAGCAATGCCGCTGGTGTGAAGTATGCTGGTTCCAAGGGTCATACAGGTCCCAAGGTGTGTTGTCTCAATGTGCTCTTCACTATCTCACTTCTCTGTTGTTACATGTTCATATCAGCAGTATATGTGTCTTGTCTATTATTATGTATCCCAGCTCCATGCCTCTGGTATCACCCAAATCCATCACAGCCCCTCTCCCATTCACTGATATGTTCCATCTCTTTGGTATAAGTAGTTTGCATTCACATGTAAATTCCCTAGTTCAACTATCATACATCTACCTTGTGCACTACCTTGCCATGTCATGATCATTGTCCTGAACCTCAGCTTCTAAACTGCTACCTCTTAGAAAGGACTGGTACTTCACTCGTGAGTCTTTGCCTTCACCACTTCACCCTGTGGGGCATCACCATGCTGCTGGTGAAGGTCTTTGAAGGAAAGCCTTCATCGACAAAAGGATAGTTTATCACCGAATGACCTTTCCATGAAGCCTCGCATGTTGCATGGTTGATCTATGTGAGGTATTGGCTTTGACTGTAGATTAGGATCCTCTACTTAGATCACCCTATCCCTTGTACATCTTTACTGGTTTGCCTGCCTTCACTGAACCATGTCCTTCACCGCACACAGCATTCAAGCATTCACTGTGTTCACACATCCATGATTCACTGACACATGATACTAAACACAAAAAAAAACAATCTTGACACCTATGCACTGCATACACAGTATCATCATCAGAGGGTCACAAGTGTGCTCATGAGTGCACAGATCCTTGAGGAGTCATGAGAAGGGCTGCGGGGTGCACATGTGGATACCATGGTGGGTGCGTGTGTGTGGCATGTGGCCTGTCCAATGTGGTGGATGGAGGGATGTGGGAGTGGAGGGCCCCCAAATTGAATGTTTGTGCTTTCCAACACCTGGTCGCCTTGATAAAACTGTCCACACACTTTCCCTCCTGCATAAGTTTCATGGCATGAGCAAGGGCATGGAGTGTGGGGCTCTCACACCCCCTTTATGGTGCACCCTCTTATGTATCTTTGTGCTGTACTCTGTGTGCTGTTGTAATGTTGCAGGTCTCTCATGTGGTCCTGCTCTTCCACAAGGACCAGGCTGTCCTTGCCTCAACACTAGCCTGTGCTACCAGGTCTGCACCTTCAGCTGCTGTCCAAGGGTGAGTGTGGCATATATGGGGTTCAACAGGCAAGCTGCAAGCTGCACATGTGGGCAGTGTCAGGGGAACTCCAGTTGCTTCCATTCACTTCCTTGAGTGTAGAGTATCTGCTTGGGTTGCCCTTATAGCATGGGCCATGCAGTGGTGGCCACTGTCCATATACAAGTGTGAATGCACGGACCCGTGAGCCCAGAGGGTGGGGGGTGTATGTGTAGTGGTGCAGGGCGTGGGTGGGTGAGCTGCACCCTATGTCACACTGTGATAGCACTACCTGCATCATAAGGGACATTCAATCACACATAACAGATTCAATTGATTGGATTCAATGGATTATTTATATGATCATGGAGCCACATGCATAAATCCTCACATCTATGATGCCAGGCTGTTCCTTGAGGGCGGAGGCCAAACTCTATGGGTGACATGTACCATTCTCATGAACACTAGACATCTCAAATACTTTTTATCCTATCTGATGTGATATACTCATTCACATATTACATTTCATCCCAAAGCTCCTATGCATTGAATTGAAGGATTTAAACAGATGGCATCTTTTGAATGGATTGATCCAACATAAGGATATCCATAGCCTCCCTTTTGGATGATATGAATGAATAAAAAGAATTGAAGGACTTGAAATATCCCTTCATACTCATATTGAGGATATTATGTACAAAGCCCTTTTCAATTGCACGCATTCTCATCAAGCAATGGAAACAATCAAATGACTCAAAACAAATCTGTCATATGCACATTGAGGACATTATCTACAAAGCACATTTCGCTTGCATGCATTCTCACAATTATGATGATCACTTGCCACCATGCCTGGTCCTGGACCTCCCCTGTGTGTTCGTCCATTTCCCTGTCTATGAAGACTTGGTTCATCAGTCAGTTTAACAAACCATTCTCTGTCAAACAACTCCGTAAGAAACAATGTGCTGGATTTATTATGGGCAGGCTCACTCCTGAGCCACTGCACCCTTCACAGAATTTTTTTTCTTCTGTATCAAATTCCATCAGCAAAATGTTGCCACCTTGTAGATAGTATTGATAATACTAACCTTTTGCCCCTCCCATGTTCTTCATTTGTACTGAGGAATATGTCAGTATTAGACTATGATCTAGTAACCAATACTGAACTCTGACCTGTTAACTTCCTTTACCTCACACTTTCTCCTCTTCTTTGGCACAGATGGGGGTGGGCTAGCCATGTCCTCTTCTTCACTTGCACTGAGGGACACATCTGTATCAGACTATGATTGCCTTGTTAAAAATACTAAATACTGACCTGTGAACTGCCTTTATGTGATGCTTCCTTCTCTTCTTCAGTGCAGAAGGGGGTGGGCTGGCTGCATCCTCTTCTTCATTTGCACTGAGGCACACATCAGTATTCGTCTAGTATTGCCTAGTAAGAAATACTGAATACTGACCTGTGAACTACCTTTACGTTACACTTCCTTCTCTTCTTTGGCATGGATGGGAGTGGGCTGGCTGTGTCCTCATTTGTCTGTGCAGAAGCGAGGCTAGCCCCTGTGTATGTAACATGCAGGATGAGGGCAGGAGGTGAGAGACTGGGAGTGTTGAGGTTAGTACAAGTGTGATTTAAAGGCTTTGACTTTACAATTGGTCTTTGTTGGCCTCTTCAATCTCCTGGGGCAATTTTAAAACAATGTACCATGGCACAGAGCCGGTCCCTGAGCCTGAGCTATCTTGGTGCTCAAGGATGTGCATATACAGGAGCTGAACATGAGCGCTGAGCATGTCAGAGGGATTGGAGAATATGATTCCCAGAGGCAAGGCATCAGGAGAGATGTAGTCAGCAGGGGACTTGGTGATCGCTGTCCATGGAATTAGGAGGATGGCATTCAGGTCCATTCCCTGATGGGTGACCTCTACAAACTGCATGTTACTATCAAAGAGAAGTGTGGTGGAAGGATCATGTATGCCAGGCATGATTGAAGTATTCTTCAAGAATGTCACTAAAGTCTTCATTGCATTAATTTTTCATATTGAGGGCTGGTGTTACGACCATGCCGCTCAACCATCTCTGCCACCTCCGGAACACCTCCGCAGCACCTCCGACTCTATTCCGCAACCTCCACAACCCACGACCTCGACCCCTTGTTCTTCAGTACCCCTGGTTGACTCTATTCACTGGCCTCTGTACTCGACCCTGAGCACAGCAAGATACCATTTCCATATTTCCTTTTGTTCCAATGCTCATTGTACTTACGCACTCTTTGTTCTTTTGCCATTGTTCTTACTCTACCCTGCACCCCCTTGTTACCCCCTTGTTCCACATTAGCTACTTACCCCGTATGTCTATCTGTTTTCCGCTCCCTCTGGAATTTGCTTAGTACTACCCTATTACCTGTTGTCTCAGCTCTTTGTATAAAACCCCTCCTGTATGTCTCCATTTCTGCAATCAGATAATCGACTTCGATATGTGAACGCCTTCACACTATCTCCTGTTCTTAGGAGGATAATCATAATGGTCATGTGATACAGCATATATGAGTATATAATATATATTATAAGAGTATTAATAACAATATATAGGAATCTATAGTAGTATTTATAAGGAGAATAATAGATGTTATTAGATGATTCTGTATATATTTAAACATCTCGAAGATATATATACATATGAGAGAGTATTAGACTACAAGATAGAGTAACAGATACTTGGAGAGATACTTGTAACAGATATGAGTAGGAGTATTAGTATGAATAGTTATAATGATATAGTGTATATTAAAAGTGGGTAGAAAAAATAAGAAGAGGCATAAAAATAAGAAGAGGCATAAAAATAAGAAGAGGCATAAAAATAAGAAGAGGCATTCTCATCAGCGGAGCCGCCGCTCGGGGAGGGACAAAAGTAAATTTATTTATATTGGCTCAGATAATACAACCTTCAGGGCTTATTGCTGAGCAATTTCTTGGAGAACTCAAGAATGCCCTCAATCAGGAGACAACCAAACACCCTGATCACCTAGATCAATATCTAGTGGAGTGTTCTGCTGTTATTAAACATTGGGATGAGCAGTTTGCAGCATGGATAGAACAAGGAAGGAAAAAAGGTGCTGAACAATGGGAAGAAGGAGCCAAAAGAGTACATGGCAAAGAAAGCACTCAGCTGGAGCAAGCTAATGTTAGCATATATCACCCATTATCTCTCTCTACCTTTAACCAATCTATTACAGGTCAGAGCTGGCAGCAAGGCTGTCAAACCAGAGAAAAGGAAAGTAACTTACTCTCCTTACTCCAGGAAGGACATGCAACAAATGAGGAAAGGAAAGGGGATGGAAAATTGATACATAAACATAGAAGAAGGAATAAACATTCCAACAGACTTAAAAAAATTGTATCAAAGTCAAATATCATACGTCTAACAGAAAAACTTGATGCACAGTCAAAAATTAACTCGCACATTGAAAGACTTGGTATTTGCCCAACCACAATCCATAACCTAACCAACTGTATCCTCCCACAAAAAGTCCTTGATACCTTATCTTTAGGAACTAAGTTTATTCCAACACCAAAACCAGAACACCAAGTTATTCATGACACTATGTCTGAATTTATCAAACAATGCAGATGGCAATGGTTATATAGGGAGGATGTTCACATTGACAACAATGTACATTCTTCTAGGATATATTAGATATCTTTTAAAAAATCAACCATAACTGAGTTCATAGTCCATCATTTTGAGCAACTTGTATATTGTGGCTATCCTAAACTTTTTTGAATGTTCTGATATTTTAAAAATATGGTTGTATGTGCTAAAACATGGTGTGTATTCAGATGACAGAGCAATCTCAGATAGGATTTGGATGACTATATATTAAAAGTATATATGAAGCTTGTTACATGTATGATGATAGAATGTAGAGGTGAGTATGGACTATATGAGTACATGTTTGAAGTATATATGGAACATGTTAGATGTACAATCACAGAATATAGAAGCAAGTATGGACAATACCTGTACTATATTATTATATATGGTTGAGAGATCTGATTAGAAGGTATGTTTAAAATAATATGCATGTATAGTACAAAGATATGTAACTATTGATGTTTAGACAATGGGGTATACACCCTTTCCTGGGGGAGCAGCAGACTGTGAGAAAGAACTTTAGGGCTAGGATTAAGCATGTCTTACAGATGCTGGCAACTGCCTCAATTGTGATATATTTTATGAAATATAGATGAGCTAAGCTATATATACATATATATGACAGTTACAACCATCCCCCTAGGAAGAACAAACTGGATCCTGAGAAAGACAAAATACCAGACTGGTGGATCAAGTCAACAAAAACCCTGTGAGAGGAGAACGCGTAAGCCAGGGGCAAACCGCGTCACCCCGTGTCACCCCATTGTGACTCAATATGCGCCGCAGTCTCATTGTTCCACTCATCTATTGTTCTACGTGCCTATTATAGTTTAGTTCCCATTGTTCTTCTACACTATATATTAGGTAGCTAGAAGCCACTCTTCCCTCAGTACTTTGCACTCGCGCAACTACTGAGGTAAGATATTCGGCATATTTCTCATGTTCACTTTACTTATACGCATGTATAGATTATTCCCATAGATATATATATATATATTTATAACCAAGTCTTACAGGTTATTGGGCCCCGCATATATCCCACTACTAGCTCGTTCCACGCCGCTCCTGCTCTGCAATGTCCACTACGACCCTCACCACAACAGACCTTCTCCCTTCCTCTGTCCCAAAACTCCTTGCTAATGGCCTGAACTGGATTGCCTTTTCGATGGGCTTCCAGGACGCTGTCGAAGCAAAAGGATTATGGGGCCATTTCGATGGCACCACAACCCAGCCAATCGTCAGCACTCCACCTACAACCGACGAGGAGGAAGCCCTTACCAAATGGGTCAAGGACGATCGAACAGCGAAGGCCCTTCTTACTCACCGAATCCCCGACTCCACTCTCATACGTGTACATGGCAAACCATCGCTGAAAGATCGTTGGGACCTCATAGTAACAGAATTCTCATCGAAGGGTGCGTTTGCACAGGCTGACTTGCATTCTCACTTCATGGAGTCGAAGTGCCCGGACAGAGGAAATGTCCGCGAATTCCTTGACGGTCTGCGTGTCAAAAAGGAGGAATTAGCAACCTTCGGAGTCGACATTGAAGAAAAAGATTACCGCTCTACAATAATAAAATCCCTCCCACCTCACCTCTCTGCCTTCGCATCAAACCTATTGGCAGGCACCAAGCTATACAGTTCGACCAAGACTATCGACCCTGACGAACTCATCACGTTAGTGTCAGAAGAGCATGAGTGACATGCCGCTCACAAGTCTCGTCGCTCTGGGCATGCCAATGGAAAAGGTGAAGAAAAGGACGAAGCTATGTTTGTAGCCGGAAATGGGAAAGGGAAGAAATTTGAGCGCAAACCGAAGGGAACTTGCTGGAATTGCGGAGACAAAGGACACTATAAAAATAAGTGTCCTAAACCTGATAAAGCGACAGGTGACAAGAAGCACGACTCACCTAGAGGTGTGGGCTCTGCCAATGTCGCTGTGGAATCCGATGATGAAGACGATGCTGCTTTCTTCGCCGATTACGACTCAGATGACGAGCTACCTCAACTGCTGACAAACTGCGAGTCTGACTCAGATGAGGACTGTGCAGGCGATTGGTTTTCTGAAGTCGACGATGACCTAGAAAATGATCGCAAGAGCAAGGAGTTGCCCATAGCTGACGAAAGTGATACCTGTTCACTTGTCAGCGTTGATCAGGAGGATGCACATGCAGTATGTGCAGAGGTCAACAGTGCAGCAGAAAACTCACCTCAGACCGAAGTCTACAACTCCGGATGCACAAGACACATAACGCCATACCGAGATGCAGTGACAAGTTATACCCCCATACCGCCAAAATCCTTCCAAGCTGCAAACAGAAAGAATTTCAACGCAGTCGGGACGGGTGAGATGAAAATTGACGTACCAAATGGAACTACGACATCTCAGCTTAATCTAACTGAGGTCTTGTACTCACCTGATGTCAGGTACACTCTTGTATCAATCGGACGGCTCGATGATGCTGGTTTCGCCGTATCATTTGCAGATGGCAAATGTGTCATACGGGATCAAGACGATCAGCTTGTTGGCACGGTCCTAAAAACCGGACATGGCCTCTACCACATTTCACATGAGCAGGAAACAGCGAACTCAGCCGAGGATGTGCTTACCCTGGACCAATTCCATCGAAGAATGGGTCATATTTCTCCTGAAATAGCCAGGAGATTAGTTACAAAGGGCTTTGTAACTGGAGTAAAGCTTGAAACCTTACCGTCAGGCGACCCCTTTTTTTGCGAATCCTGCGTATATGCAAAAGCCACACGGAAACAGTTCCCAAAGATCAGGGATGGCACAAGAGCCACGGCGTTTGGACAAGAAGTCCACAGCAATCTATGGGGACCGGCTCCAGTCACCACAAAAGCCGGGAAGTGTTACTATATCATGTTTACGGATGATATGACGCGTTTGACTCACCTTTATCTGCTGCGCTCCAAAGACGAGGCATTTAGTGCCTACAAGGAGTATGAGTCATGATGTGACGCGCAGCTGAAGGCTCGTGTCAAAACGCTCCACTCGGACAGAGGCGGTGAATATCTGGGAAAAGAATTCACAGTTCATTTGAAGTCGAAAGGAACCACACAAAAACTTACCATGCATGACACACCCCAGCAAAACGGCGTGGCCGAACGACGCAACCGCACGATAGTTGAACGTGTACGAGCCCTGCTCCACGCAAGTGGGCTTCCAAGGTTTCTGTGGGGCGAGGCGGCTCGGCATGTTGTCTGGCTGATGAACCGTACCACGACTAAAGCAGTCGATGGCAAGACCCCGCACGAAGCTGCCTTCGGTGACAAACCGAACCTTAAGCACGTTCGTGAATGGGGGGAAAGAGTGTGGATATGCACTGAAGGGGGCGACAAACTCGGCGGTCGAGTGTCTGAAGGCCGCTGGATAGGGGTTGATGAAAGGAGTAAGGGTTTCCGAATTTATTGGCCTGAAAAGAAATCTGTCACAGTGGAACGCAACGTCCACTTCGACAACAGCTCTGCATCAGTGTCAGGGGACACCCTGTTTTCCATTTCCAGTTCCGACACCACACCCAGTTCCGACTCCATTTCCGACTCCGCTTCCGGTTCCGATTCCATCTCCGCATCCGCTTTCGGGAACAATTCCGCTTCTGGGAGAACTTCCCCCAGTTCCGTTCGCCTTGCCAGTTCCACTCCAATTTCCGACTTCCGCCCCGGAACAGTGTTGGAAATCAAGCGACTCGCATAATAGGTGGCATCAAGGGTCGATCAAGGGTCAGGGGGATGCAGGGTTGATGGCGGGTGCCAAGCGTTGTCCCTGGCTGCGCAGCGTAGTATAATACGGGCTCGCTGACATTGGGGGTCCTTAGACTTTTCTCTTTGGATTTCCCCTTGTCAGGTGAGAACCCCCTCTCTTGTATGCTCTGTTCATTTATACATACTTTGGATTTCCCCTTGTCAGTTGTGTGGTAGTGTGATCTCCACGACTAGCCAGGGTTGCCCTTACAATCAGCTTCTCGCCTCGAGGGGGAGAACTGGCAAATAATCGAGACAGAAACTAACGCACCAGTAAACAAAAACCCCTCCCCCAATGCACCGATACCCAATGCCCCGTCTGTGCCCCACACCAGCGAACCCCAGTCCGACTCCGATGCCGAGGCACCTGCCAAACGTCTGCGAAAGCCCAGTCAGCGTATTAGAGACATCCTCGAAGCGCACGGAACGTCGTCTCACCGATCATCAGATCCTGCCATACCACAAGGAGTTCAACTGCCCTCCATCTCAGAAAAGGATACACTGGAAGGGGAAGGAACCGCTGAGTGGATGCTTATCACTGATGAAGTGGACGGGTACGTACTGGTAGCAGAGACAAGCGAGGTCGAAGCAATCGAACCTCGATCCCTGGCTGAGGCAAGACGATGCCCTGACTGGCACCTATGGGAGACTGCCATTCATGAAGAATTAGCGGTACTCCGTGATGCCGGGACTTGGAGACTCACTGAGGCCCCTAACGGTGCAAACATCGTCGGGTCAAAATGGGTTTTTCGAGCAAAGAAGGACGCTGCAGGAAACATAGTCAGATATAAAGCCCGCCTTGTTGCGCAGGGCTTCTCACAGGTACCTGGCGTCGACTACTTCGACATGTTTGCCCCCGTAGTAAAACTAGCTTCGATTCGGACGGTACTGGCTTTGGCGGCTGCGAACGACATGGAGCTTCATCAGATCGATATTAAGGGTGCATACCTGAACGGTGAACTCACTGAAAAAGAAACAATATACATGTCTCAACCACCAGGGTATCCTGTGCCAAGCTCCTCGGGGAAAGTATGTCTCCTGCAAAAGACGTTGTACGGGTTAAAACAATCCGGTCGCTGTTGGTACCAAAAACTTGTTGACATTATGCTCACCAAGTTACTCTTCTCCCGCTGCGACGTAGATCAGGCCATTTTCTTTCGACGCACAAACAATGCACTCACGATCATCCTGGTACACGTGGACGATTGCACTATTGCTGCAACGTCAGAGATAGCGGTAAAGCAATTCAAGGCTGGAATCTCGAAGCATGTCGAAATCACTGACCTCAGCGAGCTGCATTGGCTATTAGGCATCGAAATAAAACAGGACAGAGAAAGACGAACCATACACCTCTCACAGCGATCCTACATAGAGTCAATTATACGAAGGTATAATTTCGAAGATCTCAAACCTGTATCGATGCCGATGGACCGTGGCCTACTCCTCTCCATGTCGCCAACCCCTAAGACCACGGCCGAATGGGCTAAAATGCGAGACATACCTTATAGAGAGGCTGTTGGATCGCTCATGTACGCCGCCCTTGGAACCTGCCCTGACATCGCCTTCGCCGTACAAGCCGTATCCAGGTATTCGACCAAGTTCGCCCCCGGTCACTGGAGTGCAGTCAAACGGATCTTTCAGTACCTGAAAGGTTCTATGAACCTATGACTGACTTACAGTCATACGAAAAATGAGTTGATTGGGTACGCTGACGCCGATGGCAGTATGGCCGAAGATAGGCACGCAATCTTGGGATACGTGTTCATCATCAATGGAGGAGCTGTATCCTGGAGCGCAAAGCGTCAGTCAATAGTATCCCTTTCCACAACGGAAAGCGAATACGTAGCTGCTGCACACGCCGCGAAAGAAGCCCTGTGGCTTCGGTCACTGATCCAGCAACTTTTCAACAAAAAGATGTTACCCACAACGTTGTTTTCCGATAATCAATCCGCCATCGCACTCGCTAAAGATCATCAGTACCACGCCAGAACAAAACACATTGACGTACGATATCATTTCATTCGGTGGATTATTGAGAAAGGCGCGATTCGTTTGGTTTATTGCCCTACCAACGACATGGTAGCAGACACGCTTACTAAAGCGTTGCCATCTGCGAAAGTGAAACATTTTGCGGTTGAGCTCGGGTTGACCACGGTTTGAGGGGGAGTGTGAGAGGAGAACGCGTAAGCCAGGGGCAAACCGCGTCACCCCGTGTCACCCCATTGTGACTCAATATGCGCTGCAGTCTCATTGTTCCACTCATCTATTGTTCTACATGCCTATTGTAGTTTAGTTCCCATTGTTCTTCTACACTATATATTAGGTAGCTAGAAGCCACTCTTCCCTCAGTACTTTGCACTCGCACAACTACTGAGGTAAGATATTCAGCATATTTCTCATGTTCACTTTACTTATACGCATGTATAGATTATTCCCATAGGTGAACTTATATAGTACTTTGCACTCACGCAACTACTGAGATTATTCCCATAGATATATATATATATTTATAACCAAGTCTTACAAACCCCACTGGTATCTAGTTCAAAACAACTAGAAAAAGGACTAAAAAACCTATATGATACACTTATAGACATCATGATTATCATAGCAGATAAAAACCTTGGATATGCCGTCACAACTACCAAATGGTATATACAAGCCTGCAAGGCACACTTAAATAATACAAACAACTATGAAGAATGTACTGAGGCATTCCTCGGGTTAGACCAAGGTCAAACAAAAATGAATGAAATCTTTCACCAAGTCAGTAAACTGACTCAAGAATACAAAGACTATCTAGAACTACCAGAAATCAAATGGATATTACAAAGGCATGAATGGAAAATCATGAGGTTTTACATCACTGCCAAAGTTCAAAAACAGCCAGTTAAAGGACGACCTATCCTACCTAGCATGACTTGGATGACTTTTCATCTATCAGAATGGATTGCAGCACAGCTGAATCCATTATCTCTTCAAACAGGAACCGTGCTAAAAGATACCAATGAGCTAATTAACATGCTTGAATCTAATATGATTAGACAACAAATTCCCATACACAGCAAAGATATACACTTTGTAACAGCTGACGTTGAAGCACTATACCCTAACATAGATATAGACAGAGGAATGCTTGCTATGCAAACCTTTCTTAGAGAAATCAACTGGGAATGTTATGCCAAAAGAGAATTTCTACTCGAAGGCTTACATCTAGTCCTAACCACAGGATATACGACATTTAATGGCTCTGTCAAAAGGCAACGAAATGGAACAGCTATGGGAAGTCCTGTTGGTCCTCCCTATGCTAATATCTTTATGCACATGCTCGAGCGAGCAACAGTTAACAAATGGAAAAGCAAAGGACTTTTATTTTACATCCGCTTCATTGATGATGTACTGGCAATCTTTAGAGTGAAGCATGACCAAATCCTCACCTTTCTAAAAGAGCTCAGTAGTATTGATCAAACAATAAAGCTTACTGCTGAAATCTCTCAACAGTCTGTTAATTTCCTTGATGTAACACTTGGGCGATATAAAAACTCAGCTGGTGTTCTAGTAAAAGTATTCCAAAAAGAACTCAATCGTTGACCTCTGGCATCGAACCGTGTCCCAGCACCATGACACTCGAGTAGCCGGGCATGCCGGGAGGTGGAAGACGTTGGAACTGGTAGCACAGAACTATTGGTGGCCACAGATGTCGAGGTATGTTGGCCAGTATGTAAGGTCCTGTGACCTCTGCCTACGCACCAAGGCCCAACGCCGACCCCCGATGGGTGAGCTGGTTCCGCTCCCAGTTCCCGAATCCTGGTGGGACACGGTTAGCATAGACTTCATCATCGAACTACCAGAATCCCATGGGTACGACGCGGTCATGTGTGTAGTGGACCTAGTGAGCAAAAGGTCCCACTTCATCCCGACCATGACCACAGTAACAGCCCTCAGGGCAGCCTGACTGTTCCTCAGGAATGTCTGGAAACTGCACGGACTCCCACGCCAGGTAGTTTCCGATCGAGGCCCCCAATTTGTGGCTGAGCTTACCTGAGAACTGTACCGTATGCTCGGGATTGGACTGGCCACAACGACCGCGTATCACCCGCAAGGGGATGGCCAGACTGAACGCGTCAACCAAGAGCTCGAACAGTACCTTCGACTCTTTGTGAACGAGAGGCAAGACGACTGGGATGAACTCCTCCAGCTCACGGAGTTCCGGTACAACAACCACGTCCACTCCTCAACCCGAGAAACCCCATTCATGCTCGACACTGGCCAGCACCCTCAGATGGGCTTCGAACCCAACCAGCTGAACTCTCGGATGGAAGCTGTGAAAAAATTCCGGGACCGAATGGAAGCCTTGCTTGTGGAAGCGCGGTCAGCACTGGTCAAAGCGAAGGATGACATGGCTCGGTATTATAACCAACGCTGAATCCCTGCCCCCGAGTACGCTGTCGGAGACCGAGTCTTCCTCGATGCAAGTGACATCCGAACCACCCGGCCCTTGGCCAAGCTAGCCCACCGATACCTCGGCCCCTTCATGGTGGTTCGGAAAGTCGGGAAGAACGCATATCGGTTGCGCCTACCTGCTTCAATGGCTCGGCTGCACCCAGTGTTCAACATTGTGAAACTCCTCCCAGCCCCGGAAGACCTGATCCCGGGCCGAAGAGCCAGGCCCCCACCACCACCCGAAATTGTGGATGGTGAGGAACATTACGTTGTTGACAAGATACTCGACAGCTGCCTCCTAGGAGGTCGCCTCCAGTTCTTAGTCAAATGGGAGCGCTACGGGTATGAGGAGAACTCGTGGGTATCTGAAGATGATGTCCATGCGCCAGCCAAAGTGCGGGAATATTACCGAACCCACCCAGGAGCACCCCGAAGGGTCAAGTCAACAGCCTTCTGTTCGATAATGTCCCATGCTTCAAGGACACAGCACTCTAGAGGCGGGGTGATGTCAGGGGAACCCCCTCCCGAGGATATTTCTAGCCTCGGCTTCGGCTCCGACCCGAGATCCGGGCCTAACCCAAACACAACCCAAGGGCCCGGCCGAGTTTCTGAAGCCTCAGCTTCGGGAATCATCCCTGAATGGTGCCAAGGTAGTGGGTTGAGACACATGTGGTAGGCGAGGGCCGCGGGGGCGTGGATGTGTGTCAGGAGTGGAGCAGACATCCCTGACTTTGATCAGGGGTGCGAGGTATATAGGTAGCGCACTGGTAGTGGAGGTCCTTAGCCTTTCCTCTTTGGATCCTCCTCTACCAGGTGAGTTGTGTGTGATATAGGTAGCTTTTATTCATATCTTTGGATCCTCCTCTACCAGGCCCCGTGAGTCCGCCATCTAGGGAGAGTTGCCCTCACAGAGTCCATCTGATCCGTGGAGTGGCACGACGGCTAGTCCGCCGGCCACACACTTTTCTTTTCTTTTTTTTCCTTCATATTACTCACTTCTGATGCCGACATCATATGCTCCCCATTCCATTCAATAGATAGAGTACGTACACACACCGCAGCAACCAGTACCACAAACCCCATAACCTAGACCTCACACACATACCCTCCCATGCCGGCTACACTTCTTCCATCCTAGCTCATTCCACGCAGTAGTTAAAAGGTTGCTGTATGTACAGTATACCACCAGTCAATTGAACTCACATCTTTCCAAGAATCTGCTTGTCTTGACGCACATATACCTGTGTATTCTCTATCAGCTTTATACACTCTCCACAGAAACCCTACAGACCCATATCTCTCGAATCCACTCTCGATTCAGCTTTACTTGAAAGCTTGAATCATTTATCTATCACACCATATCACATTTCATTTAGATACTTTGTCATGCTGCACCTCAATTTCACTTGCCATAGCTTCGTCTTCATGACCTTGTAGTACATCAGGACTTTCCATTTGACCGGCTTTGGGAATAATGGTTACAGCTTCTTGTGGGACAAGTTCTTTAGTGTGCCCAGCATCTGCATTGTGTTTATCCACATCGTATGAAGGGTTTTCTTCAATAGGAGCCTGCTCTTATGTGATAAGTGTCAAATAAAGCAGAAAATAAGGTGATGACCTTAGGATTAGAAGCAAAGGACACCTCAATGCTTGGTAGCTTGATCGTCGCATCCATAATCATGTGCGTCCGTTCAAAATCATTGTGTCCTTTGACACTCAGTGAAACGCCCTCGCATAGCTTCCCATACCAATTCATGATCCGACGGGGGTTGATACAGGTGGGCCTGGTCTGCCAGCACGTACATTTCTTCAGCTCTGAGCCCCAGTCGATTACCTAGCAGATAGTAAGCCAGAATTGCGCAACCAGGGCTGAACGCCAGGTTTGTCTGTTCCGGGTGGCCCTGAATGCCATGCATTTCTCGTAACACACATGTGAGTCTGCTAGCACAAGAGGACCCAATTATGTATGCATCCACGTTGTCTAGGTATTGAGAATGTTCTCTAAAAAAGTCAAAACTCACACCAGCATCAAGTGTGGATTGTGTGCACTTGGCTAGATGTTCATTCCATTGGTCGACTAGTCTGTTGAACGGTGTTCTTGATGGTTGCACGAGAATCTCTGCAACAGTATCAATGACTGTGCACAGATAGTCATGTGCAGCTGCCTTTGCCAGTGAGAGAATGTCTCTGATTTGGTCATCTGCTATACCTTGGGCTTCAGCAGCCTCTAGGTCATGCATGTCCAAGTTGGCAGGCCATCGTAATTTGGGGATCTATGAAAAATATATTAGGGACAGTCCAGTTCTGTAGAACATGATCCAGCACATACTTGATAGGTTTGAATCTCAGGTACAGAATTGTCAGGGGCACCCATGAGATCATGACATTTGGCGAATGTGCAAGTGAATTCATAGGTGTTTGGGAGAGGTAGAATGTCATAGAAGGACTTGGAAGGTTGCGACCTGAGAGGAAATATCGCATGCTGTGATCCGTGCTGGGAAATATAGGTCTCCTGGAGCAAGGAGCCACAATGCCCAGGCATCCATGTGAGGCACATACCTCTCTCTCACCTGGGCAGACAGAATGACATTGGTGGAGGCAGTGTTAAGGATATTGGGCACCCTCAATGTCATTTTAAACGGTTCCACCCACTCAGATATTGGGAAGGGTGCAGGGTTAGATTTGCAATGGGAGGGTGATGCATGGGGAACTGCCTGTTGATCTTGCCATTCACAAGCCAAGTGTTGTCCTATTTGGGTATGCAGACCTTCAATGTCACCAGCACTCAGCGAGTATGTAGGTGCTTCTGGATTACCACCTCTCACTAACTCCTGTGTAAACACCACTAGGTATACCCCACAGTCAGTGCTGTTTGACTGCTGGGGTAAGTGAGAAGGTAGCTTATAACCAGGTGAATATGGAGCCAAAGTGCAATTATAAGTAAGTCTTACCTCTGATTGCATATGCTCATCTGAATTCTGATGCCAAATGCCAGAAATTTCACCTCAATCTGAGCAACGTGACTCCCATGTGAGAAAGCGTAATATGCACTGGAATGTCATACAGTGAGACAAAAAAGAACATTGAGAGGGTTAGTGACACAAACCTCATAGATGTGCTTGTGAGTGAGCACGTTTCAGCTCAAGCTATCATATATATGAATCAATGAGGTTTGCATGTTAATTGCTACCAGTATCCAATGCCTTTTT
Organism: Gautieria morchelliformis; assembly: GCA_015179125.1. Classification (NCBI taxonomy): domain Eukaryota; kingdom Fungi; phylum Basidiomycota; class Agaricomycetes; order Gomphales; family Gomphaceae; genus Gautieria; species Gautieria morchelliformis. The sequence continues at coordinate 124,369 of WHVA01000322.1, forward strand.
TTAGTGATGAACCATGGAAGGAGAAGTCTTCTGTAATTAAATACATCACACTGAAACATATTTTCAAGTCAGCTGATTTACTGATAAAGGTGATAAGAGAGACCTATATCAGGTATCCAAGAGGCGAGCTTGCTTCCCTTTTTTCTTGTCCTCGCCCCTGTCCTGGTGGTCCAAATGTAGCTGTCAGAGGGGCATCACGAATGCGATCAGCAAGTATAGTGTCAAAGATATTAAGACTAGGCAGATCGGTGGTACTGGTGTGGATATCCAAGGTGTAGAGGTGAAAGTAGCTGTTGATCACTGTTTCAGAAATTTCACCCTGTGAGCGCAAAGCTTGCAGCTTGGCAGCATTGAGGGGGTAGATGCCATTGACTGTAAACTCCAACTGTTTGTAGTTGCACAGGGTCAGGAACAAGAGCTCAGTCTCATCAGAGGAGCTTCTGGTCATGTCCTGAGGGATGCACATCATATTCACTCGATCTGACTGTTTATTCTTGCGGTTGTCCAGAAATACCGAGTCGAACACATGAAAACCCCGTTCAATCCAGTTATTGACATTCCATGTACCATCACGAGTCTGTCCAATGGGGAGCCCAATGTCTGTGAAGTGTTCTGAGTCATCATACACAGTGAGCTCTTTACCACATCACATATCTTTGTTTGAAACCTCACCTATCCACTCCTCCGTGAACCAGTTATGATTGAAGTAGTCATGAACCCATGCCGATTGCTGTGTTCGGACTTGTACAGTTGACCTGGACTTACCACTTTTGCATGTGGTTGGCTTCTGAGGGCCTTCTGATAGTGAGCTCTCAGAGTCTGTGTTTGAATCAGAACCAGAAACATGCACAGGTACTTCATCATCTTGTGTCATGATTAACTTATCAACCTGTTCCAGGAATGTGTCCCTTGCAACTGGCCAAGCTTCCCAAGTTCGACAGCGCTGGAGAGCATGGAAAAATATCAGTATTTCATACTTGATCTCCTGTGAAATCCTGGGACATGTGCTCTTAGGCTTGTCATCGCCGTCCCAATGTAAGATCGTCTGGATGACATGAAACTGGCACAGTCAGATATATGCATCTGGAAATGCTGAATTTGTTATGTTTTCAGGGGCTAGTCATACATCACATGCAGTTAGTCAACTCACCTTGTTTGATGGCCTTGAGCTCAGATCTACACTTGTCAATCATGAATTTTGGGACATGCCAGCCTTCCTTGACAATGCCCTTGCAGAGCTGTGCAATTTCCACCCTGTTGGCTTCTCCAGGGTGCTCAATGCAGTTAGTATCTTCCGATGTGTGAGATTAAGATGATATGACTTTCAGGAATATACGTACCTGTGTTAATCTCTTTTGCTCATTGTCCTACTTTGACCTTGGTAGCTTCCAGGTATGTGGCTAAGGTCTGCATGCGTACATTTGCAGACAGCAATACTGATCCTACATACATCACAGTAGACGAATGCCTCCCATTAGATACAATACACCACAGCAACTCACAATGACTGACCTGGCACAAAGTGTTGATGCTGATTGACCGCAATCAGGAACGTAATGGCAGCATGGTTCTCATTTTTATTGCGCTAGCTGGTATCTGCGGCCAACCCATCATGTGTGCCATGGAGAATTAAATTCTCCAGAGTGAAACCATCTGCCATAGCACATGTGAATCAGGACTGACTATCAGGTTTTCTTGAATTATGAGGGATAAAGCTACAAATTTGGTAAAATATGTTAGGAATAACGGTTTGCGATGGATATATGCATAGGGACACACTTGTAGATCTTGTGTGGATTGCAATTCTTCAGGATTGTGACAGCAGTGTACAGATCCTGGTTGAGACATGCTTGGTGAACAACGGCAGGTAACATGTAAAGATGACGATCTTAAACCCTGTTTATCACAAGGGCAGACAGAACTTGACCAATGAGTGGTATTCTGGATGCTATGTAGTGACAGGTAAAGGTAAGATGCGATGGGGACTGCTGGCCGGTTCCCACGCATAAACTATACAGTGGGTCCCTAAGGGGCCCACTGGGATTAGGTAATAACTAGTATACATGTATGATACATAGGTTATTTACACCCTCCCCCTCTATAGACAACTATAGGGGACCAATTAGGACTCATAGAGGTCATCCATGATGGCATCCTCTAGTGATTCCGATATGATGACATCATCGTATGGGGCCGGTGGAGCATGCGACTCCTCCAGAGGCACCTCCGCATCCACGGGGGTGGTTGGGTGAGGTGGCTCTACCTCACCACTGGCGGAGGCTTCCACTTGGTTGGCGAGGCCGGTGTCCTTGCAGAGTCCTCATGTGGCTGGTCTCGAGGACTTTCTGTTGGCCCTCCCGTGCAGTGGCACTGAACACCGCGCCGGTGAGGCTGCGTTGAACATAATGTTCAATGTTCAATGTGCACCACTCGTTCACGAGTGACACTGGCATAGCGGGACAGCCATCACGCGATCTTGTTGAGCAGGATGTTGGAGCCAGCTCGGCCTCCCATGGGATATGGACCCGTGATGGATAACCGCAGGCTGGTGCTCTGCAGTGTCAGGCATTCCCTGGCATCGACGAAGCTCAACCATTGATTGGTCGTGCCGAACAAGTCAAGGAGTCTCAACTTGAGAGGTGATGTGACCCCCTTAACTCGGGGTGCGAGGGCCCTCAATCACATCCAGACGTCCATGTCATCTAGGTTGAAGGATCCATCTGCCTTGTCGTGGATGGCAGAAGGGATTCCTTCGGGGTTGTGTATCCAACCCCTTAGGATGGCGGCGATGTCGTGCGGGGTACCGCTCGCTATCACGAGACAATCCTGTTTGGGATTGCGAGCACGCTGCTCGCACTCGATGCGCTTGAACATGCCGATCATCTCACATGTGCGCAAGAATTGCGGTGTATCCTTTGCATGCGCTAGGAGCTCAACGAAGTGTGGGTCGTTGAGCAGGCAGATGTCGTACCATTGAGTACGATGCTGCTGCGCCTTTCCTACTGGCCGTGGTAGGAGGCCCATCTCGGAGATCAGCGGGTCTCCAAGTGGTATGATCACACCCTCCCCCGGGTAAGGAGGGTGAACTGTCTCCACCGGTGGCGGCAGGACCACGTGAGGCCCAATGTACTGGGCCTCGACCAACGCTACCTGCCGTTGTAGGGCAGGGTTGTTGATTGTGTGCAATGGTGATGCCGCCAGGTATGTGTAGGGGAACGGCTGTTCAACCAGCCAAGGAAGGCTGCTCAACCAGCCCTAGTCTTTTCTTTTTGTCTTGACAACATGTAAAAACACATTTGAGGAATTAACAGTATCTGTATGCTGTTAATATAACTGGGGAAAGGCTTTTCAAACATTCCTCTAGTTAACTCATATTTTTCCTTATTTTTCCAAAGTCTCCATGGCTCAAACTACCATTTTTCTGTCATTACAGAGTTGTGGATCCTCTAGCACCCACAACTCTGTTCTCGGCGCTCTATTTCAAACTCCGCCGGGCACCTCGGCGGTGGCCGCATTTTCGGACTTATGGTCACCCAAGCACCCACAAGTCCGGCAGGATGGCTCACTCAGTATTTCCAGCTGAGTCCCAAACAGTTGCTATATGCAGCCATAGCAACTGTGCAGCCTGTTTGGCTTCACCAAACAATGGGGATCATGGTCAGTCATGACAACTGGGCTGTACCAGGCTATGCCCAGCTGTGCTAAGCAGTGCTCTTAGTAATCATGGCTACAGAGCCCTAATTGGCTCAGAACTGCTTACTCAGCTTCTGAGTGCCAAATACATGGTTATCTGGAGATACAGCCTCAATGACTCAACCAATCCAGGCACAACTTGGTGAGTCAGGAGTACATGACTCAGCCAAGCTGTGCTATGACCCTTTTCAGTGAGTCATTCCTGACAAATCAAGCCCTGATTGGTAGGAAGCATGGTAGAGTCCCCCGGAAACAGCCAGTTTCTTCCAACCCTTTCTTCCATCTTCCACAAGCTTCTTCCCCCATTCCATTAATAGATAGAAGGTTCTACCTGCTTACTAAGCTCCTGTACATTACAATATAAAAGGAGGCCCTTTGCCTGCCCTTTGAGCAATCAATCTACCCATCTTCTATCCTACACAGCTTGTGTGACTTGCACATCTTATCTAAGTTCCTAACCCGAACTAGAATACTACTCTTGCTTAGAGTAACTATTCTTAGTTAAGTAGTTGCTTTACTGCTTAGCCACTTAGCCTAACACACTGGGTGAAACTCTACAGAGTGAGGTTGGCAATCGATTTTCTTGTCAATTAGCACTCCAATACCCGAGACGAGCTGTTCAGTTGATTTTCCTGTTCAGTGACTTTCACAAGTCAAGTCAAGTTGTGCGCGAAAGCCACTTCACATTACTCTCTCGTTATTGCAGTGCATTGACGTTGGTCGACCCAATCCACTTACAAACTCTCCTGCGGAGCCAATTCCCTCTTTATTAAAAGGAATACTCTTGGACCCCGATAGTGTCCTTGAACCTACACACTCTTTTAGTTTATTGTTCAATGCAGCTAAGAAACGCATTGCCTTCTACCTGTAATAACTTGGACTAGTTATTACACAGATTGCAACCAAGGTACAAATATTAAATTATTTCCGGAGTTGTGCTGCTGCATTGAATTGGTATTCTACTAGTTGTGTAAACGACACGTTCTGATAGACAGAGGCGTTAGCAATAACACCAAAGTCTTGAAGGGTTCCAAAACAGTATGCGCTGATCATGCTTTCCTTCGCAATGGCTAGAGCATTGACAGTGTTGGGGGTGTGTTACGATACGATCCGTCGTAAGGTTGACCGAGGTCGGGGACGAAACCGGAGTCAAGGTCCGAGGTTACAGGGCGAGGTTTGGATGGGGAGGTCGGAGAGGGACTTGGCTTCAGCTTATGTGCTGCGCCGACCCTACGCACGAGTCCCAACTTCGGAGGTAAACGAATAAGAGGCGAGGTTCTAGCTTAAGAGGCGAGGCGTAGAAACTAGCTAGGGATCGAAGGGACACGATAGTTGATTTTCAGACTAAGGAGTAGGAATGCATACAAGGGGGTTATATACGGACGAGGTGCAAGTCAGGGGCGAACAGATTAGTGGAGGTCAGGGCGGGGTCAGGAGACCGAGGTCAGGGCGAGGTAATATACGAATGATGCGTGATGGAGCGGAATCAGTAACTAAGGGGATACGGGCATGGGATCAAGGTCGGATATGAGTTCAAGCTTGGGATCGGGCTCGGGCACGGATAAGTATCATATGTACTCGGGCATGAATATCACAAGGCTCGGGCTCGGAAGAAGGTTCTACCGGTAAGTAGCCGGCCAAAGGCCGGGTCCTTACAGTATTCCCCCTCATGGCCGAGACCCTCGAGGCCGTAATGTGAACAGGGTTCGCCTATCCTTGAATCTAGATCTCGGTCCGATGTTAAGTAGCCGGAAAGGCGAAGCTTAAATCGTAGCCGAGGTTGGATAAAAGGGTGGGTAGGAGGCAGCGAACCCCATTGCCAACGAATATGGTGCGCCCTCAAGCCCTCTTCAACTCAGCCGTCGACGAGGACAGCACAAACAACGTGTTCGACCAGACATTGCTGTCTGCGGCGAACGGAGCCTCGGGCGAGGTTGTGCCCGAGGATCGACCCGAGGTTGGCACATTGCCAATTGATGAGACGGGGGCCATTGACATGCGGCAGCCGTGGCAGGAAGGGCCGAATGGAAAAAAGGTGAGTACCGTTGTTGGCTGGTCATGGACGCTGCTGATTTGTACAGTATAAGCGCATGTTGTTTTCATACCACCCGACTGACTTGTCCCTATACGGGTACAAGCTCGCCGACGGGGGACCCCGCGAGTGGCAGCTCGCGACCAAGGCCGAGGCGAGGTGCGCGCGCTGCGAAGAGCGCGACTATACGTGCCTTCGGGCCGTTAGTCTCGACTTCGGCCTCGCCGACCAGGGTGCTTGCGTGTGGTGCAGGACCCGTTCCTTGGGCTGTAGCATCGCCCAAGGTCGCCGCAGCAAGGCGACCCCAGGGAAAGGTCAGGTGGGTGTAGCGAGCAAGAAGCGAGCGAGGAGCGAGGAGGCCGAGGGTGAACCGAGGCCGAGGAAAGGGGCCAAGGTTCGAGACGAGGTGGATGATGATGACAACGACTCGAGCGATTGGGTCGAGCGTAACCTTGAGACGAGGGTGGAGAGGATGGAAGCGAGGCTGAGCGAGGGAAGGGAAAGGAAACAGAAGGGGCGAGGCAGAATGAGGGAAAGGAAACCGAGGTGGAGGAAACCGAGGTGGAAGGTCGGAGGGCGAAGAAGGACAAGAGGACGAAAAGATCGGAGCGGAGTGCGGAGATGAGGGAGTTGATAGCGGCTGTGAGGGATGTGGGGCAGAAAGTTGGTGAGGTTGGGGAGAGGGTGCGCGAGTTGCTGGGGGAGTTTAGGGCTGCGAATGACAGGATGAACAGGGCGGATGTGGAGTTCATGAGGATAAGGAGGAGGCGGAATTATTTGAAGCGGATGCAGGGGGCGAGAGACTTGGCGGATTATGGGGGACATGGGGGTCTGGTGGAGCGAAGTAGTAGCAGTAATGAGGAGGAGTCAGGCGAGGGGAGCGAGGAGAGCGAGGGAGAGGATATGAGGATGGTGGAATAACTAGTAAATGGAATAATAGACTTTTCTTGGATTTTATCGATTTTGTTTTGAAGGTTTTTTGTCATCTAACTACCGGGGTCATGGGGATTAACAGGGAAACGATCATAGAGCAGTCAAGGGGCCGGGCTTGCCCGGGTAAGAGTCATGGAAATCCGTGACCAGCTCCGAGGCATGATCAAGCTCGGAAGCGAGGATCCACGAGGTTTCTTCGTCGGTACCTTCGTAACCAGTCCACCTGACAAGGTAGAGTAATTTGCAGCTCTTGCGTCTATTATCGATCTTCGAGTCGAGGATTTCGGAAACCTCGAACTCGGGTTCGCCGTCGATAACGACTGGGGGCGGAGGCGGCTGAACTCGGTTTGGTATGGTGTTGGGCGAGGCTGGTTCGAGCATAGATACGTGGAAGACCGGATGGACTGAATGCATGTGTTCTGGAAGTCGAAGGGTGAAGGAGTGAGTACCCGCTCGGGAAATGATTTCAAAAGGACCCAAGAACTTCTCGGCGAGCTTCTTGGTAGGCCGAGTTGTTCGAAAGTACTGTGCCTTCACAAAGGCGAGGGATCCTACTTGGAAATCAGGAGCGGGCTTGCGACGAACATCGGCCGAGGCTTGGTAAGTTTTCTGAGCCTCGAGGATGGCGTGGCGAAGTTCTTGGTGAAGCTCGTCCAGGTCAACCACGAAGTCTCGGGCTCGTGCCGAGGCGAGGTCGCGCTCGGGGTGAACTGCGAGGTTCGGATGGTAGCCTTTATTGGCAAAGAATGGGGAGACGCCGGTGGTTGCGCTAGGCGCGTTGTTGTAGGCGAACTCGGCTAGGGGAAGGAGCGAAGCCCAATTGGACTGCTGATAGTTGCAATAGATCCTGAGGTACTGTTCCAAAGTTTGGTTAGCACGCTCGGTCTGACCGTCACCCTCGGGATGATATCCCGAGGTGAAATGCAACCGCATGTCCAAAGCTTTCCCTAGGGAACGCCAGAAGTGCGAAACAAACTCGGAACCCCTGTCCGAGGTGACGTGCGAGGGGACTCCATGCTTTGAAAAGACATGAAGAACGAAGAGGTGAGCGAGCTCTTGCGAGGTTATCTTGTCTGTGGTTGGAATGAAGATAACCTGCTTAGTGAAGCGGTCAACAATCACTAGGATGGAGGTGAACTCGGATGAAGGGGGGAGTTGCTCAATGAAATCCATAGATATGGAATTCCAAGGTTTCTCGGGAACAGGAAGTTGTTTGAGGAGACCATAGGGTTTGTGACGTTGCGGCTTGCTTCGCATACAAGTGGTACACGTCTTGCAATACTCCTTGACAAAGGATCTAATCCCTGGCCAAGTATAGTCTCGTCGGATCAGCTCCAAGGTCTTGTTGACCCCGAAGTGTCCCGAGAGAATGTGATCGTGCTTGTATTGCAGGATGCGAAGTCGAAGGTCTTGGGCCGCTGGAACATAGGTTCGGTTGTCAAGCTTGAGGAAACCCTCGGGGTCTGTGGTCCACCTCGGGTCATTAACCAAGCCGAGGTGCGACTTGGCTATGGGGTCCGAGGGAGGTTCGCTAGTATGTCAGCTCGGATCTGCTCGGTATCAAGCAGTGAAGCGGCTCGGAGACGATGGGAGCGAGGTTAGTAGCTCTAAGGGACGATGCCAGCTGGTGCTGAGTAAACACTGGCCGTAGGTTCTGCGGGTTTATGGTGGCATAGTCGCTATTCCCCTCTTTAAGGTAGACGTCCCATCGTCTAGTGAGAGAGTCAGGCTTCGTTCCGAGGCGACCTGGTCGGAAGCGTATGGCGAGGTTGAACTGGGAAAGGTATTCCGACCACCGAGCTTGTCGACGGGTCAAGAGCTTCGTAGTTGAAAAGTATTCGAGGTTCTTGTGATCGGTGATAACGTCAACTGGTTCGCCTGAGCCCTCTAGGTAGTGTCGCCAGCGTTGAAAGGCTTCAAAAATGGCGAGGAGCTCCTTGTCGTGAACATCGTAGTTGAGCTCGGTAGAGGTGAATGTGCGGGAGTGGAAAGCGACGGGATGAAGTTCGCCTTCCGAGGTTCGTAGTGATAAGATTGCCGCTAAGGCATAATCTGAAGCATCAGTCTCTACGATCAGTGGAAGGTCAGGAATCCAGTGGGTAAGGATAGGAGGCGGTAGTGAACGCCCTCTTCAACAGGTTGAAAGCCCGTCGACAATCCTCGGAAAAATTCCAAGGGGTACCCTTGCGGGTAAGTCGGGTGAGAGGAATGGTGATGTCGGAGTAGTTGTGAATGAAACGTCGGTAGAAGTTGGCGAAGCCGAGGAAGGATTGGATGTCGCGAACTTTGCGAGGTTCAGGCCAGTCTTGAATGACCTTTACCTTGTCATCGCCATAGTGAGGCCCTCGGGAGAGAGTATGTAGCCGAGGAATTCAACCGAGTCGCGATGGAACTCGCATTTGT